>CM037092.1:12264089-12751977 GCA_020916435.1 Oxytropis ochrocephala
CAGGGAACTTTTTAAGGTAATTATCACTTCTCTTTGTGATTCGGTTTTTGATTTTTCACCTTAATAAAAAACCCTAACTATTGTTTTATTGATTGCATGAACTGGTACCGTGTTTTTGGTGAACACTCGAAGCTACAACACTCGTGGGTCTTCTTCACAAGACCACAAAGGTAAAAAAAACCCTTCTCACTTCACTGTTTTTTTCTTCTTTATTGTTTCAGTCACAGAAAAACATGAAAAAAAGGTTGTATTTTTGTGTTTGGTGCGTTAATTGGCTCTCAAAATATGTTGAACTCATTTTGTCATGATTTTATTTTCTGCATAGTTTTTGATTTTGCAGTTTTGGATAAGAACTTTATGTTAAATTTTGCTTTGAATTTTTGATATAAATTGTATAAACTTGATTATAAAGGTTTGCAAGATTTGATGATGAATTGATTCTCGGAAAACCTAGACAATGGTATCAGATATATATAATTGAACAAAAGAATGTATATGTTTTGCATGTTTAGATTGCCATTTGGGGTTCCTAAGACAGCTGATATATAATGTCCCTTTCAGCTAATAAGCAGCACAAACTTGCATTGAGCTAAATTATTACAATCAGGTGTTAGGTGAAAGTTATCAAATTTCAGACGTTCACAATTGTCTGTAACTCTGCTGTCTTTAATTGTTCAACTTGTTAATTCATGTTCAAAATAGGTGGCTGAGCTTTATCTTACACGATCCCTTTGAAACTTGTTTTGCATGATGCAATACTTACTGTGGTCATTGACATAGTAGAAATAAAAACCGGTTTGCTAATTCAACAGCTTCTTCGAATTGATCACCAATTTGGTTTTTCTGGCAAGCAATTGTTTAAATGTATTCATGGATGCACCAGTAGGATGACTTGATGTTTTTTAAGTTTGAATTTAAAGTTTCTTTATCTAGATAACATTTTGTATAGCAGAGTTCTTATCAGTAGTAGAGTTTGATTAGGCTCAAGATTCTCTTTATTATTTCTAAGCTTTATAATGCAGTCTGCAATTGGAATAATCTGGAAGAAAGTTGATAGTATAGTAGGCCAGCTATTAAGAAAGTCTATGTTAGGAGGTAGTTAGAAGGTAACTAATGGTGGTTAGGCTATATATATTGTTAGTTATAACTACCTGTACCTAATTTCTGTTAGCTATTAAGAAAGTCTATGTTCCAAGGCTATTATTGTTAGTTACAAGAATCACTTGGTGGAAATGCCAAACTCTCAGTAATATGTTCCATGTATCCTACTAACAGGTATTTACTAAGATCAAAGAGCATAACAGAAAAGTATTGAGTTCTAGAGATAAATATTCAGCTTGGTGGATCATTACCTTTTTGTGCTTTTAGGATCATACACAGTTCTCTAAGTCACTTTCTGTAGTTTACATTTTATAATTCTTAATCTTGCATAATTATCTTCGTTTTTAGGGAACATGCTTCATTAGTTCAACATTTAACATTGTCGGTCAAGAACTGAAGGAAAAATCTTGCTCTTTTATTTGCTATGATTTATGTTGATCCACTTCCCCATATATCTATAACACTAATTTAATATTTCCAGTTCTTTGTGAAAAAACATAGAATAGGAAGCTGATGATATTTATTCCTGTTTAATAACTTCAGATTTTCAGGTTCTCAAAAATGTTGATGCATGCAAGTAATTTGGGGTCTGACGTGGATCATGAATAGTTGTTGCTGTTAAAAGGCTTTAACCTGGAGGTTTTCAAGGTCATAAAGAGTCGTTGGTAAGTGTTCTCTTTCTTCTATATAAGCCCCAATTGAAAAAAAATCATGTTTTGTTTCTTATGTACACATGATGATGAAAGTTTAATCCATTTTTTTCAAACTGAGGTTATGCTTGGAGGGAGAGAATAGGTTGTTGGTAAATGAGTTTATGCCTAAAGGGAGCTTAGAGAACCATCTCTTTAGAAGTGAGTTTTTATAATCATTACACTTTTCATCTCACTATCCTATGAACTATTTGTTTGGCTGATTAATGAATGAATTACTTTCGTGACAGTAGAGCAGAGGTGAATTTATCTTGATTCTTGATTATGTATTTTCATATTCTACGAAATTCTTGGTTTGTTCAATCAAGGAAATGGAATAAGCTTATGAATTTATAGACTTAGTTTGAAAATTAAGCATATCATGTGTTTCTGACTAAATTTCTAAATGGTTTGTGATCCTTATAGGTGTAGTCAAAATTAAGCATATCATGTGTTTTTGATTAAATGTCTAAATGGTTTGTGATCCCTTATAGGTGTAGTCAAGTGCTTGGTTTTCCTAAACTACAATTTATAGATTGAGTACCTCTAATGAATTGGTTTATAATCTCTACTATAATTGGTTGATTATTAACTTTTGTATTTACATCTGTGATTTTGTTAATTTGAAATTGTGTTTGGGGAGCATTGAGGTAGATATCTCTCTGATCATTGATAGTATTTTCGTTTTAATTTAACATGAGGCCTTCTTTGTCAAGGAAGAGTTGATGAATTTTTTATTTGATTTTAGGCAGTTTTTTTTATTGTATTTTATTTTCCAGACAAGTAATGGCAGAGGCAGAATAGAAGTTTTGGCCAAAATAGAACAGCTTGGGAGTATGATCCATTCCACTGATTGTGTCACCTCATTAGGTATGTTTTTAGGCTTACAGAACTTTTATATTATGAATCATGTTCTCCCTTTGTTCATTTCTTTGTTATGATAGTTTGTTATATCTGTCCCCGGTGCCACTGAGGGTGAAACTTTTGGGGTGAGATTAAATTAATTACAATTGGTCTGCTGATAATCGTTAACCCAATTACCCTTGGCCTAAACTATTTAATGGAACATCTAAATTAGTTATAATTGTACGCTGAGATTGTTAACTCGGAAAACATTTTTACCTTCACACCACATGAATATGAATACTCTTTTGTTAGAAGGATTACCAAAATCATTACTTTTGATGCATAAAAATAAGAACTCAGGAGCTTGATTCATTTTACTACCCCCACCAATAGATTAGATGAGAGAGTAAGAAGAATAAATCCATGATTATGATTATCTAAAAATTATAGTCTATTGGAGGTTGTATGCTACCGAACTTCCTATGCTTCCTAATTTTATTGACAAACTAAGTGTTTTCTATTAAATTGATTTCTCTATTCATATTGCTAAATTGCTAAGTGATTTACATGATTGGTTGCAGTTCATACCTACTGATTTCTGCGAACATCTCATGCCACATAGTAAATTTGAAGTCACTTTCGTGGATAGCTTTGGCCACTGGTGGATTTGTAGTATGAACAATGATCGGCAAAATCAATCTCTTTGTGGTTTGGAGGATGGCTAGTCTGCCTTTTGCCGTGTCAAGCTTCTCTCTGAAGCGCGTTCTGTTGAGCTTCAAGTCTCTGCTCCAGATTACACCATAATCCTGTTTGAAAGAGCTAGAAGATGTTTTCTTTTTCATTTGGATCGAATGTTTGAGTCATTCCTTTTTGCTCCTTTATTTTGTTTAGTATTAGTCATTTCCTTTTCTCCCTTTTTTTATCACCTAGAGTTTGTTTGTTTATTGGGTAATGTAGTCTTTGACTATTGTATGTTTAGACTTGATGTATTGGAAATGGGTATGGAAGTTCAAGGGTGTTAAAGTTTCGTTTTGGGTAATGTACTTTGCGTTTATCAAAGTGGAAATATAACCTAAACTATTGCCTCCTCTCTCCATAGTATTTTGTACCTCTAATATGTGTCATTTATGTTGCTTAAGCTTTGTCTTTAATATATCTTAAAGCATTATCCCTACCTTCTATAGAACCTCTTTAATATAACTTAAAACATTGTCCCCACCTTATAGAACCTGAAGCATTGGCCCCGTCCATCGGACGAGTCACCGCATTAGCTTACTTGTTATTGCAGGGAAGGATTGAGTGTTTTTAGGGAGGGAAAAATACTCATACCTTTAGATTTTTGTGTCTATCTCTCCCCTCAATTATTTTCTCTCTCATCTTATACAATTTTCTCTTTCATCATTTTCCTTCCAAAATAAGCTTAAGGTTGGGAATGAGTCGAGCTTAGTCGAATTTGGTTCAGCTTGACTCGACTCAATAAGAATTAGCTCAGCTTGTAGCTCAACCCGAGTTCGAGATGAACCTTTTTTTCTAGCTTGACTCGGCTCAACTCAATCTCGCGAGCAGCTCGGTTCAGCTTGTTAGGTTCGGCTCGCATGAATAAAAAGTTAAAAGAAATCCTTTTTTTTGGTAAAAAAAATTAAAAAATTCTAAATTTTTGACATTTTAAAATAACAATTTACTAGTAGTTTTGAATGAAATAATTACCTAATTGAAAATATAAATATAATTATAATAATTTTTTTTATTTACCTATCTCATGAGTTTAATAAAAAAATGTATAAACAAATATAATTATAAAATAATTTGAAAATTGTACACTAAACAAATTGAACTATACTTAGCTCAAGTTTAGTTCTTTTTTGTTCATAAACCAAGTTCAACAAGATTTCGTCAAGAAAAGTTCAACGAGCTATTCATTACTATCTTAAATAAGCCTAATTGTATTTTTCCCCATTTTGCCACTTTAAAATTTTTCACAAGAGCCTTTTGGTCCCGGAAAGTCTGAGAAACAGAAACAATGTCTGTTCCCGGAAAATGCATCCTGGTGACAGGTCCTCCGGTGAGTGATCCCTCTCCGCTTATTCTCTCTTTCAAATTTCTGTTTCATCTTTAACCATTCTTTGATTTTATTGATTTATTGATTTTAGGGCGTGGGAAAAAGCACTCTCATTATGAGAGTATTCGAGACCCTCAAAACCTCTAACCCCACACTCAAGGTTCAAGGTTTCTACACTCGTAAGCATCTCTTCCTCTCACTCTCTCTCTCTCTCTCTCACCTATTCCCAAAACTAAAATTGTTTGTTTCATTTTGCAGGTGAAGTTAGAAATGCAGGCGAGAGGGTTGGTTTCGAAGTTGTCACTCTTGATGGTCGCATATGCCTACTTGCCTCCACCAACATTTCAAGGTTTTGTTTTTTCATTCCCTTCTCAAAGATACAAACTTTTTGGTTTGTGCAAAAGGTGTTAGGACCCAGGAACAATAGTATTTGTTGTTGTTTTTGTTTGGTATTTTGTGTTTCTTGATGATGGTGCTTGTGATTGCAAAAATGCTGTGAGATAACATTGGTTTCGCTGCTCAGATTGTCCATTGTTTTTCAGAATTTCGCTTATATTAATTTGATTAAATGATGTTATTTAATGGCATTGGCAGCTCTGAGTCTTTAAGATGGCCTAGTGTTGGGAAGTATAAAGTTGATGTGGCATCTTTTGAGTCACTAGCATTGCCGGAGTTGCAGGTGAGCTTGCTTTCTACTTACTTTGCGGCATTGCTTGTCACATATGTTTCAGGCCGGCCCAGCGAGAGGATATGCCGTAGGCCTAAGCAAGAGAGAAAGAGTTGAGGCCTTTATACGAAAAGTGAGGCATAACATGCAACCATTTTTTAGTTTAGGGAGAGGTGAGACCTAAAGCTAGGGTTTGGGCTGCATCCCCACCCTTGAGCCGGCCTTGGATGTGTTGCTTTTGCATTTTTCTTAAGTGGGGAATTATTGCCATAGTAGGAGAAAATATGCATACTTTTGGCTAATATGAGCTATGACCATCCTTGCATGGATATAAAATTATAAATGCATATTGAATTATGGTATGCTGCTCTTGAGCTTCTCCCTTGCGTTTTAAACTACTGGGGGATTTATTTTCTTAGTGAAGATTTGTCTTTCAGGATATAAAAGATGTTATTGGCCCTAGCTCATATGTTAGATCTGTTTCTGAGATTTGAAGAGATACATTGATTGACTAGGTTAGAGAAGACACTGATCTTTTCATCATTGACGAAGTTGGTAAGATGGAGTTATACAGTTCATCATTCTTCCCTGCAGTTCTTAAAGTTTTAGAGTCAAATATCCCAATTTTGGCTTCAATTCCAGTTCCGAAATTTGGCAGAGATATACCAGCAGGTAAACTTTCTACACTAACAACTTTTCTTTTCTTGATTCTTTAAATAAACAAGATGGGGTAAATTTGTCATGAGAAGCGTGAAGCTCAAATATTTATTGATGTTTTGAGGATTTTGAAGCCACTATCTGGCTAATGGATTTGCTAAACTTGTAAATGAATAATGTTGTCTATTTCTGCAGTTGCAAGATTGAGGAATCACGCAGGAGCAACTTGTTTTACATTGAGTGTTAGTAACAGAGATGCTGCTAGACAACAGATATGCTCACTATTGGAAGATCTGCTGATAAAACACTAGCCATTGCAAAGTTTGTCTTCTGATGAGTGAAATAAAGGAGCAAATCTCAATGAGCTTGTTAAACTTCATTTATTGAAATGAAGATTGCTGTCTGATAAAGGTCATATGTTAATACACTTTCCGGACACCAAATTGGAAGTCATTTTTTTACTTATCATGTTTAAGAGTTTGACATTTTAATTTGCTAGTATGTGTATGTGTAAATATTCCTAGGTGTAAATAATTCTCTCCAAAGAGAGAGAAAGTGAAGAGAAAACATGAACATAAGCTTATGATACATTGGCATGCGCTAATGACATGCTATGTCATTTCTGTGACTTTGTTAACATATGGATACCTGTAATGTAATTTACTTGTGTTTTCCTGCAGCTTGCTTTCTGCCAATTTAGAACATTGCAATGATGTTAATTTACTTGACTTTGTAAGTGAATATATAATATTCAACTTTTCTGTTAACAAAGTCTGCCAATTCATGGCACAACCCTTAGAGCAACATTGGGTGGCTGTTAAACGTATTCTTAGGTATCTCAAAGGTACTCTTCATCATGGTCTACACCTCCAGGCAGCATCTGTCACTCCTGCTATTGCTCTTACTGCCTGGTGTGATGCTGCTTGGGCCTCTGATGTGGATGACAGAAAATCCACATCAGGTGCTGCTGTCTATTTAGGACCAAATTTAATATCTTGGTGTTCCAAAAAGCAAACTGTAGTGGCACGTTCCAGTGCAGAGGCCGAATATCGCAGTTTAGCTCAAGTCTCTGCAGAGTTGATTTGGATCCAGTCTTTGCTCAGTGAGCCCCGTGTGCCTCACACCACTCCTCAGGTCCTCTGTGACAATCAAAGTGTTGTTGCACTTGCTCACAATCCTATACTTTATGCCAGAACTAAACATATGGAATTGGATTTATTTTTTGTGAGAGATCGAGTTTTGTCTAAGCAGCTGAAGGTTTCTTACATCCTTGGCTTAGATCAATGGGCATATATTCGCACCAAAGCTTTATCCTCCAATCGGTTCAATCTTCTAAGGTCCAAGCTCAATGTAGTTGCTCCTCTCAACAGTTACTAGTGTAACTGATCCTCTCCTTGTATCAGTCCTATATATAAAGGACACTATTGTATCTTCCCAATCAATGAATACAATGAACATTTCCTCTCTCTCTCTCTCTCTCTCTCTCTCTCTCTCTCACAATCCTAACAGACTTTGTCAACATCTATTGTGAAGACTGAAGTTTCTTACAACATTGCAATACTGCTAGTCTAACTAAATATGTCAACTTTTAGCATTCACAAGTCTCCAAGATATGGCTAAAATATATGTATAATGTACTTGAGAAAGATACTGCTTGAAATCTACAGCTATTGGACCCATTGTTACTAAGTTGAAATATATCATTTTCAAAGTTATATAAATCATAGATTGAAGCTTCTTGGTAGTGATCAATGCTGAAACTGAAACTATATTTGCATTAACAGATACACTTGACAGCTCCAGACAGCACATTTCACCCGTGAAAAGCATATATGAATGCCATGCTTGTGAATTGTTACATGGTGGAATGCAAGTCAAGCATTCGCTAGAACAACATATCAGAAGACAAGACAACACCATTTCAAAATATCAGAACAAAATATCTAGAAGACAAACTTACCGAAATCCTGGTAAACTAAATCTTATGAATGGTGTTGTCTTGAAATCAAGTGTTACACACTTACACCTTCCAAAATATCAGAAAAGAGACCTTAGTGTGAAATCGTATATTCCATTCAGTAAGGACATTTTTGTCTTTTCACACTAAACATCCCCTAATCCTGTGAATAGACAAAAATGCCCTTACTAAATAAAATAGTTCCAAGCGCGTCTCTTTTTCTTCTGAGATTGAACGGGTACGGTACTTTGGTACCGAACTGGTACAATACCTTAGTACCGTGGCTTATAATTTGTTGCACACCCCTAGAACTGTACTATATTACCGTACCACACTTGAAGTCCACTGCATTTTGTGCTTCGGTTTCTTCCTCCTCTCCCTATATCACATACCCAATTCTTTCTCTTTAGCATGACCAATCACAACGATAAATAGAAAACTCAACGTTGGTTGTTTGATCATCAATAATAAATTCTTCCTCTCCCTTGCTGTTTGATCTCAACGATTAATTCTTTCTCTCCCCTTTTCTTTACCCATTCTCACAACTGAACCAAACAATAAACTTCAACGTTGGCTGTTTGATCATAACTAATAAATTTAAAAAACTCATCGGTATTATAATCGAAGGAAAAAACCGAAAACAACAACAAAGGAATTAAACATAGAATATGAGAAGGAAGAAATCGGAAACATAGAATGTGAGAGGGAAGCAATTGATTCATTGATTTTAACTCGTACGAGACTTTAGTATACTAAATTACCGTATCAATTCGGTACTATAGTACCATACCAAGCCAAAATGCAGTGTGGCGGGTTTGGGGGCGCGTTTCACGTAATGGTATGTTTGGAACATTTGAGGTTTGAGGATGTCGAGTGAGTATAGGGGGATTGTAGGAAGTATGGACCCATTCAAACTTGAACTTCCGGCCCAAGAAAATGGGCCTGATTTACTAAGCTGAGATTTGCAACAACCAGCATAAGGAATCTTGCTGGACCTACAGATGGGCCAATGGAAACACACTAAAGGCTTATACTTTTCCCACACCCCCTCCTACTCCAAACACACCCCCTCACCCTACACATTTACCAAACTAACCCCAGTTACAATTCAATTTCCCCCTCTACCCCTCTCCCTCTTCTTCTCCAACAACAAACCTCCCCTCTCTCCAACACCCAAACCTCCCCTCTCTCCACTCCAAAACCCACCCATCATCACCTTCATCATTCACTCCTATTTAACTACCTAACATTTGCAGTAGTATTTCGAGAGTAATAACCCTACCAAACATTTTCCATTTTGGTTCTGTTTTGAGTTTTTTACGCCATTTTTTTTCTGCAAACGAGCTCAGTTCGAACATGGTCGTTCGAACATGTTCGCATGAACGTGTTCGAACAGTGTTAAGCGGGGTGTGAATTTGATTTGTTCGAACGACCTCATTCGAACTCGTTCGCATGAAGCCGTTCGAACAGCGTATGACGAAAGAATCGATAAGTTGCGACACGTCTTGAGTTTTTTTTGTTTAAATGGATGAAAATGAGGAAGCATCCGAGCCGTTGAGTTGTCAACTTTAGGTGAGATGTCAATCGTCATGATTGACATCTCAACCGACGTCGTCGAATCAAGACTTTACTAGTTCGTTCCAAAGCGATACGGTGAGAATGAATTAGTTGTTTTAATTTTAGGGAACTATTCAAATTATGTAATCGACACTTAGTCATTAAATTTCGATTATTTCCTACTCGTGATGAAATTCAGCGACTTGGAGTGCGTGCGGTTGGGAAAGCTCTTGGGATGGTGTTTGTTATAGGAAGATCGACACCGGACGACGATCGGGTAAACAATCGCATGTTGATTTGTGATAAAATTTGGATCATATAAGACAAATGTTGAGGAAGGCACAAACACTAGAAAATGTTGTTGTCCCTTCGCATCGAAAAAGGAAATTTATTAAGAAGCTTGGAGGATGGATTTTGAGGGTTATGAATGGAACTCATAACCATGGCATGGCTACTTATCATGATGGACGTCCGTACATTGGTAGGTTAAGTTCAGAAGAGAAGGAACTAGTGGCTAGAATGACTAGGAATCATACTCGGCCTAAATTGATCCTTAATGAGCTGAAATTGATGAAGCCTGATGATAACTATACGGTTGTGAAACAAATATACAACCGCTCGCCAAAGGCAACGATCGGCTATGCGTGAGGTAGGATCGAGCTCCAACAATCGATGTTTTATTTGCAACGCGATAATTATGTTTATTGAACTCGACTTGCAGAGGGAACTACTGTTGTGAAAGACATCTTTTGGGCACATCCAGATTCCATTGAGCTTCTAAACACCTTCCCGATTGTTTTGTTGATTGATTCCACCTATAAAACCAACCGGTACAGGTATCCGTTGGTTGAGATCGTTGGTGTAACATCAACAGAGAAGACTTACTCTGCTGCATTTGCTTATGTCAATTGGGAGAGGATGGATAACTTTGCATGGGTTCTTGACAAATTGAGGGGTTTATTTAGGAAACAAGATGAACTTCCACAAGTCATACTTACTGACAGAGACATAGGTATGATGAATGCTCTGACAGAAATATTTCCAACATCTGCAAACTTGTTGTGCCAATTTCACATTAAGAAAAATGTGAGGGCCAAAGCAAGGCTCATTATCAAAGACCAAGCTATTGTTAATGACATTATGGGTGCATTTCTATCTGTTGTCCATGCGAAGACTACGGAAGAGTATGATTATGAGTTGGGTCTGTTTAACGACTTGGCAAAGACCTTATCCCGGTTTCATACAAGATATGTGAAGACCACCGCTAGACCCGCTTCAAGGAAAAGTTTATTGATGCATGGATAAATAAGCATATGCACCTTGGCAACACCACCACCAACAACAGAGTTGAGTGCACACTCTCACTTGAAGCAAATATTACGAGGAGTAGGGAGATTTTGTGCAAGTCTTTGGGATGGAATGCGAGACCATGCTTAGGATACAACATTTTGATCTTAAGATGCACTTGAGCATAGTTTGAGTAGAGTGAAAGTTCAACACTTGAAGAAGAAGATTTTTGATGAAATTAAGGGTTTAGTTTCATCTAATGCTATAGACCATATTTTGGGTGAGATGCAACGAAACTGGATCCGTTTCACTTAACCCAAAGATTATGTCGATGCACACTCGTGACTACACACGGACTACCATGTGCATGTGAGCTTTCAAGGTATGATGTACACTCATCTTGTTATTTTGTCTATAAACTCAACATTATATGAGTTGTCACTAAATCAATGTCGCTTTTTTGTAGGGTTATGATGGATCGCACTCCATTTCGTTGAGCATGATTCACCAACATTGGCAGAGGTTGAATTTCAAATTACGCATGCAGGTAATGGATGATGAGTTGAGTGTAGACATTGAACTTGAAGCTATCGGAAGAAGGTTTGAGGCCTCCGATCACGCCGGTAGAGTTATGATTAAGGCAAAAGCATGTGAATTGACATTCCCTGACACGACTTCTATGTGTCTACCTCCGGATACGATCATTACAAAGGAGCACCAAAAAAGATAAGAAAGGGAATGTTGATTACTCAACAAAGCGAGACAAGTCATTTTGGGAGCATGTAGATGACAAATTTGACTCGGATCTAGCGGATGTTTTGCTCGGTCTCAGTAAACAACCTACTCCCCAAAGCGGGAGTGGGGCGTCTACAAACCCATACTGATTACGGGTTCAACTCTCGCTCCTACTTTGTCAACTTGTCCAACACCTAATCCATCACTAAGCAAAAAGAGAACTCAAGTAGCGGTGCTACTACAATCCCTACTCCTCCACTAAATAAGAAACCAACACCCACACCTATTGTTATGAGGAGTCGCCATCGCTATTGTTTCAACAACTCCTACTTTGACACCACTCTTGCTCTTACATCGAATCCTATTGTTACTGAGATCATCGATGTTGCGATTATGGATGTATTTAATACATACATAATAGGGATCTTGGCATACATGCGCCCCTATATTGAAAAAGTTGTTAACGTGCTTGGTGATGGTAATTGTGGATTAGGTGTATTGCAAAGCATTTCTTGGAAGGGTGAGGAGGCTTGGCGATCGATCGAATCGATCGATGGAGGAGCTTAACCAATACAATGACTTCTACACTGATCGTATGGTGGTATTGGTAAGGTCACATTTTTGATGAAGGCGTTGTTGAGGGCACATCATGGCAACAATGTTGAAGATAATTGGATGACTATACCGGATATGGGGTATCTAATCAGTAACAAGTACAAAGTCGTCCTGACTTGTTGGTCACCTAATTGTTGTTACACAATTTTTCCCTTTAATGTTGCGCCATTCAGAAGTGCCCGACAGTTCAACATCCTTTTCTTACCAGAACACAAACACTTTGTACAAGTAACGTGTCTTCTATTTAGATTCAGTGTAGTCATTCGAAAACATTACGTAACATTATGTTTTTTGTTGTCTTTTTGAAGATCTTTATGAAGCCTGGAAGTCCAATGCCTCTGCCAGATATTATGTGGAATACTAATAGGGCACCCATAGCAAAGGGTTGAGACTCGCTTTTTATTAGCCGGGTGCAAAAGTGGAAGTGTTTGCTCATACAATCACAACCCCCCCATCCCCTTCCTTGTGTAGATTTAAGTAAAGATACTGATGGTAGTCAATGTTAAGTTAGATTTATAATTTTCGTACACAATGTTGTATATGACTATTGGTAGGCAACTTTTGAAATCAAAAAAACTCTGTTTCTGTTTCTGTTTCTGCTTCTGTATAACATTGGTTCGAATGATACCATTCGAACGCCACCCTTCGAACATGTTCGAATAAAGCCATTCGAGGCAGCAATAACACACCCTCACACCAACAGTTGACCATATTCCTTAACACGTATGAGCTCTTTCGAACAGGTTCGAACGATGTGGTACGAACAACACAAATTCCTTAACACGGACAAGGTCGTTCGAACCTGTTCGCACAAGGTCGTTCGAACAGTCACTTAAACCACGCTACACGAGCGTCCCACGCGAGGTCATTTTTGGAAAAAAAAAGTTTGGGGGCGTGCGATGAGTACAAAGGGTGTGGGAAAAGCAAAAGCCCACACTAAAAACAATGTAACTCCCAAAAGACTTACTACCAACTCCAACTCTAGATATGTTAATGTGAGAGACCTGGTTACGAGAAACAATTCTGTTGAAGCGAAAAAAAACCAGAGAGAGAGAAAGCACAGTTAACCTAAAAACCGCCGCCCGGGGGGCTCCCTCCACCGTCGCCGGAGCTCCCCCTCCTCTCCCTCTTGTTTGTTTTTCATTTCTAGTTGATGCCAGCATCAATAAGTTGCGTCTCTGCACTATGGTTCCTAGCTATGCTGGGATTGGGTCACTCTCATCGGAGCGCCGCCAGTCATCTCCTCCTCTCCGTTCATCTCCACCTCTCCTCAGCCCCACCGGATCGCCCTCCCGTTTTCCCTTCTCACCAATCTTTCTCTGCCAGAAACATCCCTCCCTCTTCCATTTCAACCACCATGCCTTCTTCTTTCACCCTCTTTTCCTAAATCCAAATTGCCACTCTTCTTCTTCTTCTTCTATGTCCTTTTCTCAGATTCCCTTATTCTGCAGGTGGCCTTGATTTTGGCTCAGATTACCACCATCAGATGTTGATCAATTTCCCCAAGTTTCCTGGTTTACGAGATCCCGTGGCCGGTCGGTCACTATTTTCGGAGAAAGTCCTGGACTTTCCGGTTTCTCCTTGGTTTCCTTGTGGTTCTGTTGTATTTCAGGTGCTAGGTATTTCGGTGCACTTCCGCGGTGGTTGTTGTTGGTGGCGTTATTGTGGTCAATCTGTTGCTCTGTTTATAGTGCTTCAGCCTTGGAGTTGTTCTTTTATGGCTGTTAGCGTGCCTCTGTGGATTGGGTGGGAGCTGGGCACCGATTAAGAGGGGCAGTTTGGTCTTTCTTTGCATAGCTTGAGTCTTCTTTGGTTTTGTATTTAGTTGTTAATTTCAATTTTTAGGTAGTAGTTGGACTTTAGCAAAGGGCATATTGATTTGTAAGTCTCTTATTCTACTAAGTCGTTGAACTTAAATGTTTAAATCTTAATCTTGTTGAAACATTTCTGCTGCGTCGTAAGTTCATTGGATCATTTCGAGTTATTGAAAGTTTCATAACAAATGTATGACACAGATTTGGTTGGCGCGCTGCCATATCACAGAATCAATACAACTTGACAAAAAAAAAATGTGAGAGACCTCAAAACATAAGAGAAAGGTACGTCTCTCTCAACAGGAAAAAGGAGACTGAAAGTGTTATGGAGCCACGTGAGTTTTGTTAAAGTTATCCAAATAGAATAAACTCAATGGTCCCAAATTGAAATTCTCAAATCATTTATAGTGACGGAGTCATTACTTTCTCCAATGTCATGATATCTCTTTAGGTTCTCATTCTCATGCACATGAGCAAAAGGGTCTTGAAGTGATTAGGATAATAATAATAATAATAATAAAGGGACCCTTTACAACCTAGGTTCTATTGGCATCATTATGCATCCATGAGTTGTAAGAGTTTGGATTCCTTTTTATTTTTCCTTTTTCATGGGAACCACCACCTGAAGAATCATGTTCCTCCTTTTGGAATCTACACTTCATTTTTTATGGACTTCAGGATAGATGTCTAATTTATATGACTCTTGGTGGTGGATCATGAAATTATCTACTTATCAACTACAAAATGTTTACCCGTAGTTAATGTATGGGTTGGAGTACCTCTTATACTTAATAATAACCTTTTTTTTATTAAAAAAGAACTAGCTAATCAATAGCTTTTTTTGACAAGAGCTAATCAATAACTATTACAATTTTTTTTACTAATTTATAGCTAATTAATTTCATGATTTAAATATCATAGATCATATGAAGTAGTTCATGTTATTTTAAGATGGACCAGAACCCATATTTATCCTCCTGGCCCATTGAGTTCTTTTCTTATAAATATTTTTAGCTGTTGCAATTAAAGTAGTATTTTTGTCCCCATATTAAACTCTAATTTTTTAAAAATGAGAAAGAAAGTAACTTTTTCAATGGAGAGTTTTGTTGACATTAAACTTCGATAATAAAGATTAATTATCAGAATCTTGAGAGTGAAAAGCGTACAAGAGGATCAAAATGAAGATGTAATCTTTCGAAAAAGAGTTTATTTATTTATTTTTGATGACGGATTGGAGATGATGTTTTTTTGGATACATAAAGAGGGCATATGCCCAAAAAGCAGGAAAAAAAAAACTATTCAACTACTCTAACATCTCGAGGTCCCGAACCAATCATCAAACAAAATTTGTTGGAGTTCTATTGGAGGTTGGTCCAACTCAACCATTTCATTGTTGTCAAACTGCAAATTGTAATTAACTAACCAATCGGCACATCTATTTTTCTCCCTCCAAGTGTGGATGAATGTGGTATGCCAATCAAAGTTTAGAAGTTGTTTCATGTGGTTAATCAACTTATAGAACTCTCATGTTGTTATGAGCTGAATTGATCAATTCCACCAAAACCTTACCCTATGTTTAGATGGAGTATTTTTAGGGGATAATGTAATTTTTGGGAGGAATAGAAACATTTTAGTTCAAAATTTTGAACTAAAATATTCCGAAATCCTCTCAAAAACTACATTACCTCCTAAAAATACCCTATCCAAACACTCCCTTAGAGTCACTATTGGAGATTATGTTTGATTGTTAAGGGAGGGGATATTGTTTGTTTTAAAACAAGAAAGAAGGGAATTGTAATACCTCTATCTCTAAGGACAGTATTTCAGAATTTTGATAGAAGTGTTGAAACAAGGATATTCTATTGTATTTTGTTTAAGCTTCAACGCATAAATGTACCAGAGCCTTGCCCTTGAGTAGGAAATTGATCATTCACACCCTCCTTTCTTGAAAATATATAACAATTCTCATTACACAATGCCTTTCTGTTGCTACTGAAAATATATAAAAGCACACACATAAAAACATAACTTTTGGTGGTGGTGTACAGTTAGCTAATAGGTAGAAAGAGGAAAAAGAGTTATTATCCACCTCATGTTGCCAATTCACCTTTAAAAAAATTAGAAATAAAAAAAACAACACATTAGCTTTTTTTGATAGACCACTAATAGAAGGGTATTTTTTTTAAAAAGTTATTTTACAGAGACTTTTTAAAAAAAGTTATAAGGACTTAATTACAAAATCGCTATATTTATAGAGACGAAAAATATATTAAACCAATTTTTTATAATAGAAAAGACTTTCTATATTGGCCCTCGATGTGAGAGAACAAAGGAGTTGTAGCCAACTTTATTGCCTCGAACTTTGTCCAAAAAGATCTCGTAGCACGTTAAAAACGAAATGAACTTTTCTTTCTATTGTTAATTATTTATTTGCAAAACAATATAGACTCTGTTTCACAATGTCAAACCGCTAGTTTATTGCAGATAGTTTATAGCAAATGAGCATTTTAAATATCAATTATTAATGTCTATTTATGTCCATTTACATATATAAGTTAATTCAGCCACTAATTTTACCAAACATTTTAAATTCAATCTGTTAGCTTATCCACTATCAGCTCATCCGCTAATAGATTTAAATTAAGTTGTTATATTATTCAGTTAGTTAGTTAGGTTTAATAGCTATTAGTTAGGCTTGTTATTAAGCATTATAAATACTCCTATATGTGCAATTACAGAAAATGTAGATTTACTTTTTCCCAAATTCTCCCTATTACGTTCTAAGCGATGACCGTCCTTCCTTCGTTCTTGACATGGTATCAGAAGTGGTATAGCTTCTGCGTTCCTCTCTCCTTGATTTTTCTTCCACATTTCCTCCGAGATTCTCAACTTTCATCGTTCTTTGTTCTGCTTGGTTGTTGTTTAGCTCATCCCAACCATGACGAATCCTGCACAGAATCACGATGACACATTCTACCTCAATCCTTCGAATAATCCCGATCATGTGTTGGTATCTCAACATCTGTCTGTGCAATGTCAGTTCCTTCTTGCATGTGTTCAAGAAGTTCATTGAAGCTAATTCCTTGAGCATACCTCGAGCCAGCTTCATCGTTGTTGTTGTGTTTTTATCTCTTGTTTCTTCTTGGTCCAACTGTCTAGCTATAGAAGAACTAATGAATTGACAAATTTTACCGATAAAACCATGCTTCGCTTTTTTTTTTTATCCCTTTTTGCGTGTGTTCAAGAAGTTTATTGAAGTTTTTTCCTCAATCATCCCTCTAGTTAGCTTCATCATCTTTTTTGTGATTTCTTTTCTCTTGTTTCTTCTTGGTCCAACTATGTAGCTATGGAAGAACAAATAAAACCAGCAGAATAATATTTTCTCAATTCAGCACAGGAGAGAGAGTCGGTCTTGGGGTTTCTGAAGACTACCCTATGTTCTTTCGTCGACATAGAGTTTCTTGCAAGTAATCAGTTGTCGTCAACATAGTAGCACTATTGTTTGGCCTTATAAAATGAGAATTCATTTCCCTAAGAGGAGTTCATATTCATGTGGTTTGTGTATTTGGATTTGTGGTTGAGTCACTAGTGCAAGATACATGAAACCTTTGTTTTAGCATCTCGTTTCCAAATTGGGAGTTCTTGAAATCTCTCTTCCAACTTGAGGGGGAGTAGTAGATTTAAATTAAGTTGTCATATTATTCAGTTAGTTAATTAGGTTGGTTAGCTATTAGTTAGGCTTTTATCAAGCATTATAAATACTCCTTGTATATGGGCAATTATATTGAGATAATAGAAAATGTAGATTACTTTCCCCCAAATTCTCTTTGTTATGTTATTAATATCCACTATAAGTTAGCTTATCCGCTATCTAGCTTATCTGATATTCGCTACTTTTTGCCAAACAGAGTCTTACTCTCTCCCTCACAAAATATAAGAAAAAAGTACATATATCGAGTAAATATAAATGTATGTAATTTTTTTTAGTATTTAACATCTTATATAATTTTTATTTTTATTCCTTTGAGTTTAATATTTTACACCTAGATC
The DNA here is from genome assembly GCA_020916435.1 of Oxytropis ochrocephala. Taxonomy (NCBI): domain Eukaryota; kingdom Viridiplantae; phylum Streptophyta; class Magnoliopsida; order Fabales; family Fabaceae; genus Oxytropis; species Oxytropis ochrocephala. The sequence continues at coordinate 12,282,124 of CM037092.1, forward strand.
TTTCGCTTCTCTCAACTTTGATTGTTAAATAAAGATTTAACTCTCAATTCAATTCTTGAACTTATATTCGCTCTTCTACTTGATTCTTAACGTATACAAAATAACCAATAAATTTGTGAAATATGTCAAATTTGTCTCTACAATTTTAGAAATTTGTCTCATCGGAGTCTCTATAATTGACTACTTATAAAGCTTTAGGAATTAATTTGATTCACAAATTTTTAAAACCACTTGAGCTTGGAAACTTAATCAAAAATTTACTCTTTAAAATTTGAACAAACAATCTTGATAATTAAATTTTGTTTGTACACCATTCTATCTAGACTAGAGATAAAAAAAACCGTTAGCATTTGGTAAAGGGAGGAATTAAAACCTCTTTGTCAAGGAATATTAACTCAGTTGGTAAGGAGATAACTCATAGATTAAAAGATTGTGGATTCAACTCCCGCTGTTAGTGTGGGGACCTCTTTCGTGAGTGATAAACACTCAAAGAGTCGAAAGGTCTGCACTAATTCTGGTTAGTCTTTGAACCCAACTCAACTAAATTTTTATTTAAAAATAAAACCTCGTTAAATATTATAAAACCACTTTGTCACCATTATTTATTTAGCGTGTATATAGTCGATCTTTTTTTTTTTTTTTTTTTTGACAAATCAATCCTTTTCACTTAAGAATAGCGTGTATGATCTTTTAAATTTTAAACAAATGGAAAGAATGATCACATGCACATGGCTTATGTGTGTTGGGTCGTTTTATTGTTCGTCAATAGCGTGTATCTCTTTTAACAATAAATAATTATGAACATTTTTTTCTTAAAATCAGATATCCTCTGCGCGTAAATAGAGAAATTAATATTTCGAGTCGAGTATGACTATAATGGGTGATAAAACTTTTTTTCAAGATATTTAACAAAGGTGCATGCCCTAAAATGGATTAATACAAATCCAGGATATTAGTTAAGTTGAAAAGACTCTTACTATCTCAATTAGGGGTGAGCATTGGACGGGTTAGGACGAGTTATAACTAACCCTAACCCGATCCCAAATTTTGATCGGACCATTTTATTAACCCTAACCCGTCCTAAAACTAGGACAAACCCGATAAGTTATGGGTTAATTTAGGACCGGGTTTAATCAAGACGAGACCAAATTGTCCCAAAATAAAAACAATATAATTTTTAGAAATTGTTAGTACTTTAATTACATATTTTATATTAGACATTGAAATTTAATAGTTAAATTCAATAAAACTTTTATAAAATTAATGTTAGTATGTGTCCAATTTTGTTAAAAATACAAAATTTTAGCATCAAACTACTTGTTTTGAGTCTAAGTTATCACAATTCACAAGTTTAAGTGTATTAATTATATATTAATATATGTGTATGTATATTAGGGAGACGGGTTGTGTAACTTAGAAGTCAACCCGGGACCGTCTAACCTAAGAAGTCGGGTTCATTACTTGAAACAGCCCCATTTGTCCATTTTTGTATTTATTGAGGTTGGATTCAACCCAAAATTAATAGATTGAGACGGATTGGCGGGTTGGGATGGGCTCATCGAAATGCTCTAAAGTAAGTTTCATTAAATTTTCAAAATCATGGAAATTCCAACTTTCAGTTACCGCACATACATCACAAAATCTAGCGCTCCATGCAAATTACAAAACACATGAAATTCATGCATGCCAACCAAGCACATCCTAAAAGTCTCATAAATACTCATGGTGGTTAGAGTATGCCGAATCTACAAGGCAACAAATGTGTTTGAATGATGAACAATCTGAGACTCAAACTCGGTCCTCAAAGCATGCAACACAGTTATTTGAACAAAAATTTCAGTCAAATAACCACTTTACAGCTCTAATTAACTAAGTTTTTAGGTCATTAACTAACATGTCTTTTCACATATTTTTTAGACCATTGACTAGAAAAACATGTGAAAAGGCGTGTTGGTTAGTGAGTTTTAAAAATTTCAAAAACCAAAACCAAAACCAATTTTCAGTTAAAAAATTTTCAAAAATCAAAATCTCTTTCAAACATGAACATAAAAATAAAATTCATCATAAGCTTATTTTAATCAAAACAATAAATAACATTAAGTTTGAAAAAATTAAAATATTACAACTATATAATCTATTTATTATTTAATAATACTAATAACAAATGTTGAAAATACTAATTATCAACATACGCAAGTTAGAGTGGTAATCAGTAGTGGTCAGATTGGTGGTGATGGTCATAGTGACCGTAAAAGTGGTGTTTGTGGTGGTCGAGTGGATTGGTGGTGATGGTCATAGTGATCGTTGAAAGTGGTGAGTAGTGGTTGATGGTGGTAAAAGTGGTGGTGGTGGTGGTGGTGGTCGCCGGTGGTGGTCGGAGTGGTGGTTGATAGTGGTCAGAGTGGTGGTTGATGGTGGTCAAAGTAGTGGTTGACGGTGGTCGGTGGTGGTTGGCGGTGGTCGGGTGGTGGTTGAGTGGTGATGTGGTGTGGTGTGGTGGTTGGTTGGTGGCTAGAGAGTGGTGGTCGGTGGTGATGGTTGGCGATGGTCGAGTGGTGTTGATTGTGGTCAAAGTGGTGGTTGGCGGTGGCGGTGGTGGAGTGGTGGTTGATGGTGGTCAAAGTGGTGGTGGTGGTGGTGTGGTGAGTGGTGGTGGTGGCGGTGGTGGGTGACGGATGGTCGTAGTGGTGGTTGAGTGGTGGTCGTTGTGGTGGTTGAGTGGTGGTGGTGGTGGTGGTGGTGGTGGTGGTCTAAGTGGTGGTTGATGGTGGTCGGAGTGGTGGTGGTCTAAGTGGTGGTGGAGTGAGTTGTGGTCGTGGGTGGCGGTGGTGGTGGTGGTGGGTGGAAGTGGTAGTTGGTGGTGGTCAGATATATTGATGATCAGAGGTGGATGAAACAAAAACAGAAACAAAAATTATAAAACCTATTTTTGTGGTTTTGAGTTTTGATGGAAAACTGTTTTGAAATTAAGGGAAAAATCATTTCAGCTCCATTTTACACGAACATGTTTCTGCTTTAAAATTTACTTTCAAAACCAAAACCAAAACCAAAAACTCAAAACCACTCCGAACGGGCCCTTAGTTAGTTGATGTTGTAAACTGATTATTTGACTATATTTGATTGAAATTTTTTGTCCAATATCATTATTGATTGAAACAACAATGTATATTGTGCTCAATAGTGACAAAAAAATGGTACATATAGACAAAATAAATAGACCAAAAGTGATCACGTTTGGTCTATTTATTTTGTCTATAAGTACCATTTTTTTTGTCGAGAGTGGTACATAGATGCCGAAGGAGTATGTATTTCTTTTTGACACGAAAGAGTATAGTTTTGATAAGATTATATGTTAAGTTTTTATATTTACATTTGGTGGATATGGATTCTGTTATTAAAACTCTTTATGATTTTTTCTTATTATTATATATGGATGTTGAATTTCAATGTCATTGTTAATATTATTTTTTAATTTCATAATTATCTTATTTACTTTATAGTCATAATGTAATCACACATGTATAAGGGCTAGTTTTGTTAACTTTAGTATGGTCTTAAAAAAATTGTGTTGTTTCTTTTGACTTTATTTTTTTTCAGAATTTTTCATAATATAAACTACGGTTAAATGTGTTTTTACCTACAAAATTTTGATTTTTTAGTTTTAATTCTTCAAAAGAATTTTAGCTACTCTTGGCTCTCAAAGTTTTATTCATCAGATTTAGTCTTTGTCATTTTTAATATTGCTTCATGACTTTTATTAATGTTTTTTCTATTAAAAGTCATCGAGCACTAAGAATAACTAAAATTCATGAAACACTATAAAAAGTTTCGAGAGACTAAAACTAATATAAAAAACTTTATATAATATGAGATAGAATTCAAAATTCATAGAGCTGGATTGTTACCAGTTGTAAATGGATTGAGGACAGACCTACACCTCAATACCGAATTTGGTGTGCTATTGTCTTATTGTAGAAATTGTCTATCTAGTTTTCCAAGCTTTCAAGTTAGCTTTGTGTGGAGACAAGAAAATATTGCAGCTCATACGTTAGCGAGAGCGTCAAGATTTAATCTTAGTTCCCATATTTTTTTATTTCATTCCATCGTGTATTGAGACTATCATTCTTAATGCAATAATATGAGTTTGTTGTGGTAAAAAAAAAAAAAAATACTTGGGTGACCGAAAGTAGGAAAACAAAATAGAAAGAAACTAAAACCAAAAATCCGAATTTTATAGGGACTAAAAACATATCAAATCATTTGTCAAAAAAAATATATCAAACCATGTAAATTATTTCAACCCATGCTATTATTAAAAAAATAAAACAAATATATATGCTGTCAAAAAAATAAATTATGAGTTTTGGCAATTTCACACAAATTAAGAAAAATAGTTAATTTTGTATGAGAAATATACATTATGAGTTTTACTTTACAAAGTTACTCTTCATTAATGATATAAGAAAGATAAATTAATAAGATTACAAAGTTACTCTTCATTAATAATGAAGGGTATGTAAACATCACATAATATAGAACAACTTTTTTTTTAATTAAAACGTTATATAATACGAGACAAAATGAATATTATACGTTATATAATACTTCCTCTTGACCTATTTATAAGCAAAAAATCACTTTTTAGGTTGATTGGAAAACTAATGTATTTGGACTATATTATAGTCGAGATACATTAGTTTTTCAATAAATCTAAAAATTGATTTGTTACTTATAAATAGGTCTGAAGGGAGTACGTTGTAAAAAACACAAACACAAATACGTTGGTTGCAATTTGTAAATAGGGATGCAACTTAGCAAGCCTGTGTGTGGTGTGAGTAGAATAGAAAGCGAAGGACAAATAAATGAAAGCAAAGGGGATGTGATGTGACTGATGTGACTAGGGGTGGACAACAAATTGAAACCGACCCATATCCAAACAACCCGTTGCAAAATATTCTTTTCGGGTGAATCTTTTCCTAACGGCAACTTTTTCAATTCACTCACCCGTCACTTCATTTTTCATATAATAGTAATAAATAATAATTCGATTGTGGTAATAAAATTACTGTTTATCTCTCCAAACCTTTCCTTCTCCAAAACCTCTTCTTCATGTTTCATATTCGGACCTTCAATGGCGATGGATTCATCCCAGAATCCCAATTTTTGTTGCATCTTATTTTTATTTAAATTTGTAAATATTAAGTCAAACCCGTCTAAACTCATCCGAATAACTCTCTAACCAGTACCTGGACTAAAATGGGCTGCTCATATGACATCTCGGTTTAAGCTGGATTGAGCATTTTGAAACCGAATCCACCTAACCCGACCGTTTGTCCAGCCCTGGGTGAAGTGGTGTTGCGCCAAATGCACCGCAAAAGAGCACTGCCACTCTATTATATCTATCAGCTCTGATCTGTTAATTGCGTGCAATAACTAATCACACCATTAATCAAATTCTAGAATGTCAGTCTGTTACGGCATCATAGGGAGTTAGGGACAACAAATTTTATAGTAGTAAAAAATACTCCTTCCATTCTTTTTTAAGTACTCCTCACTCCTTCTGATCCAAAGTTTACTCTCTGTTTCATATATTATATATGTCATTTAATATCGTGACACAAGAATTAAGAAAAATTAAAAATAATTAATTTTATATGAAAAAGAGGAATTGTGGGTTAATTTATCAAATTGTCATTCTTAATGACATTGGAAACATAAAAAGTAGAATTGTAGAAGAAATATAATAAATAATGAATGGTATGATTGGAAAAGAAAATTGATGTTGTATTGGTATTCTAAAAAGTCATGTATTATGAGACAATTTTATTTCTTAAAAAGTCATATAATATGGGACGGAGGGAGTATAAGAAAAAAACACAACCTTACACAAACTAAAGAATGATATTTTAGGCCATATTCGGGGTGGTTTTTTTTTTTTTTTTTTTTTTGAAATTTTCAAAAATCAAAATCAATTTATGTTTTGAGTTTTTAAAATTTCAAAAACCAAAACCAAATTCAATTTCAGTTTAGAAAATTTCAAAAATCAAAATCACTTTCAAACATAACATAAAAATAAATTTTCATCATAAACTTATCTTAACAAAAACATAAGGTTTGAAAGAGTAGTTATCGATATATGCCTGTCAGAGTAGTAATCAGTATTGGTTAGATTGGTGGTGGTAGTGGTCATAGTAGTGGTTGTCAGTGATTGGTGGTGGTTGATGGTGATCAAAGTGGTGGTCGGAGTTGGTTGGTGGTGGTTGATAGTGGTCAGAGTGGTGATTGATGGTGGTCAAGTAATGGTTGACAGTGGCTGGAGTGGTGGTCGGAGTTGTGGTCGGCGGTGATTGGAGTTGTCGGTGGTGGTCGAAGTGGCAGTTGGTTGTAGTCAAATATATTGATGATCAGAGGTGCATGAAATAAAAACAAAAACCAAAATTATAAAACCTATTTTTGTGGTTTTTAGTTTTAATGGAAAACTGTTTTGAAACCACCCCAAACGAGTTCTTAGGGTTTAAACCTCGGAAACTAATATCTCCCACCACCACTAACATTTGCTTATAAAAAAAAACTAAAAAAATGATATTGAATTTGGTCAAAAAAGAAGGAATGTCATTGAAACTAGTTAAATAATGTGGCTTCTAGGGTGAGGGAGCAAACAAGTCCCTCACCGTGAAACACTTTTGACAACTGTTAGATTAGATTTTATCATACATCAAACCACACAATATCGAATCTCTTTCTTTCTTCTCTCTTCTCCTTCTTTGTTTTGAATCCTACCACCACCATCGCCACCACCTCCACACCACCACCAGTACCACAACCACCACCACACCACTACCACTACTTCTACCACCACCACACAATTTTATTCATAATTAATATCTTAAAATTAAATTAAAAAAGAAAATGTATACATGTGCAACGTACAATACATACTAGTACATGATCATATACACTATTTTATTTATTAATTAATTTGCAGAAAATTCTTTTTCCGACCTGACATGTCACACCTAACCTAACTAATAGAGAAAATTAGAGATATTTTTTCCTACTATCATTCAATTTCCCATTTGAACGTAATCAAAACCAAATGGTGATGATCAAAAGTTGAAAACTGAATATAAAAGGAAAAAGCGATCACAACATTTGTCCATGACCTTTCTATTCATTTAATTAATTTTATTCTTTCAATTCCATATTATAAAAATTCAATTTTGTACTTTTTCTCCTAACTTCCGTACAAATTATCGATTTCGTTCTTTTTTTTATACAGCCGATTTCTTTCATCAGACCAACCACCTCCGGTCTCTAGTATAAGCAAAAAAATGATTTAGTTCTTGATTTCTTTCATAAGTAGAAGTAAGGGTTTGGATCATCTAACTTTCATGTTCCTAACTTTGATCATGTTTGGTTTGGTGGTGGGAGCACTTAGAAGTGTTTTTAGATTAACTTTCGTGATTTTAAAAGAAAAAAAGATGTTTGAGTTCTGATTGTAAAATTGAATTATTCTTTCTAGAATTGATTTTTCTTTAAGCAACTATTTGTAGCTTCTGCTAGAATCAATTCTGTCAAAATCAATTGTCAGAATCAATTCTATTCACCGCAAAACAAAACACACACTTTATCTAACTTTAAGCAAAATATGAGATAATTTAGAGACAATATGATAATTTAAATGAGAAGAGAAAGATGAGAGAAAAGGCAAATAATGACATAGAGAGAAAGGTAAAAAAAAATTAGGAATAACAAAGTTAGAGGATCCAACCAAACCTTTAGTAGCTACTTTTGCCAATCTCTAGTATAAAGATAGATATTTTATTGACATAATTATTTTTTTTAATTGCAAAATTATTTACTTTATGAGGGTTAAAGAAACCCAAAACCTTTACATAGGAGTGACTCACATACGTCAAAGTATCTAATATTAATATTTATTTTTAAATTCAATTAAACAATTAAGTTGAACTTATTTTTACTAATTATATTCATTTCTTATTTTAACTTTTAAACATTAAATACCTTATCATAAAAACATTAAGTACTAGTATTAGTAAGGATCCGTTTGGATAAACAGCTTAATTAATCACTTATGATATACACACTTATTATATAATTACTTATGTATAAGTTGTTTTTATAATATAAGATAAAATAATGTTAAATTATTTTTCCTATAAACTATAAGCTGTTTTCATAAGCTATCTTAAACAACTTATAAAAATTAGTTGAAAATAATATACAAACATTTCATAAATTATTTCTATAAGCTCTCCCAAATAATCTCTCAAATACTTACGTCAGTAGATAAGTCGAAATTATTCGATCCAAAATAGGCCTAAGTAGCTTTATTGTAATCGATTAATTTAAGGGGGAAAAAAGGGCCAACCTACGAGGCTGTCATAGTGTAGGCGGTATATGATTCTTTGCAACACTGCCTGCCTGCATATTTATCATTTTATAATTAAAAAAATAGTAAAAAGAGAATACCAAACTTTAGTGATTTAATCTAGAGCATGAGAGTCGACTCGGTGTTTCTGGATTTGATTTCCACCGTGAAAAATTTGGTGTTGTCTAGTTCGAAATCTTGATCCTAAATGCGTAAAAAGATTAGTCTTTCGGTGAAGATGTTGAGACATTAGCAAGACGCCAGCAATGATCCAATCTAAAAAATCTAGAAAGAGAATGATTAGCAAATAAAGAAAAATAACAGAGAGAGAGAGAGAGAGAGAGAGTTCGCTTTCAGGTTCCAGCAATGCATGTCTTCTTCTCTACATTTCTTTCTCCTACTCTAACCTCGTAGCCTAGCCTGCCTTTTCATCTGTCATCATCTTTACCATTAATTTATATTCACAAAGTCTTCATTTTTGAGTTCCTTTCTAATTACTAAACAATTCAACTTTCACAAATTTCTACTGTTTTCATTCAACCCATTTCCGTTTTTTCACCAAGTTTGGAACTTTGATTATTTTCAACCACACCCACATGCCACAACTTCCCTTTTCATATTTACTCACAGCAGAGTCCTTGGTTTTGGTTCTTCATACCTTCTTTCTTCTCAATTTTCTCACCACTCACTGGTAATTACGTTGATTGATTTATCATATTTTTGATTAGCTCTGGTAAATCATTTCTTTAGCCAAACAAGTTCTTAAACTAGAAAAGATTGTAAAGGTTCAAGAATTCTGAAATCAAAGTTCTTACATTTTCTCAGAAACATGCTTTTGGATTTCTTTAATTGGCTTTTCAGGAGGATGAAATTGATTTGAGTTGTTGGGGGTGAAAAGTTTTCTCATTTTGCTAAGTTGACCTGGTCAAATGAATCTTCATCCTTTTATTTAACATATTGGTTTGCATGATTGATTGGTACATTATACTAGTTTTGCTTTACATACTATCTCATAGGCCTTAAGGTAGCCAAATACTACCATCTAGTATAATGGCATCTTAAATGCAAAATTGCACTTCTTGAATGTGATGATGTGAACATATCATCTGAATTCATATAGAGGCTGATATGCTCTAATGTGAATTTTTAAACCATTTGTTGATTCTTTCTCAATTTACATCAATCTTACAATATTTTTATCAAACTTTAAGAAAGATGTGATTGATTTTTAACTGATACTTGATTAACTTGTGGCAGGCATTGTAGGAAGCAAACTACAATTGCGCGAAAGGAAAGTTAAGACCGGTGAAATTTTGATGGAGTGAAAAAACATGGAAGCTGAAATTGAGGACATGAGAGTCTTTTGGTAATGGGAGGCTTATTACACTTAATTGAATTCAATCAGGGGAGGATGGCAAAGAAAGTCCATGCTCATAAGAGACATCATGGAAGTAAGTGTTGTTATTGTTTTTCACTCATGCTAAGAGACCTTCTTAGGTTTATATTCCATGATTATTCTGCAGAGGAAAGGCAAATTGTTAGGAAGCTCAATTATGCACTTGTTTTTATGATTATTATTAGAATCAGAAAGGTTATTGGTTACCTTATCTAGGATGAAACAGTCTATAATTGAAAAAAGGCTGATTAGTTTGTTACAACTTTATAGATATCTTGCTGAAACTCAGGGATTTTCCCCATATTTTCCTAAATAGTCACAAGTTTTTGACAGTTCTATTTGTTCCTTTTCTCCTCTACTTGATTGATTTTGCTATGTTGTTACTTATTTTGTACTTATATTGTTTGTCATGAAGGCTTCGAAGCTCCTCGAAATAGTCTAGATCTGCAAGTAGAAACATCTCAGAGTTACTGTCCACAAGGAGAATTACCGGTAAGTTTCGATTCATATGTATTGTTAAATTGTCTAAAAACACCATCATATGTCTTTCCTCTATCCTTGCTGGTAACATGTTTCTTCATTTTCATTCTTGAATTGAATTGTACTCTTATTTAAATTTTCAGCACTATTATCAAGTAGAAGAAGACTGGTCTGTGAATAATCGTTATTCAAATGCGGGTTCGATGAAAAAACTTATCAATGAAGAGCTATCTAAACAATCAAGCACCAGACAAAATGCACCAAGCCTTGTGGCCAGGTTGATGGGGATAGATACGATGCCTGTAGACACTAAATCTGTTGCTCCGTCGGATAAAAGAATAAGTGAAAACATGGGGAAGAAGTTTTCGAACAAGGGAAAGAATGGAAGGAGTTCAGTTAGTTGGGAATCTTCTAACTTTAATTCTTCTAGCCAGATTGAATTTGGTTCATTTTACGAAGGCATAGGTGAAAACGATGATGATGACGATGGATGGAGCCGGAGTTTTGGAGAACCGAGACCACGAGAACATCCACAGGAAGAGGAACTCCAGAAATTCAAGAAAGAGTTTGAAGCATATCAAGCCGCAAGGTTAATGGAATGTTCAAAGGTTGCTGACATTGACAGCGTGTCGAGCCGATTGCCTGTTCAAGAGAATCTGAACAAGGAAAAGGTTTCATATAATACAAGTTTGCAGAGAGCCGCAACAGGAAATTTTGCAAAGCTTTCCAATTGTCGCGGTGATACGATGGATTATATGGAAAGGAAAATCTTTCCTTCGAAGAGCAGAACTCTAAGTAGAGACTTTGAGGAGTCGTTGATGATGAAAACTTATAACAGGTTAGACACATCTCCCACCCGGATAGTAATCTTGAAGCCTGGTCCGGATAGCATTTGCAGCCATGAAGACAATTGGAGCAGTTCATCAGGCACTTTACCGGGGAGACATAGTATAGAAGAATTTCTCGAGGAGGTGAAAGAGCGTTTAAAATGTGAACTGCAAGGAAAAACTGTTAAAAAGGGTTCTGTAGTTCGAGGAAGTGAAATTGAAGCACTTCGCGATAAAAAATCTTCTGATCCTAAACTGATAGCTCGTCAAATAGTAAAGCAAGTCAGTGAAAATGTGACTAAAGATGCTGACTCAAATTTGGTCTGCTCAGAATCGACAAGATCATACAACGGTGAAATGCAGCTCAATGGACTGAGTTTCCCGGAATTTATCAGTAGGGATACCAGGAGATTCTTGTCAGAGAGGCTAAGAAATGTTGTGAAAAGTGATAGACATGATGGTATTCCTGAGGGGAACTTAAGATCACATCCATTTGATAATCACAGAGTTAGACTCAAGCAGAAAGGAGATATTTTGCGTGCGAGTAACTGGGAAATATCGAATGAGGAAACAGAAATACAAACAGGATCTTTCAGGCATGAACCAGAAGACAACAGATTGCTCCACAGGGAGTTGTCCCCTAGGAACCTAGTAAGATCCTTGTCTGCTCCTGTGTCAAGATCAGGAACATCATTTGGAAAGCTTCTTCTAGAGGACCGTCACGTTTTAACTGGCGCCCATATTCGAAGGAAGCTTGAAGCTGTTGAAACTATGTCTGTTGATGTTAAAAAACAGAAGAAAGATAGATTTAATATTAAAGAAAGAGTCTCCAGTTTTAGATATAGTCTTGCTTTAAGAGGGAGGATTTTTGGAAAGAGGATCCAAACAATGGTAGAATCACATGGCAATGAATATGGTCCTGTGGTGAGGGATGTGACTAGTGGACCAACAGTTCTTATGAACTGCGGTGAGAGGCATGTAAGTCTATCATCTATTTTTTTCATCCATTCTCCATTATGACTTTTGTTTTTAATTCTATGAACCACCGACACAAATACAGACACGGACACAGATACGCAGACACCGATTTTAATTTGAAAAATGCAAGTAATTGAAGTGTCGATGTCTGACACGATACATGTCGGACACCAGACACGTCTTCAACCGGAAGTGTCGGTGCTACAGTGTATTTCATATATAGTTTTTGTTTAATCATTTGATTTTCTGCCATATGCTCTTTAGGAAAACTCCACCGAGGTACCTCCTAGTCCCGCATCCGTGTGCAGCAGTGTTCACGAAGACTTTTGGAGGCGGACTGAATATTTAAGTCCAATATCTACTCCTGATGTGTCAGTGTCCTCAAGAGATGATGTTGTGCCCCAAGCTTTCAGAGACATCAGCTCTGGTTTAAGTGGTATGATGCAATTCTAGCTTTTCACACACAATAGCTTCTTTACACTGTTGTTTAGATGTCAAACTCTTGCTGATAGATCTCTTTGCTTGTTGATTTGATAGAGCTAAGGAGACAGATCAATCAACTCGAATCTAACGGTTCTGAAGACTTCACTATGAAACAGGAGTCCGTCGAGTCTGAACTAGTTCGATTAAAAGATCCAGCAGAGTCTTACATAAGAGATCTACTTGTTGCTTCTGGTCTGTACTTTGGTTCTTGGGATAAATCTTTATTAAGAGGGGATACTTATGCAAAGCCTATTGGAAACTCTGTTTTTGAAGAAGTTGAAGAATCTCATAAGATATTGTGCAAGGAGAATGATGAGAATTCTATGAAGGATCAGAATGAGAACAAGCTAGACCACAAGATTTTGCTTGATTTGTTAAATGAGGCATTATCAGTTGTTCTTGGACCACCATTGACATTGTCTAGATTCAGAAGGAAACTATGCAACTTTTCCATGCCGCGACCACCTCGCGGAACGGAACTGTTGAACTTAGTATGGGACAATATCCGTGTTTCGTTATATCCTCCACCTGACATATCTCATTGTTCACTTGATAGTTTGGTGGCTCAACACCTGGGATCCATCCCTTGGTCCGGATTAATAAGCAAAGAGATCGATATATTGGAAAGAGAGATAGAGTGTCTTATAACTAATGATCTGCTTGAAGAGCTCACAAAGGATATGATATGCTCTTAAGATGTAGTGATGAAAAGCTCTTTCGCATTGACACTTCATGTTGAAGAGGTGTTTGGTGTTTGACACATGTCATGTGCCGACGCTCACACTTCAATTACTTCTATTTTTCAAATTATTATTGGTGTCTACGTGTCGGTGTGTCGGTTCTTCATGACAAGAAGTATCATTTTGCTTGACCATTGTGAGGATAAAGAATTCCACACATTGGAGCATGGCTTATACATGATTACACAGATTGGAAGATAACATCCTAATTGTTCTAGTTGTTGTGTTAATAGAACACTGCTTGAATATATGTATGTATTTAGTATTGTGTGTGAGTGAGTGTGATATAGGGGGCATTGAGTTGAAGTGTACATATTGTACATGAGTGACTTGAATAATTAGGTTTTATTTTTCAAAGCAGAATGTCCATTGATGTTTATATTAGTAGTTTATTTTATTTAACTTGTGCAAATATGTTACTATAGTTTTTTATTCTCTCATGAAATGAAAGTCAAATACCAATAATGAATAATGTGTGTCATGTGTTTGTGCAGTAAATAAGAACGTGTCTGTGTCTAATTGGGAAGTGGATGGTTAGAGTTGAACACCATAACCTGAAAATGTTTGGCACATATTGCATCTAGAATCTAGAATTTACCAAAGTTGCAGATGACTTCATGTGCTTTATATGTATGCATGTGAGAATTCAAGATATGTTAGGTATGGCTAAGCGAGCAACCAAGAACATTAAAAGATAGGGATATCTCAATATTATTTAACTCACAAACACAACCCGTTTTTACATCTTTTGAAGAATAATCACTTTTTTAAAATAAAAAATCTATTTTAGAAGTTTTCTATCTTATAGCTTTTCAAAAAAATGAAAATCTAAAAACTGATAAAAATGAAAAGCTATTTTGAATAGTTTCTCATAAAAAACATTTTTCATAATTTTTTTTAATCAATAACAAACGAGCTCTAAAGTGTCCCTCAATTGTCATTTTGGAAAAACTATTTTAAGACTCAATTTCTCTAAGACACTAAACCGGTTATCAAATTTTTTGTTAGAAACTATTTTAAGACTCAATTTCTCTAAGACACTAAATCTGGTTATCAAATCTTAACATCAACATAAAAATAACAAACGCTTGGTTTAATTATTCTGTAGGTCGCTGAACTGTTTGAGAATTTCAACAAGTCCTTAATCTGAGCTTTTAAATAAACTATAATTAGGTCCATTTATTTGTCCTGTCCCAAAACTTTGAGTAATCTATAGGAACTATAGGGGCATATTACATACGACCCCAAGCTACTCAGTAGACACTCTTTCACTCTCAAAATCCCCAAAATACCCCTCTTTTAATATAATTGGTTCAAACTGGTTGGGACCACGCTAATCCGAACATCTTCTAATATAACTGAAAAGAAAAAAGGGTTGTGTCTGTATGTTGTTTACTGATTCGAATCACGCTAAACTGAACCATCGTAAATTAAAAAAAAAAGTGCGCATAAGATTCATTAATGACAATTTGGTCTTTTCATGCATTTTGGGGATGTTCATATGAGAAAGCTGTTTTGAGTAGTTTTTCATAAAAAATCAATTTTTTTATTATGCTACACAGACACAAAACAATCTCTAAAAACTAATCTCAAATTATTTAATAATAAAATCACTTATTTTTTCATATTGTAACCAAATTCCACAGTGAGGCTGGTCGCGTTGCTTTCAGAGTGAGCCGTCGGCCGCTCCCTCCCGCCGGCAGCACGTCTTCCTTCCTATTGCTACGGCTCTACGACAGGTTAGAGATTTTGATTTGTGATTTTGCTTTATTATTTCTAAAGTCCAGTTCAGCGTTGTCGCTTGATTTTGAACTATTCTTCTTCATCATCATCGTTGTATATGGGTTATGGGATCCAGTTTGTTAACACGAATAGTTGTTAAACCGAAATTCAATTATAGTCCTCAAACTGAAATTGAATACTAATCAAACTAACATTGCATAAACACGAGGCTTGTTACCTTGAATACTATGAATGTTTTATACTATGTTTATATTCGGTTCCCAACTTCCCATCTCTCTCTCAAATCCCTAACGCTGCGCAACCTTCCCTCCCCCACACAAATTCACAACTCATTATGTAATGTAAAGAAGAAGAAGCTCTGCTCAGATTCAAATTCAATACCTGCTCTCCTTGCTTCTGTAGTTCTATTTGATGTTGCTTTCTCTAATTTGAAGAAGAAGAAGAAGAAGAAAGAAGATAAGAAGCTCAGATTTAGAGGAGTGAAGGACAGTTGGTTGCTTTGCTTGCTACTGATTTGAAGCAAGGCTGGATATTTAGAGAAGCTTTGTTCAATGTTGAATGATGTTCTCATGTTCCCTTTTAGACTTTTAGGGAAGCAAATCGAATCAATATCTCTTTTCTCTTTTGGTTTTTAGCTAAAAACGAATCTGAATCTGTGACAAGGTGTTTTTGGTTTCAGGATGGTTGAGTTGTCAATAAGTAATGCTAGATATACTTACGTACATGATCAGAAATATTCATCTGAAGTTGTTGACATACATCACATAGTTCGGAGGAGTAGTTCCAAATATTTTTTTGTGTACGCCTCCTCAGCATTTCTTGTATTAGCATGTGCCATCTATCTTTATGTTCTTCAGGTATGTCTTCCACCAATTTCTCTTTGACAGTGAGTGATTTGAAGATTTTGTAAAATCTGTGTCGGCTTCTTTTTTTATTTTTACTTGGTTATATAATATTTCCGCTATTAACAGGAAAAATCGATCAGTCTTGTGTATTACAGCTTGCTTTTTGACATGTTTCTTGTCAAGTTGTTACTTGGGAAGCCTGTTAAGAAAGGTGAGCACCTGACTGACTAATAGGGCTCTTGCTGCTCTGAAAGGTTAATTAATTGGTATTTTAATTATAACTTTGTAAGTATAATGTATGTTGTATTTTTGAAATTTCTTTTTAGTCATTTTCACAACGTTGGCATTTGGGGTTGCAGAGTCTGTTGTGATTATGCCAGCTTTTGGAGTACAGCTTGAGACTCACTATGCGAGGTAGTTTTTTTCTCAATTGGTTATTCTAGGCTGTTAATGCTTGAGAAAATAATGATTGATCGATTGATTGCTTCCCTGCTCTGTATTGTGTTTAGCATGGATATTCTTAACTGGTTATCTTGCTTTGCTAGTGCTTTTTTGTGAGCCTTTTAACTCCAGCATGACTTTCATATTTTCTTTGCTATTATCTACTTACTCTGTCTGTGCTAATGCTTTGCTACAGTGGAAAAGTCATCAGATGTTTTGTTCCCATTGACAATATTCTAAAACCTGTTCTACTAGAATGTGTGACTCCAGTGACTTGCTACTGGACTCTATCCTTGATTGTTCGTGAGGAATCAGAAATGGTTTTAGTTTTCAAGGTAAATCATATTTTGGTTGGTTCACACTAGATTACTGGTAGCACCTTTGCTTGTTTTTTTAAGGCTAAACTCTTTCTAAACTGAGATACCACTTAGACAAGTTATTTTAGGTTTGTTAGTTACTGATGAAGAATCTCTATATTTGTTTGCTAGAACTTACGACCACCAGTTAAAATGCTGGTCCATGTCTGGAAGGCCCTGTGTTCCGCAACTGATAGCAAACAAGAGACTTGTACACATGCACAGTGAATAATAGACAACTATGATTATACTGATTATGGACTAATTGGTATGGTGTCAACCTAGTAGTTTGGGACCAATAGGCCAACGCAACAGACTACTTTTTTTGTATTGCAAACTCGCTAAAACTATGAACAACTGCTTCCCGTCTCTCACACAGTGTCTTGTCTTGTAACTAAAATGTAGCGCAGCTTCAAACATAACAGTAGCCATGATCCAGACTGGTAACATATTTTATCGTTCTGGATTTCCTTGCTAATGAGCATACATCTCTTTTCACCATGAAAACGGTGGAGAATTTTGGAATTAGATTTATACCGAATGATAGACATAATAAATAGTTGAGTTCTTATATTTGGTTTTCAAAAATGGGTAACTTCTGTATTACTATATTTTCTTGAATTATGTATGGCCAAATTATTAGTTTCTTTGACAAAATTATTCTTCCATCAATCAATTATTATAGTTGATAATGTACAACGAGAAAGCAGCATTAATTAGTGTCACGTGTCACCCCGCATGGTGTGTATTTCTGTAATTACACCCTAGCTCGATTCATTTTTATCACAAAACTGTATCAAAACTAAATTGTATATTGACTCATTACAGTAACATCTGTATAAACGGCTATTTTACTCCCGCAATGTTGCTGTACACTCGATGACAGAATGATTTGCAGTGAGGTATTATTAATTCAGTCGAACTAATCTAGAAACTTTAGTTTCTTCGAAAGTCTCAACTCTATCTAGCAGAAGATAAACGCTGTGCTGCACGTTCAATACAAACTTGACGTCTTTGTAATCCATGCCACTTGTTATTTGAGCACTCTTTCATCAGTCCAAGCTTGGCTATTTGATTATGCAGTGCCTCCAAGTTGACTAGAGGAACAACTGTTGGTCTCCCATGAGCACACTGCAAAGCAAATTGCTCAATTTCATCATGAAAGCTGCCTTTTAATATGCACAAACACGAAAAACACGTATATCTTACTTGGAAACAAAGTTGTGTCTGCTTTAGCTCCTCGACTATAAGGGAACATTCTGATCGTAGCAAAGGATCCCCGAACATAATTGCACCTTCAAAAACAAGCATTTAAAAAATTGAAGATGGATGAACACGTTGCCAAATGCCAACAGATGCAAAAAAAAAGTGTAAGCACAAGGCTTTCCAATTTCCTGAGCTTAAGTAGTTGTTGCTACTGAGATTAGGCACATACCTCTGCACGCTTTGGAATTTAGGACTCGTATGACAGAGGGAGGCATTGTTGATGATCCATCGGTGTCAGCTAGCTGAATGAAAAGAAAATTTTAAAGTTCAAAAGACAAAAAATATCCAATTATCAAACTAAGATAGCTTGAAGGAGGGAAAAAGGCTCTGATCAGGACTTTTGTAACCTGCTGAAGAAATTCTAGAAGATCAACATCGTTTAAATTGACACCTAAAATACATGGTACCTATAAATAAATGATTAAAATCAGCAATATGGAAAATAAAATTATAGCATTGGTTCAGTTACTAAGGCATAATTTTTTCTGAAAATAAAATATGCTGCTGACTGGAGCAAACACAGAAACATTGAACGGGGTAAAAAGATTAGTGCTGACTGCAATAAGAGTAACGGTCGTTTGTTGTCTGTTGAGAACATCCAAATTCCTGCAAAGAAAATCAAAATTAACGATCAAAAAGAGGCCAGAATAACAAAGAGTTTAACATTAGTTATTTTTCATTTAATTTTAACCCAAATTAAAATTATAGTTTCCCAGGTAGAATCTTATAAGATCTGAAATGCATGCCATGAACAATATAGAAATCATGGAATCCCAGGTCATTACGAGATAATCAATAATCTGCAAAACTGCAACATTTTTTATCTTCTGACACTATTGATCAGGGTATGTATGCAAACTCTGACACAGCCTGAGAGGTATACCTTCTAAAGGATTCAGAATTTTGAACATGAATGTTGCAGATCCAGCCCCAACCTTTAATCTGTTCACTGTAGCTATGAAGTAGTTGATAACCAATCTCTGGCAGCACCTGTATCAGTATCACGCATCTTATCTTAAGACTCGGAGAACATGTCATAACTGACATTTACATTAAATCCTTTAATGCATGTGGCATGATGCATACCAGTTCCTTCTCAGCATCTAAATAGGTTATTGCTTTTGACTCTCCAGATAATACCTAAATATTCACCTAGTTTCGTAAGTCATACTATAGAAATAATTCTGATACATTAAACATGAACAGGTTTACCTTTTGACGCAGTTCTTCCAGTCTAATTCTTTCATCTGCGGCATGCTGCAAAAAAAGGAACTACTATCACAATGTAACACCCAACTTTCCTGAAGAGGAGGAGTTCTCAGTTCTCACTGGTCAGGAGAATGTGCATGCATGAGTGCAAGCACTTAGCAGGCATTTCTGAAGCTTTTAAAAGTAATGATCTAAGTCATGTCGGTAATGATCTAAACCATGCAGGATGATGTAGCAAACAAATATCCATGTAGGAAATGGTATTTCAAGGATGTACATTTACCAAGAACCAGACATGTGGGAAGATGCAGTTGCAAGTATCTAGGGTAACAAAGGTAACCTGTTCCTGAGTAAAAGAATATTACAATTTAGGAAAAAACTTAGGTGCTACTCTATAGGTGCTGTTGCTATCGTTCTCCAATTATAATATGCCACACGGATTAAATTGTTGATTTAAGATCAAATTTAAAATAATCCAAATTTCTCTATTAGATATATAATTCGTGTGTTGAGTTGTGATTGGAGAACAGTAAAAACTGCACAAAAGAAGCTGCACCTAAGATTTGTCATAAAATTTACAAGCAACTGTCTGATTTCTATAGAATTTTTAGTCAATGATATCCCATTTCGTAACCGTCACACTCAGTTTTCCCTTCTTCAGTAAGGGCTTCTTTGCACATCACCTAAGAGAGAAATTTAACCATAATGGAAAAATGTTCAAAACAGACCTGATCAATAACAGCAAGGGTTCTGCCAGCCACGATTGGAATGAATTTCTTATCCACCTGTTGCAGAACTTTGGCATCCTCAAGGCATTTTTTACTGACAGTTTCAGGTATCAGTGAATCTCCAGCAAGATGCAAGATTCCAGTAGAGATGTTAAGTATATTGTCTTGACTTGGAATACCAACTGGTTTATCATTCTTCTGCACAAAGATCGTACTTCTAGTCAGATCACACAGTTTCCTCCACGCTAACAAATGTCTCCTATATAATGTAATATGTCTCTAAATGATTGACGACATAACTGGAATTTGAGGTGAGCAGTTCCTCCATTTGGTCCCATGATCTACGGAATCTTGCACTTCGCCAGATATCAATTCTGAAATACATGATAGTATGGGTTTAACAGCAAATCATTAGGTGAATGATAAGATAAATCTTTCAAGTGTTCAATTATTGATCATGCAAACATGAAAAGAAACAAGCACAATACATTACAAAAGATAGTGCAAATTGCAAGAAAATTCCACAATACTTGGTCTTCCATTTTGGCAGAAATCGCGACAAATAGAAATACAATGTTTACACAACATAAAGAAACTAATTGCAGAGAAAGTGAGAAACTTTTTTAGATTTAAGTAGTTGCTCAAGATAATATCTAGAGACAAGCCATCTACTAAGACATAGATCTCTTTTTCAACTCACTCCTATTTCAAGGCTGGGCAATATTGGACGTGGTTCTACGCGAACTCTACGTACCCTAAATGAGCTGATATTGTTGGACCAGACTCGAGATGCTAATGCATTAAACTCACCTGTGAAAGGATCATTGTGTTGAGCATTGAAACTTTCAAATCCATCAGTCTCAGTAATGTCATTAACCACTGTAGCCCCCGGAACCTCTAAACTCGGTGTCACACTAGTTCTACGATCAGGGAAAAATCACAAGGGTCAGTGAGAAATTATTCCCAACAGTTCAGCAGCTTAAGGGTCAATAAGAAAATATTGTACTTATTTTCTTGTATTAGATCTTCATTGCTGCTGGGGTAAAGAGCACCGGCAGTATGTTGAGAATATCTAAAGTCACTAGCTTCTGCAGATTCAAAAGCATTAGTACAATTTGACTTATTGAATATGTTGTTACATTAGAAAAAGGGAGCCAAGGTGTAAAAACAAAGAAAATGAAAACCTAGAAGTTTGGAAGCAGGATTGGATGCCTGGCCAGTAGGCCTTTTAACAATCGTTTCTTGAGGCTGATTTAAAGACTGAAACCGCTTTTTTCTTCTATGAAATGGAGGAGCTGAGAAGCTTCTTTTAGATCTTACATTATTGTTCTCTAATGTTGGATACCTAAAATGATCCCTTTCGCCTTTGTTAATGTTTGGCTTCTTGCAGTTTCTAACACATGACTCAGGTAACAGCCAGTTTGGTTCCTCATTTAAAATATCTAACCTTTTTGTGAAATATGTATCCCCTAAATCAGGCCAGTCAACCAATCTGTTGATTGTTTCATTACAATCAAAAGCACCATCAAAATTAAATCCAATATTCGCTAAACTTGAGGTGCAGTGATGCTGGTTACCATTCCTTGACAAATCGTAACTGAAGTTGTGCCCATTTTCTTCCTCATCAAATATGTTTGAATGATAGGTCCTTTTATAGCATCTAGATCCTCCCTCAAGATCATTAATATCATCTGTATGATAAACACCTATCGCAATGGCTTGAGACAAGGGTTCTTGATAACCAGGATACCATTCACAATTTGATAACTGATCATCACACCCAGAGTTTCCTATTTGTGTTGCTGAATACCATGAATCTGAAGGGATACAAATTTCTTGGGGCCATTCTGTTGAGAGAAAATCAGAATCTTTAGATATCTTCAATTTTTTTCCAACTTCTACACAGGGACGAGCAAATAAATCCTCACCACTGCAACAGTCCTCCCCCAGATTTTTCTTGCCCCAAAAGCTATCAGTTTGGAGTTCCTGCTCATCATTCACAAGCAAAGCCTTCTCGGCCGGGATACTTCCTTTTTGTGTAGAGCAGCTCTTTAGAAAAGGCTTTTGAAAACCCCCACCAACCTCAACATTATAACCAAACCCATGGCAGTTATAAAGTAAATCACCTTCAAATGATTCACCGACCACACCAGTATCTACTTTATTTAAATTTCTTCCATTTGAAGAACTTGTTGCTACTGCAGGACATTTACCATCCAAAAAGTAATCTCCTTGCAATGAATCATTGTTATCATACATCAAAAAACTTTTATTGTTTCTCATAATGGTGGGCATATCTCTGGCAAATGAAACATCCAGTAAATTGCCAGAATAACCAGTCTGACAAAGAAGGTCTCCCACATTTTGTTGTTCGTTGAACATCTCAGTCCCTTGATGTAAGTAACCAAGAGAGGTTCTAACATCCTCCCTGTTGCATTGAGGATAGTCATCTTCAGTTAGCATGCCTGAAGTTGAAAAGAAGAGGTCTAAACAATCCTTACGATGGTGGTTTCTGAATTTTGATATATCTGCATCAAAACAAAGATATTATTTGACAAAGATCTTCAAATGTTAAAAGAGAAACCAAACCAACATGATCGACTGTAGCCTATATAACATTTATGCAATTATTTTCCTCGTTGTGTTATCCTACAATTAGAATGCTACTTTAACTTAATATATAAGATTAAAAAAGGAAAAAGTAATTAGTCAAAATTGATCAGACTTAATAAATGTAAAGAAAATTGCTTGATCACCAAAGTTAGAAATTTTACCTCCTTCCACTGAAATGATGTTGGTTGCATCTGCTTTCTCCAGTTGATCTTGTTGAACCATGCAAGTGGCTTGATTGGAGGAATCTCCTGCAAGCATCTCAAAGGTTAATAAAAGCATAAAAACCAGTAATTCGTTGTATTATATATAAATAAATAAGTGCAGCGAGGGGTATACCACGAGCTATGCTTCCCTTCCAGAAATGTTTGATGACATTTTCAATGAAATTTAGTATTGGAGCCCAATCCTTAAAATGTGGTGAAAAAGCCAACAGTTAAATTTATGTAGTATGTAGGCCAAGATAAAATAATTCATATGAAATTATAACAAGTGGAAAAAGCCCCAAATCTCTGCTAACTGTTTCTTCTTGGAGTTTATTTACACCACCCAGATTACATGAAGATATTATATAAGCCAGAAGTTGGACTAGAACACCAACAACCAAACATTTTTATCACTAAGTGGGGTCCCATAAAATCATGTCATGCATTTGGCCCAAAGATAAACTATTAATGTCCAAATCACGTGTTTCTGAACATATCATCCCCAATAAAAATATGTATCGTCATACTATCTCCTAGATATGTTCAGAAAGCACAATCAGAATCAAGATAATTAGAAAATCTTTTGTATTTCTATTATATGTACTCACACTAGTCATGTACTACACAAAAATCAATCATGGACATTAAGCAAACATTTATGCAGCACTGACTCAAAATTACTAACAAGATAACATAACTGTCTTTAAGAGAAAAACCAGGAGACTACCTTGAATTCAACAAATGTTTTTGATGTCTCAAAGCTCAAAACATATAAAGAGCGGGGACACCTTAAATTCAAAAGATATGCTAGACAAGGTTCAGATCTACTTCTCTTCTTGTTTTGGCATTCATCATTAGTGTTCCATGTGTTAAGATGCTCAAACTGGATAGCCAATTCACTTAAAAGCTTATGAATTGGGCCCTTGCAAACAAACTGCGAGTTAATATCTAGCCATGTTAAAGTCAACGAACAAATGTTTATGACATTTGATTTGTTAAAAACCTCAAGACTCTATTTTGTATTATTATTACAATATTTAAGCTTGAATTGTCACATGGATACAGAGATACTGTAAGGCCTGCAAAGCAAAGATGGAAACAGACCAAACGTTAGGAAACGAGACAGAGAGGAATCTACAGAGAAGTTAGGATGAGATGAGATAGATGATCGACAATTTGCATTTTGAAATAAGAATCACCTTCATATTCGAAGTATTGCAAGGACCTGATATGTATCCAGAAAGCTTTATGTTATTGTTATCAACTTCTAATTCATGAAGAGAGCTTGTGACCTCCACCCCAAAGCCACTGGTTACAAGTGACAGTGGAGAAGAAGCTGAATGTGTGAAACAAAGCACATTCTCACTGCATGTGGGGTATAAAAAATGTTACAAACCAAGAATAATCAGATACAACTTGCGGGTTTACAGGGAAGATACCTTTCAATATCAACAAGTTTGAAGGAAATATTTGGGCGCACAAGTGCAAGCTGCATTATGCATTTCTTGATTGATTGCAGTACCTTACTGGGGCTTCCAATTGAGAGATCAAATTCATCGGTCAATCCAAAATATTGAGAAAGAGCCATAGTTTACATACAAGGCAACTATGACCACAGAAAACACATCACTTGTATGGTGGGACAAGAGAAAAGCAACCTGGATTGCATGTATTTCCTCCGAACTGGGTGGTTGTAAAATAATTCACAGACAGTAACTGACAGACAAAAGGCCTCAATTAGCAATAAATTTATTGTATTAATGGACCATATAAAAATAGCCATCATCAATAAAGAACTTTCTAGCCGAATATGGAACGTGTATTGTTCTTGTATTATTGGTGTGAAGGAGAGATCATCAGAGTAAATAATTTAATTGAAAGCCAAGGGAAAGATTGATTATAAAGTGGGGGGAGTCACACAAATTAAAGATTGTCTATTCTAACTACCAATGAAATGTAAGATTGTTGTAAAATGGTAATTAATGATCCCAATCAAACAACCATTCCACTAACTAGATGTGATTCAACAAATAAAACCCCAATCTTTTAGCAAAAGTTGAGTTGTCACAAGGATCTTGCATTAACAGAAATGAGTAATTAATATTTCGGCAATGGTGTGCTTTTTTCGGGAAATATTACGTCCACAAAACAGCTTAAAATTGTTTTTATCTAGTAGTCAACCAAATAAAAGCATAAAAACAATGAGTTTAAATAGGCTATTCTAACGGGCCTGGTAAATGGGCCGAATACATATATAAATAAATCTACTATTTACAACATATCTCAACATCTATTCTAACAACCAATGAAATGTAAGATTGTTGTAAAATGGTAATTAATGATCCCAATCAAACAACCATTCCACTAACTAGATGTGATTCAACGAATAGAACCCCAAATTGTTTTTATCTAGTAGTCAACCAAATAAAAACATAAAAATAATAGAAAACAGTATAACCGCATTTATAAAAGCACAGAAACTTTTTGAAGTAGTATCTTGAGCACAGTTTCCAAGTTATATTTGGTAGCAACACTAACTGGTCAAAACGTGTGTTAGGACTGCAATGGGTATGAAATAACCAACTTTAAAAGTATGTGATAGACAAATTATTATAAAATTTGTAGACCATAATTCAGATTACAATTATCTTTTGTGCAGTAAAAGAGGGAGATTCCCATTAAACCCTAGCTAAATACAAATCAGATAATTCTTATACATGTGGCCAAAGGAAGAATAAGAGAATTCATCTGCAAACAAATGAAGTAAAACTAAACATTCCTCTACTGAGGAAGCAAGAAAAGCAGCAGATTTACGGAAATATCTACTAAAAGATTTAACTACGGGAAAAAGTTTATACACGTATCTAGGAAACCAAAAGCTTAATGAAAGAGCTATAAAACATAGACAAATGATCCTGAGATCCTAGTTATCACAAATTGAGAATCAAATCAAAAGACTCAAAGGGGAGATCAATGATCTCTGTAGGATTTCCACTCTAGATTAGCATTTGGCATGCAAACAGAACATAAGTCTGACATTCCACCGTTACGGTTGAAGAAAAAACTATCAGTTTTACTCTATTCCACTTTCGGTATGCACCAAACATATAATATAACCCATATATTAAACTATGCACTTTTCCAATCTGTCTATCAAATCAAACACTACCTAAATCTCATGCTATCATGTAACAGCCTGTGAATTAGGGGAAAATGAACGTCATCTGTGAATTAACTGGTGTCACCCTTAGTCATACAAAGAGATAAAAACCATGATACTGTCCGATTAATCAAATTTCTTACCTGTTGTGCCCACTTCCTTTCTATCATCATCAATACCAAGATATAAACACTTGCACCCCTGCAGTCAAAACAACCTTGCATTAATAGCAGCTATAATATGATTAGAGTACTAGAATAAAAAATGGAACCTATCCCCACCTTCACTACTTTGCGATATCCATTTGGCCTTCCATGAGCTCTTGTCACTATTTCCAACAAAGAGACTTCAGAAATGGAAGCTAAAGCTTCCCCACGAAAACCAAAGTTCTCACTAGTAGCATCCAGGTCAGCCAAATCAAGAAATTTTGATGTCGCTGCTTGATCAATATGAAATATATCATATTATTAAAGGCATCAAGGAAACTCGATCATGGAAGATAAACAAGTCCCCTTTTTTCTTAATACTTCCGATGAAATATAACCTAATAAAAACCCACTCATAGTAGTATTTTAGATGCCGAGTTTGGCATGAAGCAACAGACTGTATATGACTGGTTTGATTTGATCACTTCGACTACCGAGATTAACTAATATTTAGATTAGAGTCAAGTAACAACAAACTCTGCTGATACGCTTGCCTAAAACTGACCCCCAAAGGACAGATGCGTTTAAGACAATTTGAAGAAGCAGCAGAAACAATTGAATGATTAATCACACATAATCAACTCCACCAAAGAAATTTGAGCGAGCAAGATAGCCAAAACCACTTACTCATCTAGCTCACCACATGAAGAGAATTTTATCTAGTAACTACGGCCCATTTGTAAGTAGGAAAAAACTTTAAAAAAACGATATAAATATTTTTGGTGGCCCTTTAGTGGAAATCTTTCACCAGACAATTTTTTAAAAAAAAAAAAAGAATGACTGAGAAAAGGAGCATGCAGGCACGTCAAAAATGATCACATGCATCAACCAGTAATAAGTCTATAAGGTAGTAGAAGACTAGCTGACAGAGACAAAAATGATGAAATACACACCATATCTTTCTCCCACCAATTCTAATCCATCTCGAGTAATTCCACCACCTACAAACCCATTCATTGAAATCATAAAGATCGACCAAAAAGTAAATGTGACATGCAGTTACAAAACTTGAGCATAAAAATATAATTAGACATTTACATAAAAATATAATTAGACATTTACATAAAAATAAAATTACCGTCATCAACTACTTTTAAGAAGCCAATCCCAACATTAACAAACACTGATACCTGAAACGAAGATAACACACTCTAATTCTCCAACACAGCGATTACCGAAACATTGAAAAGAAAGATATATAATTGGAGATAGATAGATAGATAGATAGATAGTACCTTTGTAGCAAGAGCGTCGAGGCTATTGTAAACGAGTTCCTCTACGATTCGCGTCAAGTCGAACAAGGAAATGCCAGAACGAATTGAACTACGAACAGCCTCAGGCAAAGGCCTTATGGTCGCCATTAAGCTCCACTGGAATTTCAATGAACATGAACAACGCTAATGGCCGATCGGTTTCTAGGGTTTCTGCTTAACTTCGACGTTTAATCGGGGAATACGAAGGATAGCTGAGAGGTGTGTTTCTGTTTTCGAATTTGGCGGTTTTGATGTACAATGAGTTTTGGTGCATTTAGTGCGGTTAGAAAATCTAAACTATTAAATACATCCAATTTTAATCTGAGTCTTTAAATATTTTATTTACATGTAAAAAAATAAAAAATATTAGGAGTAAGTTTTATGACTTCACTGATTGTACCCAAAATGTGCAGTCGGGTTCATTATTAGATTTTGTGCCACTGGACACAAACTTGGTCCCACTACATAGGATCCAGAAGGTTTCTTAGGTGATAAATATATATTTGTAATTGATTCTGTGGCGCATGCTTTGAGCTTAATCAATGGTTACCAAAGTGTGGAGGTGGTGTCTGCTCCTTTGATCATTCTCCCTCATTAGGTAATGCAACAGTGGTGGCTTTCCCTTGATGCTGGTTGCTGCAAATTGAACATTGTTATGGCCCAAGTTGAGAAAATGATTGAGTTTGATGATGATGAGTCCATTTATGAGGAGGAAGATCACCCAATACCTCAAGTGAGAGCTAAAAGGAAGCGGGTCAAGCCTAAATGGACAAGAGACTATGTATGACTCTCAAATAGGTTCGTGGTCATTAGATGATTCTAGTACAAATTTAGTTTTTTTTTTGTCTTTTCCCTTTATTTGTAATGACTAACGAATCATTGGATGTTGAGGATAAGAATGACAGTTGCCCCTGCTAGCTACTGCTGTCCATAGACTACTATATATGTTTTAATGAATTAAGGGAATAAAATCATCAAATCAATAAATTATAAAGAGTTGTTTTTTATCCTTTTTTTAGCATAGATTTTTTGACTTCTTATTTCGGCTCTGATATTGCCTCAGCCAGCGAAACTTTTCCCTTTTCAAAACCCTAATCACACACTCTCAAACACTAAGCCTAACATTGGCACTTTAATTGACCTCATCTACCCCGTTTCATCATGAACTCCTCACCACCACCTACACCATCGAACGAACTCACCGCCACCCTACGCCAGATCTTACAAACTAACAAACCTTCGAAACTTTCCCCTTTCAAAACCCTAATCAAACACTCCCAAACACTAAATCTGCCCCGTTTCATCATGAACTCCTCACCACCACTTACACCATCGAACGAACTCACTGCCACCCTACGCCAGATCTTACAAAACCAACAAACCTTCGAAACCAACCTCATTCTTCTTGCAACGAAGTTCACCACTCTCCGTGTTAGGTTACAACACCGCCGAACATCCAACTATTGGTTTTACTCCCTTTGTTCCCTTTTGTCAGGAACTAAAATGCTGGAATGGAAAAATGTGTTGGTTATTATGTGAATCAAGTTCATCTGTGAATCAAGTTCATCCTTCTAGTCGAGGGTTACTCACACCCCAACAAGACACCAGATTCTTGTAGGGTTTAATGATAATCTTGTAGGTTTTGTAAATTCTTCATTTGAATGCTGATGTAGAATTGGGTTTGTGAGTAGTTACCCTTTTGCAAATTAAACGGATCCTACAATCAATAAAAAAAATAAAAGACCAGCAGTTTGTGCCCCCAGAAATAGTAGTTGCATTAGAATCAAGAAAGCAAAGAAAACAACAAACTAGACTTGGATGATTGTTACAACTTACAACATGTAAATATTATACAAGCAATTTCTTTGTCAGATCAGATATCTCTGGATGAACAAAATTCTTTGCTAATTTACATCTCTGTAGTTAATAAAATCCAATAGAAAGAATCTTTTTAAAATATTGAACAAAGCAAAAATAAAGCACAACAAATAGTCATTAGAAGTGAGTTTCACTATGTCAAAACAAACCACACCTGTTTCCCCCTTCACTTTCCCACTTTGATTTTAAGGCTGCTCATTCCAACATTCATCTTTTCCACAGTAGATTCATTTCTAATTTCATTTGGAATTGAGTCCTTGCAGTTCAGCCAGGGGTGTTGCAGGCACTGTCGTGCAGTTGGTCGCTTTTCTGGCGCAAAATCAAATAGTGGCAAAAGAAATTCTGAAAATTCACGAGCATCATTCACTGAAAATTTATATCTTTCAATCAGTAATTTGTCAAGTGGCCAAAATTTCAGCCTTCTAATCCTTTTTAGATCCCCATGCCTGTCAAAGTAATCCTTGGATAGAGCTCCAGCAGTAGCAATCTGCAACCAACAAGCATTAGATATATGCCATAATATTTATACAAGAAATAGAATAATCTAACTGTACTCACCTTCCGGGGCATCTTTCCTAGGAGTTCCATCATCAGGGCAAGGTGATCCTGAAATCAGCACAAGGCACAGTTTTAGTGGTCCATTAACAAATATTTAGGTTTAGAGTTTTGTTTTCAACAAGTTCAGGCAACCACAACTGCTGTGTAGTTTACCAATTTCATTAATATGACCGTGGTAAACGTTTTCCTTTTTTCAAAGATTAGTTTCAACTCCAGCAATCGTAATTATAACATTTATATTAATAGCATGAAACTCATAATGCAAATAATTATATCTTGATCATTTTCTCTTCATGATTTCCAAAGAATAAAGGTTTTGAAGGTGGAAACTACAACATGATAGTTTTCTTATAACTAATTCAAGAGTTATCAATCACTGATCACTAGCATGAAACTTTGAATTTCATCCTATTATTATAAAAAAAAACACATCTTTAGAAATAAAAACATAACCAAAAATTATCCAAAACCACAGATCATGGATTTTTTCAGTTCCTCTCTCACCAGAGCTATAATAGAATCACAAATAGATAGAACAGTGTATATTTTGAGACAAATTGTAACACCTGACTATTTCCTGTAAAGGTATCACATATCATCTGACAATAGAAGGACAATATAATAGCTCTGGCACTTAACAATTACTGTTAAAACTAGTTTCTCAAGCCAAACAAAATTCATCGGCATTACAAGTTGATTCAATAAATTCTGTCCCCCAGTCTTTTTTATGTTTGTTTCGAATTGTTTGATTTACTATACTCAAATGTTCCACAATAGAAGTGAAATGAGCACATTAATTAATGATGGAATATGGGATGATTAAACCAATTTGTTCACATCATTTGACATAGCTAGACCCAATAAAAGACCATGTATTTTACACCAAATAAAGTGTTGGGCCAAAGGAGCCTCTTGAAAATACAGAGAGATAGCATGGGTTGCACATTGCTGCAAAAAGTCTTCACTTTTACAGAACCATGAAAGCTATTCATCAAGAATTAGTCCAAGGACCTAGACTTACCTAATACTATAGTTTATATATACCCACTTCTGTCTTCCAGTAATGGCAAGGACGTCTAAGCTAAACAGTTCGACATAGAATATTTAAACCATGAGAGTTTATTGGTAAAATCATCATACCTCATCCTCACTATAACCTTGTCCACCTTTGGGTGTAAATAACATATCTCCAGTGGCAAGCTCAAAAGCTATGCAAGCAAAAGACCACATGTCAACAGAGAAGGAATAACCAGCCTTCAGTATAACTTCAGGAGCTCTGTACTGTCTTGTTTGTATTTCTTCTGCAAACTTCTTAGCATCCCAACATGCATTTCCAAAATCAACTATCTTACATCTCACGTCAATCCCATCCATACTTTTATCAGACTTTGCACCTTCTACTCTTCTTTCAATTGAAGATGTTCTTCCTGATATCTTAGCAACTGCCCTCTTCGCTCTCCTCTTTAACCTTTTCTCAATAAGACTTGTAAGTCCCCCATTTGTGTTTCCCTCAGGTTTTTCTAAAATTGGTGAGTGTCCAGATCTAAGAGGGTCTTTGGCAGGATCAATCGTTGAAAATAGAAGAATGTTTTCAGGTTTTAAGTCAGTGTGTATTATACCACGTTCACTATGCAAGTAATCCAAACCAATCAAAATGTATTTGCAAATCTCTCTAACTTTATTTAACGGAAGACCTTTGTAATGGTTATATCTGATCAAACGAAGTAAACTATCACCAAGAAACTCAAGCACCATGCAAAGGTGCTGCCCATTTGGACCTGTGTGCTTAAAGTGGTCAATCAATTGGACAACAAACTTCGAATTCGATGGGTCACCATCAGCAACAGAGGAAAGAACATTGATCTCGTGAAGGGCAGCCTGAACAAACTCAGCTGCACTTTTCTGGATTTTGAGAGCAACATATGACTGAAAACCACAATCTTGAAATTAGAAAAAGACACAAATAATTAATTCATTTCATTGGCCAGGGAAACTCAATGAAATACCAGCACAACCATAAAAGTGACCTATATAAAATATTTCTGAATTAAACATTAAATACGAACTAAGGACGATCTTGGATATGATTCGCAACAGAGCTGGGGAAACTGTTGTTATACTGTGGAATTCAACCACCCCAACTGGATCAATGAACTCATATATTCTGTTCTATCCCATTCTTTTTTTTGACAACAAACATACTCATTCTATTGATTGAGAAAAGAGAGAGCCCGTGGCATCTTTACAAACTACAGAGTAACATGGTTCAGGGACATGCCCCTGTCAGTACATAGGACCTAGCTGCTTAGCTATACTAACTAATACATGATGAGCTGCTAGATTACATTCTCGTTTAGCAAAGGAAATACTAGAATTAGGCAGCAAATTGGCTAACAAGAAAATACAATCAGAAATGATGTGCTTTCTATCCCATTCTAACATGTACATCAAACTCTACAATAGTGATTGTGCAATACAAGTCAAGTTCTGTCCATGTATTAGCAAGATCCTATAACAAGTTCAGTCAAAAAAAAAGATCCTATAACAAGTTATGTGATTTATGGTAGCAAAAGTCTTGGATCCATGAAACAGTGATTGTAGACATAAATAAAAGTGCTTCTAAGTCCAAATTGTAACAGTAAACTCTACCAAATCAGAATTTAATTTGAGAAACACAATTACTTGCATTCCATATAGAGTTCAGTTCACCATAAAGAAAACAACAAAAGACAAAGAGTGTCAGTGGATTAACGGTTACCAAGGAGCATAATAATACTACACAAATGCACCAAATCAATAACAAACTGTTGTTTTAGATTGGACGCATTTATTGCTCACCAACATAAAAACAAACCCATGTAGTAAAATGTAAGGTGGTCACATTAACCCTTTTTCAGGAGTTTTGGGAATTTGTAACAGACGTTGAACAAAAAAGAAAATCAATATCAATAATAATCTGATTCATTGAGATAGATCCATTAATTAATAATCAAAGTGACAGAAAACGACATAGAACATAAAAAGCGTTACGAAAGAATACATACAGAGGTGGTAGTATCGTAAGCAAGCCAAACGGTAGAGAATTGACCCCAACCGAGTTTCCTCTGAGCAATATACCTTCCACCGGCGAAGTGATCGGCGACCCTAACGGCGTGGTAACCTCCTTTCCGATAAGATTCGAAGCCCTCATCGTCTTCCTCCGAACCCGATGACGACGAACACGACATCACACCCTTTTCCCTCTCTCTGATCTATTATCTATTCAGATTCAACAATAGAAAATAAGAAAAATCAAATTTTAGTTTCGGAGTTGGCAATGATTTTTGATTTGATATTTACAGAGAGAGGAAATTGCTTGGATATGAAGTGTTGAATTGGGAGGTGAAGGTGGTGGTGGTGGTGGGAGTGTTTGTTTTATTATTATTGTATTGTATTTGTGGTGTGAGGTTGGCTATAACGTATGTTACACTCTCTTCAAATTCTCCTCCACTTTTTTCTCCCTTCTATTCTTTTCTTTTGCTTTTCTTCATCTCATCTCATCTCATCTTAGCTGTGAATGTGGGTCTTCCATTTTCCACATTTTATTACCTTCCCACCCTTCATAAAAGTCTCCCATTTTTCTTTTTGGATGAGTCGGGGGTAGTAATAAAACTTTCACTAGAGAGATTTAATATTACTGTGAGCTTAAATTTAGACTTGAACTCAAGACTTTGATTAACCTGTTATCTCATTCAGTTGCTCTTAGCTACATTATATTATCTTCATTTTTTTTTACTCAACTACCTCCATTTTTAAGACCAAATTGGAAGTTTTCCTTATCTTTTCTACTAGACTCTTTCAAATCATTGAATACATCAATTATTAATTTTATATAAAAATATCTTAGTTGCTTAAATACTTGAGACAATAATTACTTAAGTGAAAAATAATTAGTTCCTATAAGGGTTAAATATGTTTTTGTTCATATAAAATTTGAGAGTTTTGATTTTAGTTTCTATAGAATATTTTACTCACTTTTAATCTTTACATTTTCTCCGTCAATGTTTTAGTTCCTCGTGCTTTTAATTATGCTATTAAAAGTCATGAAGGACTAAAAGTATTAATGAAAGAAAATATAAGGACTAAAAGTTGATGAATTTATTTATAGGGACAAAAAACAAAATTCTCAAATTTTATTTGGACCAGAAGCATATTTAACTCTTTTGGTTTGTAGACGAAGTGGTAAGTGCCACTAGAAATTCACGCACATAACTGTGAGGTCCCCGGGTTCGAACCCGGGACATGATATCAGTCTAACGATTTCGGCATTTCCAGTTGAGCTAGGCCTAGACTAGCCCACTTTTATGTTTTGGACAAATGGACCGGGTCAGACCGCCCATCTTGACAACTCTAATTATGGACCACCAAAACATACTTTTTTTCTCTTATACTAGGACGATTACCCGTACGATGCACGGGGAGGTGATTAACAGGCCTACAGATGTAGTTTCGAAAAAATATCAACATTTTATAAGGGGGTATAAAAATACGCAACACATATATATAAGACGAAGTGGCAAAAATATAGAGTGGCGGTATATTGGTAAACAGTGGGGTACAAAATGAGGGGTAAATTTTGATAATAAAAAAAAGTGTTGGATAAAAAAAAATTGTCAGGAGTATGTCGGTCCAAAAATATAGAGTGGGGGTATATTGTTAAACAGTGAGGTACAAAATGAGGTGTATATTGGTAAATGATGGGGTACAAAATATAGAGTGAGAGGTATGTTTATTCAAAACATAGAGTGGGGTATATTGATAAACAAAGTGGGGGTACAAATGAGGGGTATATTGGTAAATGATGGGAATAAAATTTTTCCACCAAAAGTGGGTAAAAAAGTGTGTGTCGGAGAAAAAAAAATTTGTCGGGGTATGTCATTTCAAAATATAGAGTGGGGGTATATTGGAGTGGGGTACAAAATGAGGGTATATTGGTAAATGGTGGGAATAAAATTTTCCCACCAAAAGTGGATAAAAAAAAAAAGTGTTGGACAAATAAAAATTTGTCAAGGTATGTCGATCCAAATATAGAGTGTGGGAGTATATTAGTAAACATGTGAGGCACAAAATGAGGGGTATATTGGTAAATGGTGGGGTACAAAATATAGAGTGGGGGTATGTCGGTAAAAAAATATAAAGTGGGGGTATATTGGTAAACAATGGAGTGCAAAATGAGGGGTATATTGGTAAATGGTGGGATAAAATTTTCCCACCAAATGGCTAAAAGATGCCTGAAAGATGCGATCTTCTCTTTATAGTTCTCGATTATGGACCGGAGGGAGCGAGCACATCTATAAAAGAAACACAATAATGTGATTTAGTGAAATCTATAAGAATTTTAATTTTAACCGGTAAAAGAGAGTCTAGTTGAAAAATGTAAAAAGAGTGTTCCTTTCTTGTCATTGAATGTATCACAGAGATTGTAGGTCATATTGACCATTTCTGCCATTGAATGTATCTATGTCATCGAGAACGGTTAATAGAATATAGCATCTTTTAGCTATTTTGATGGGAAAATTTTATTCCCACCATTTATCAATATATCCCTCATTTTGTATCTCACTGTTTACCAATATATTTCCATTTTATATTTTTGGACCGACATACGCCACTCTATATTTTTGGACCGACATACCCCTGACAAATTTTTTTTTGTCCAACACTCTTTTTTTTATCACTTTTGGTGGGAAAATTTTATTCCCACCATTTACCAATATACCCCTCATTTGTACCCCCACTGTTTACCAATATACCCCCACTCTATATTTTTGGACCGACATACCCCCACTCTATTATTTTGTACCCCACCATTTACCAATATACCCCTCATTTTGTACCTCACTATTTACCAATATACCTCCACTGTATATTTTTGGACCGACATACCCCTGACAATTTTTTTTTGTCCAACATTTTTTTTTATTATCAAAATGTACCCCTCATTTTGTACTCCCATCGCTTACTTAATATACCCCACTCTATATTCTTGGGACCGACATTGTTGCCTTCATCCCACCAAGGCTATATTGTTGCTTCTTCGCCTTATATATATGTGTTGCGTATTTTTATACCCCTTATAAAATGTTGATGTTTTTTGAAACTAAATCAGAGGCGCATATCATCACTCTCTCGCATCGCACGGGTAATCGTCCTAGTTTTTTGAATTCAACAAACACTTAATCTTTAATTCTCAAGTTGATTAAAGTCTATTTTTTGGTGGTGATCTATTTATAATTATGATATAATATAATTGAATATTTATATAAAAACTATATTTAGGTGTGTTTTAATATATGATCGTGTGTATAAGTCTTTTTTTTTTTTGACAAAGTGTATAAGTCATTTCTATAATCATGAAAATATGGATAAATACGTAAACTATAACATCTATTAGTGAATAGTAGTTGGACGTTTTCTACCGTAGTAGAAGTAACATAAAAAGCACGGTGTATTTTCGGTGTAAACTTGTCATTGTGATTTCTAAAAAAAGAGAAATGTTAGCAACACTCTC
Organism: Oxytropis ochrocephala; assembly: GCA_020916435.1. Lineage (NCBI taxonomy): Eukaryota > Viridiplantae > Streptophyta > Magnoliopsida > Fabales > Fabaceae > Oxytropis > Oxytropis ochrocephala. The sequence continues at coordinate 12,318,429 of CM037092.1, forward strand.
TTTTAAACACTCTCTCAAACACTCACTTTATGGTTGGTTAAAATTCATGTGGGTCTCACCATTTTGGAGTAAAGACTCATTAGATTAGTGAGACCATATGAATTTTAACTAATCATAAAGTGAGTGTTTGAAAGAGTGTTTAAACGAGAGTATTGCTAGCATTTCTCCTAAAAAAATTATAAACATAGTCTCCTCGACCTTGAATGACAACTTTGACATTAATTACTTGTTTTTAAATGCTGTGATAATTTGGAACTATTTCATGTTTTATTTTATTCTATTTAGATTTATATGTGAACAGAACACCTAATTTCTCATTTAAGGTCAACAACTTTCTAACTACTCTTTTGTGAATCAATATCAACCAATATCTTTCAAACCACTTATCTTGCTAATGCTTAGCTACGAATATGCAACTTTAATAAGTATACTCTAATCACTCCATAAAAATCTCACTTATTAACTACCACTAGTACACCACTAACTAAGGATGTAAACGTCAAAACCATATTTGCCAATTCCTTTGACACTAAGCATGCCAATTTAACAAGGACTTTTTTTTTTGTACTACAGTCTACAAAATTTGATCCTTACATTTGTTATTAGTTAAAAATCTAAAATGTTTGTCATGCCAATAGGTTTTGCGAGTGATATGAATCATATTATGAGAAACCACACATTTGAAATAGAAGATGCCTGGGGACTAGTTTGTCACAAAACATGCAGGGAGCCAGAGATCAATATGTTTTTTTTTAAAAGAAAAATAGAATATGTCAAGTCAGAGATCAATTTGGACTGAAATGACGTATTACGTATCAGTTAGCGTCACACGCTGACACATAACGAGCCACATGTAGGAGGCGTTAGTTGACGTCTTTAACACTTTATTGGCGGATGACTAACGCGTCCCGTTTTGAAAATGTGAGGGACTAATGTGTCCTTAAAAAATTGTCAAGATGAATTTATCCCGCGAGAGAATTATCAGACACCAATTTGGGCCTTTAGTCTTTTTATTTAGGCTCTGTTTGGTAAAAAGTAGCGGATAACGGATGAGCTAACAGATAACCTAGCTGATAGCAAATTATGTGGTTAGTAAAACTAGTAGTTAAAATAGCTGATAAATGTAAAATGACACAAAAAATATTTAATTAATGATTACATTATTTAATAAGGAAAGAAAAGTAATTTAAGAAAAATAAAAAGAGTAAAAATGTCAAAAAAAAAAAAGAGCAATGCTAGGAACAATCGCTTTTACAATCGCCTAACAACACTCGCTCACTTGTTTAGCCACGTTAGTGATTTTTTAATAGCTTCTCTCGGCTACCGTTTAAACAAGTCACAATTTTAATTACTTTTAAAGTTTTACATTTTTAACTCTTGTTAAACAAGACTGGCTGACTTTTTAAAAACCTGATAACGTGGTTCACCAAACCCATTGTGTTCATTGTCTTTACAAGTGCATCCTGGACCCTCATCAAATCCCCCTGTAATTGAAGAATAAATTTCTGAAATAAAAGGAGAGGAGAGGACCATCAAACAAAAACACAAATTGAAATCCAAAGAGAGTGTTGTCGAGTACACAATGTCATCACCATCTTCTTGCATATGAGAAATACCACTCAAGTACCACCACTTCGTTCTTCCATTAGACTGCTCCGCTGCCCATTTAAACGCCGTCGTCAACCACCATAAAAAATGTAGAACCCCAGGAATCTTCTTCCGGTAACCACCGCGACAAAGCCTTTTTTGTTGCACCGTTCGAAACTTCCTCACCATTGAGCATCTCAGTGCGGTTACCGCCATTGTTACTGTAGCAGCAAGCTCCAACGCCTTTCCACCACCAACAAGGTTGGTTGACCTTCGCAATCTGTGTTTGCCCTAGTAACCCCTCAGTCCCCTCCCACTTCTCTGCCATCAAGCTTTTTGTCGATGATGAGTCTTGGTGATTCGAACTCTGGTAGGGGGAGTTTGAATCTCAACTCATAAAATCAAGGAGACAGATCTGGTTTATTTAGGATAAAAATAAAAAAATAAAAAACCCAAACCGGCTGGAACTGTAAACAGGTAAGTGATATTTAAAATAGTATGACGTGGCTCAATGAACCCTCGAGTGACGGCGAGCGAGTGTTAAAGCAAGTGGCCGTAGCATTTCTCAAAAAAAAAACACCAGTGCTTACCAAACACACTACTCTTCACCCGCTAGTTTCTTTTTTTTTGAGATTAAAGGGGGCAAAAAGCCCAGAAAGAGATTACACGAGTATCAGGCGAGGAGTAGAAACTCCAGTTACATCAGCATCAACAAGTAATTTAACAGTAGCAGGCGGTAGATCATGCGAGGAGAGGCCCTCTTGCTGGTTGCATCCCAAGTTAGCAAGCTCGTCCGCTACTCTATTAGCCTCGCGGTATATATGAATGATTTGCACATTGGTGAAACAAGCTAACAACTGCTTAATTTTCCTCACCAATTGACGCCCGGCAATACTCCCAATACCAGACCCGTTAAGGCAATTAACAACGGCAATCGAATCCATTTGAAGCTCAATAGAATTGTATCCTTTACTAGCTGCTAAAGTAATTCCATCCAAGGCACCCCATAATTCAGCCAAGTATGCCGAAGAGACATGCAAACGCCTCGTAGTACCACCAATCCAGTTCCCATGCGAATCACGCACAACTCCCCCACACCCAGCCCCACCTGTAGACGCTTTATACGCACCATCGATATTGACTGCAACCCAATCAAAGCCAGGCGGTTTCCATCGAACATGAACTTGCTGCTTTAGCCGATTAAGTGCAGGAGACAAGCTACAGCTCTGCGTGTAGTCCATAGAATGTTGAGTAATGATGCGAGAAGGAAGGAGAGGGCGGGTATACTCATCATCATGAACCTGTTTGTTGCGCCAGTACCAAAGATAATAGCAGCCGGTAGCCCAAACATCGCTCCAATCAAGCACTGCTTCAATCTTGATACCGTTGAATAAGTTACCGTTCAACCAAGTTTGTAAATCAGCTCCATAGAAGTCAGACCGAAATTCTGGAGGAATAAAGGAATTCCACATAGCCGTTGCAAAGGTGCAGTCCCGTAAAACATGAAGAATGGTCTCGGTTGAAGATGGACAGCAATGACAGCAGATATCTCCATCCCCCCATCGGCCACAATATTCTTTAGTGGCAAGCTTGTAGTGAAAGATTTGCCAAATAAAACAACGAATTCTTTCCGGCACTTGAAGCTTCCACACCTTATCCCAACAATCGATCTTCAAGGATTGATCAAAATTGCAAAGACGACTATAGGCAAGAGACACAGTGAAATTACCCGATCCCTCTCCCGGCCAAAACCTCTCATCTGGCCCGTCATGAGGGAGAGGCGCAGGGAGAGCAGAAATTTGAAGCAGGATATTTGGAGGAAGCATATGAGCAACAGCCTCTAAATTCCAATGGCCCTCATCACTAACAATATCATTTACACGCCAATTAAGGGTATCTTGGGGGATGGAAGTGGCATGGTCAATAAGGCGTAATTCAGTGTTTAGCCATCTATCATGCCACAAACTGATCGTAGCTCCATTCCCGAGAGACCAAGCCTCAATGGAACTCACATTTTCCCAGCACTTGTGAATAGCTTTCCAAAGTGAAGAATCGGCTGCCTTGACTTGAGGTAAACCTTCTTCGAGCGAACCTCTACCATATTTGCCCTGCAGAACACGAATCCACATGTTGTTCGTGGATGTTTTAAGACTCCAAGCGAGCTTCATAATACAGGCGGTGTTCATAGTGACAAGATCTCTAATGCCCAAACCACCCATACTCTTTGGTAATGTCAGGATACTCCATTTAATCAAATGCATGCGCTTGGCCTCATCCGTATCTCCCCAAATAAAGCTTCTTTGCAATTTCTGGATTTCCCGTAAACAACTTCTAGGAATCGAAGTCGTCAACTCGTCATCATGGAGTACACTGGGATAGCCTGAATGACCAATTTTGACAGAGTAACTCTCCCGGCAAAGGACAGATGCTTAGACTTCCAACCCGAGAGTTTGTCCTTTACCTTATTAATCAAATGATTGAAATCCCCCTTCCTCGGGCATTTACCAAGAAGTTTCATCTGCTAACGGATGAGACACACCAAACAAAGCCTTAGTAGCAGCAAATTTTAGATATGTATGGTTTTAAACATGCTAAACGCTATGTCGTCGTCCCTCACGCGCTTGTGAGGACGTCTAGATTATATGTTAGTTCCAAGTTTTTTGATTTGATTCCAACCTGTATTGGTACATTTAATTTCAATGAAATGAGATAAGTTTGTTTTGGTCAAAAAATAATTTATTGAAATATAGAAAAATAAAAAATTTCCTTATGTAATGAAACTTAATGAATTAGACATCGGACCCCTCACTCTTAGCATATTGACAAAGACGGGGTAACAAAATAGTAATATAGCTGTGTCGGTTTGGTTTGGTTATACAATACAGTACAATCCTACCAAACTCATTAAAAACCGAAGAATATTGGTATATTACAAACTCTTAATATAAAAGTTAAAATGAAAACCAGAAGCATTTCAACAGCATTTGGGTCTCTCTCTTTAATCAGTATTAGTAAAAGTTTGTTTCATTCAAATAATCTATAAAAGCATATAATAATGAATCCTAAAGAAAATTTCAAACAGCAACTAATGGAATAGTATTTCTCTTAAACTTCAAAATTGTTCAGGTACATATGCTACATTTGTTCTTCCAACAAAATAGAGTTCAAACTTTTTACAAAATCAAAGAAATACAACACAAGTAATTGTAGTTTTATCACAAATTTCAAGAATCTCCACCAAGTTTATCCACCAACAATGAATGCAACATTTATATATAGCAGACAAACGATGTTTCCTTTCTTCTTTCATTTATTCCCATCAAATTGAATTTTCGACAGTTTTGTGCCAAAATGAATCAAGCCTTAGGAGAAAGAATCTCTGCAACAGAAGTGTAGGTTCCAGTAACAGCAACAAAACAACCAAAAACCAAAACAACCCCATCTGAAACAATGCATCTCCAACCCAACTCTTCCTTAAAAACAATACAATGAAACATAGCAGGTAACACAAAACCTAGTACAACACAAACACTACTTCCAACAAGTGACAAAAAATCAGCAAAATTAGGCACCAAAACAGCCACCAAACTAACCACCAAAACCAACAACCACCTTAACCATAAACAATACCTAGAATCACAAAACCTTCTCTCAAACACCTCATAGACAGGATTCATCATCAAAGGAAAAGTAATAAACAAGTTAACACAAAGTCCTAATTGCACCACAACACTAATCAAACCTTGACCTAAATTAGTAGTTATAATATCCTTAGTCTCCTCACCAAAAGCAAAGTAACCTAAAGCCCCAAAAGCACCAAACAATAAAGAAATCAAACCCATTCCTAAACCCAAAACCCTACCAAAATTCTCTTTATCTTTAGCTTCAGATTCTAAAGGCAACACCATTCCAATTCCTTCAAAAGCATAAACAGCTACACCTATACCATAGAAAAACACAGAGAAACCCTTAAAAGTCTCCAATGGAGGCCTATTCTTTAAAGCCACCATAACATCTTCCACCATAACAACACTCTTAGCAGCAATATCAACAGTATCAGCAAAAATACTCAAAGGAGCTAAATGAGTTAAAGTCCGAATTGAATTTAACCCTAATTGAAAAGGAAAACATCCACATAAAAACAAAACCTTTGGAGTCAAACCAATAAAAACAGGAACAGTCTCGCCGGAAGAGTCACCGGCGGCGAGAAATGCCAAAGTAGAGGAAATGAAAATAAGGTAGCTAACACAGAAACCAGCTTGTGAAAGAACGATCATGGCGTCGACAGTTATGCGGCCCATTGGGCCGCAAATAGCGAAGCCCAAATCACCGAAAGAACCGATTTTAGAGAAACCGGTTATGGATTCGATTTTGCGACGAGTGTTGACGAGGAGAAGCATACAGTGATAGGTGAGAAAAGCGACGACGAAGAGCATGATTAAACCGGTTACCCAACCGGTTCGTTTGAAACTGTAAGGGAGACCGAGAACTCCGGCGCCGACGATTGAGATGAAGATGTTAGCGAAGGTTTTGAATTTGGAAGAGAGTGGTGGTGATTTTGTGAGAAGTGGTGTGTCTTCTCGTGGATATGGTGGAAGTGAATAAGATGATGAACCTGCTTCTTTGGCAAACACCATTGTTGGGAATCAGAAATTGAAAGATTATTGGTTGTTGTTGCTGGTAATGGAGAGGGATGGAAGAAGAAAATGGTTTTGTGGGAAGAAAATTTGAAGAAGACTTCGCAATCTTATAAATTAATTAATGTAACTAGTTTGATTTGATAAATATCTCTGCTTTGAAGAAACGTGGAACCCGAAATATGTGGCGTCTAAGAATTACTATATTTTTATTTTTATTTTTTTTTTGAAAAAAAAAAAGACTCCATTTCACAACTAGTTAATATTAAATTAGTAAAAATATCTTGCATAAGACACAGAACTTATCAGGCAAGGGAGTATATTTAATCTTGAACTTTATGTCGTTTTCTGAAAATTTATGGATTCGTTTTGATCACTGTGACAAAGACATGAGGAAAATGTGTTAATGTTATCTTAAAGATGAGGAGCAAAACATAAATCCAAATATAAAAGTGACAGGCCAACTACATACACTTGGGTAGTCATGGCCAAATCAAATTAAGTGTCGGCGTTTGTTAGTTTGATTTGGTCCTTTTGATTATATCACTAATCACGTCGTTTAGAGATACAGAAAAGGCAGATATTCAGCTGAGAGTTGAATCAAATTAAAGACAAAATGCTAAGAAATATGATAATGAAGAATACTAGAGTGGATTGTGGAGAACCAAGGAGACATTTAGGCATGGTTTACAATGAATTCTGTAGAAGATAGCTCAAAATTTCACTGAATAGAACAACTCCACTCTCATTATGGAGACCCATAATCTTATAGATAAGGTCTACAGGAATTACCAGGTTAGATATATATGAAAATCTACATCAATGTCCACATAAGAAACCATAATGTAGGACCGAATTTGTATAAATCTCCAACTATAATGTCACTCTCAGTCATCAATATGTGGTGACAGATTAGTTGGTATCTTGAGAATTATAGCCACATGATTAATCAAAGTGCTTACATAAAACCAATAACTACTTATGGTAATAATGATATAGTAGTAGACAACATAGAATGCTGCTGCTTTCTGAAGCAAATGTCAAAATTACTCTTTCTGGTGAAACCAACACTTAAACAAATAATTTGAACTCTCTTCCTAATCAACTGGAGTAAATTATCTATGTTACTAAACATATTGCACTTGGAATTGCATACTACACCTCGTGAAACATGCATAAGGGGTGTTGTCCAAAAAAAAACATTCATAATAATAGACACGTTTAGTACTATTGTTAAAATAAATATTAACTTGTCCTTTTTAATTTTGATGCTTTTATCATTTTTTTATCTTTTATTGTTATATAGGAGCAATTATTTTTATTTGCTATATATATAGTATATACTAATATATTAAAACTGGATTGAACATCATGTCAAAAGAAATGGAATTAAACTTGAATTTTTTATAAGCAAATATTAGCAGTTAATAAGTGTTTAAGCTCAAACCTCACAGTTGGGTTTTTTAAGAGATCGAACAATCAGAAGCTTGCTCAACATATGATTCAGATTTTCCTCAACATTTATCTTAACCAAAATGACAATACAATATGATTAAAAATTCAAGCATTTGATGTGCATTTGATGTCAAAGTGATCAGATGGTAAAATGTAAAACATATTAGAGCTGACTAACCACTATTCATCATCATCATTGAAAATGCAGCTATGAGTTCAAAGTTGTGGAGCATCATAATCAATGCAACAGACACATCAACATGGTTGGTACAGACCAAAATGCAAAAATGCAAAATCAAAACAAACCGAAAGATAAGAACCAAAAAGTGTGTCAGAAGGGGAAAAGTAATAGTGAGCTATCCTGCTCAAGGGAATGAGATCTGGTGCCCAATGTAATCACCCACCCCCATGAAGCAAAGGGTCTTGCGTCTCCTACTGCTCCTCTATTGCTGCTGCTGCTGATGATGGGCCTGAGGCAGCTGCACCTCTACGTTGAGCCATAAACTGCTGAGTAGCATCGACAAGACGGGGGCTTGCCAGAAATGAGATGTTCAAACCCTGATGCTCACATAACATTTGCATCCCACACAAGTTGGCCATCATTAGCTCATACATGAATGAGGGATCATCATAAGGCTGCTGATGAGGCTGAGAAACTGACTGCTGCTGGGGAGGAGGAAGAGTGAGCTGGGCTGCCTGTGGTAAAACTAGTCTGTCAATTGGTTCCTCTGATTGCTAATTAAGAGTCCAAGCAGCTGTTATTGATGATCTCTCCGATTTACCCATTTACAACCTGTAAGGAATTTCCTGCAACGTTCCTGTTATTTCTCAACCCATTGAAATAAGTTCCACTCAAACATAAGGTTCACAAACATAAGGCTCACAAACAGACTAGTTCACAACCAAAATGACATCATTCTTTATTAGCCCAAGTATGACGGCAAAATTGACACCATTTGGGATAAAAGATACACAATGTGTGTTTAAGGTTTTTGAAACAATAGTTACAATACACAATGTGTGTTTAAGCTTTTTGAAACAATGTCCAAATCATGTCAACTCTACCTACACATGAGTCAAACAAAGATTCAAAACTAGTGTTCCCCAATATAGTATATTGTTTCAAATATTAGTTCCTAATTTGAAAAATGTGTAAGAATCTACTCAAATTAGGAACTTAAAATCACCACTTTCATGAGGGGGTGACAACAAGCATTGAGATAACCATTCATTGAATCACAAATTTCTTGGAATAAAACTAACCAACAGCTCAACTCCCTAACACCTTTCATAGAGAACAATCTAAACAATAATTTCAACCCTTTTTCACAAAATCAACATTATGCAACAAATTCACAATTCCAGCATTATAATCCATAAAGAATCACCTAACCTAGAGTTTAATCATGGTGTTACTCATATAATCAACCCAGAAAAAAGATTTCACCCCTCATTTTACACCAAAAATTCGCCCCCAAATGTGCATTGAAGAACACCGAAATTTTAGATTGAAAAGAGGGATGGAGGATTTAACATACCTGGAAAATTATGAGGGAATCAAAACCCAAATGCGATGGAGACCCACCACGAGACACGTGAAATCTGGTGTAGAGAAGAGCAGAGAGGAATTCGCGCCGCAGAGCAAGAAGGGAGAATAGCAAACACACAATGCTGAAAACCCTAAATACTGGATTTTTCAATTCGCACCGCGTCGCGAAATGCTCTTCATCGCGTCGCAATATAGGTCAGTGGCTTTGGGGGAAAATTAAGTTTGCCATCGCGAGGCGATCCAGTCGCGACGCGAAATAGCTCAGTTCTGATGAACCTGCTTCTTTGTCAAACACCATTTTTGGAAATCAAAAATTGAAAGATTATTGGTTCTTGTTACTGGCAATGGGGAGGGATAGAAGATGAAAATAGTTTTGTGGGAAGAGAATTTGTTGAGGACTTTGCAATTTAGTAATAAATTAAGGACTAAACATACAAATGGGAAAATTTTATTAATCAAAGTGGTACTAATGATCATTTTATAACTGTTTTACTCAGCACCTTGAGGAAACGGGACTAGCTCTTTTCATTGAGCTAGCATCTCAAGTGTGTTGAATAAAAACATAATACATCACATTAGTAATATTAAATTAGTATAAATATCTTGCATAAGACAGAGAACTTATCAGGGAAAGGACTTTTTTAATCATTGGAGTTACTCAGCATCCATTTACATCTTGATCGACTATATATGTCGTTTTCTGAAAATTTATGGACTCGTTTTGATCACTGTGATAAGGAAATGAAGAAAATCAATTGATGTTATCTTAAAGATGAGAAGCCAAACAAAATCCAAATATCCTCCTCCTTAGGTATAAAAGTGACAGGCCAACTACACTTGGTCTTCTAGATTAAATCACGTCCTTTAGAGATACAGAAAGGCAGCTATTCAGCTGAGAGTTGAATCAAAACAAAGACATAATGCTAAGAAAAAGGATAATGAAGAATACTGGTGTGGATTGTGGAGAACCAAAGAGAAACTTAGGCACGGCTTACAATGAATTCTGTAGAAGATAGCTCAAAATTTCACTCAATAGAACTCCACTCTCGTTATGGAGACCCATAATCTTATAGATAAGGTCTGCAAGAATTACCAGGTGTTAGATTTAAAAATCATTGATGAAAATCTACATCAGTTTCCACCTAATAAACCATACCCGAATATGTAGGACCGAGTTTGTATAAATCTCTAACTATATTGTCACTGTCAGTCATCAATATGTGGCGACAGATGAGTATTAGTTAGTTAATATCTTGAGTTTCAGCAGAAAAATCTAAAATTATAGTCACATAATTAATCAAAATGCTTACACAAAACCAATAACTTGTATGATAATCATATAATAAACAACATAGAATGCTGGTGGCAGCAGATGTCAAAATTTCCCTCTCAGGTGAAACCACAAAACAAATAATTTGAAGTCTCCCTAATCCACTAGATTAAATCATCTATGTTGAACATACTGTTACTGAAACTTCTTTGTTGACTCAAACTGAGTAGCAGTGCTTTCCAAATAAAATGATCAGGAGGGATGCCCTTTTCTACCATTTCTAAAAAGATCTGTAAGGCTTTCTGAAGGTCTCCATTTTTACACAAGACATCAATCAGAGGGCTGTAAGTTTCTGTATTGGGTACACAGCCTCTTGTTGTGATGTCTTCCATGAACTTCAAGCCACTTTCAACTTTTCCTTGCCTGCAAAATCCACTGATGATAGCATTGAATGTAGAAGGAATGGGAAAGCAATTACTAGCTATCATTTCATTGATCAGCTCTACTGCCTCTCGGATACTATCTTTTTGTGAAAAGCCATGAACAAGACAGTTATAAACTAGAATACTTGGAATTCCACCTTCATCAATCATCTTATCGTATACCCTCTTTGCATCCTCAATAGTACCCTCCTTGCAATGCTGTAAAATTGTGATGCTTCTGTCAACAGCTCTAGGGAACAATTTTCCCATCTTTGTTAGAAACTCAGTTGCCTCATCAAAACGATTTTTCTTAAATAGACCATATATTATGCTATTGTATGGACTGATGTGCCCTCTAGAGCCTTCTTTGCTATCCTCCATCAACTCCAAAATGGAAAAACCATCTTCAATTCTTCCTTCTGAACACAAACCTCTAATCATCGTGTCGAAAGTAACAAAGTTCCATTTGATCCCATCCGTTTTCATATCATTAAAAAGATCAAAAGCCAAATCCAACATCCTAGACTCACAAAACCCAGATATCAGTATATTATAGGTGTCCACATTTGGAAGACAGCCTCTATTCTCCATCTGTTTTAAAAAATGAAGTCCAACTTTAACTTTTCCCACTCCACAAAACCCCTTTATCAAGGTATTGTAAGCCACAACATCAAGTGAACCCCCCATGCTATCAACTCTCTCCAGAACCTCAGCAGCCTCGGTTACACGGCCAGCGTTGCATAGAACCTCCACCACCTTAGTTATGGTAACAACATCCGGCACGAAACCCTTGGCAAAGCACTTCTCAAGCAACACAAGAGCTTGAACCACATTCTCTTCTTTACAATACCCAGATATCAGAATATTAAAAGTAACATCATTAGGGTCCCCCATCTCATTCATCAAGCTTCTAGCCCTTCCAATCTTGCCATTCCTACAAAGTGCATGGAGCAAGGTGTTGTAAATGACAGTATTTGGGGTAACCCCATTGGACTTAATGAGCTGCAAAAGCTTAAAACCTCACCAATCCTATTTGTCAAACAAAGACCTTTCATTAAAATCCCAAAAGTATAATCATCCCCATTAACACCACTCTCCATCATACTCTTCCTATAAAACTCCCTAGCCATGTCAATGTCCTCTTTCACAAGAACATCTAAAATTGAGTTGAAAACCTTCAATGATGGAGTGTCATGAAACTTGTAAGCCAAGTCAACAACTTTGATGACCCTTCTGGTCATTCCAGCGCGAGCAAGGCCCCTGACGATGGTTATGAAAATGTCGTCGCGAGGAGAAGCGCCAATTGAGCTGGGCATTTCGTCGAGCAGTTGCTTGACAGTATCAAAACGGCGGAAAGTACATAGCTTGTGGATTAAGGCGCGGTATGTGGATTGAGAATGTTTGAATTTGGAGAATGTTGAGGCCCATCTGAAGGTTTCAAGAGCCTCGGAAGCGGTTTTTTGCTCTAGGATTAGCTGGCAAAGGTGGTCTTGTGTTGGCGGTATAGAAGAAGAAGAAGAAGAAGAAGAATGTGAAGAAAAGCAATGAGCTTGGAATTGTATACTGTAATTCACGAAAGACGCATAAGGGGTTGATCGGGTTATAGAATATCGCATATCTATGGATCTATGTGGGAAACAAACAGCTAGCAGTTACTCTAAGTCTCTAACACAATCAATCCTTAATACCAACAGCAGCTACGCGTTTAGGACTATTTTTTTCTTCATACGGGTCCACTAACAAGTCGTCAAGATTTAACACGCACAAATGTAAAAATCAATGTTCGATATTCGGTTACTCGGCAACCATATATCAATAAACAGTATTTCTATCGCTGCGACGAATTAGCGTCGGACCATGTTTAGGACTATTGATAAAATAATTATTAACATGTCTTTTTTTTTTTTGACAAAACATGTCTTTATTATTATTATTATTATTATTATTATTATTATGTCAACTTTTTTAATGCTTTTATGGTAAATGTTACTACCTCCATGTTTCAAATTAATTGTCACACTTAAAAATGTTGTTTTAGAATAATTGTTATTTTCTAATTTTAATTAAGTTTTTACAATATTACTCTCTAATTAATACTATGAGGGTCACTCAAATGATTATCATCTATTTTGTATTTATGATAGTGGTGAATACAATAATTATCAATAAGGTTAATTACGTAAAATTCTTCTCTTTATTCCTTTTAAATATTTTTTTAATATGTGTGAAATTTCAAAAGCGACAATTAACTTGAAATGAAGGGGGTAATTTTTAAATGTTATATAGTGAGTCATGATATGCCTACAACTTGTAGGCACTACAACAAACTTGTCAAAACATGTGCATTTAAACTTTCTCTCTTCTTTTTAAAAGCTCTGGTTATCATGTTTATATTATTTATCTCTCTATAGAGATGAAGATATACTTTATACTAGCCTCACATATCAGGATTTTCTGTATCAAAACACATCCAACTATTGATTTGTCATCCGTGGTACGTTCCTTTCTATCATGAAATGACAGTTTTGGTTGTTGGTCTGTGCTTGAGACATTTTTGTTCCTATATGTGGCAGGTTTATGTCTCGTTTGACTTCTAAATTATGACTAATCTCATGATAGACTTTCGATCAGTATGGTATTAGAGTCACGCGCCTTGTGCATAAAACAAGGGATACACATGGTATGAATATGATATAGAAAGAAAACAAGTTAATGTGTGATGTACTAGACAATATAATTATATTCTAACGATATGGAACATTACTTTAAGTAAAACAATATCGTTACATGATAGAAAAAAAAGAATATTGCTATCTAAGTTACATTGGATGAACACTTGAATTTTCTCAAAAAAGATGGATAAACACTTCAATAGGAATAATGTGAATGGCAACTAATACTATATAGGGTAAGAACAACTAATACTATATATTAATTCCAACTATGAGCTTTTGTAGTTGTACAATCAAGTTGAGTGTACAAGTGATGTTTATTGTTTTCTTTTCTTCAATAAAGGGTAAAGGCACATCTAAGACAAAAATCAGAAAATAAATTGAATAGTCCTAACAAATTTACAATAGTTCAAATAAAATGACAAACTAATAAGAAGAAAAAAAGACATACAAAACATTAACTAATTTACTTCATAGTTCTTTTGAACAGTTAGTGATATCTTGCTGTTGTGCTCTTGTATAATTTGAATTACTCTGTAAAAAACAAAAAACTTGCTAAATGAATGAGACTTATTTTGCGGAACACCGATTCTCAAATGTTGGATTTGAGAACCGGTGTTCCGTAATCAAGTTACTTGTGTCACAAGTAACCAAACCAGAATCTTCAAAGGTAGTCAGAATAGCAGTTAATCGGAAGAATCTCCACTGCCTATTGTATGAGCACCCAATCTCAATCTGTACAAAATCACTAACAATAATTTTTATTCATCTACCATTCAAAACACCCTTGAGAAGATCAAGACCTTCAGCAGAAATACTCCTTCTCCTATGTGATCTAGGAATTTCAATTTTAGGAGGTGGATCATTAGAGAAACAAACCACAACAACTGTCAAATTATCACAAGTGTTCCTTTGAAGTGCCTCAGTGACAAGTACTTTTGCACACTTAGTAGGATCATTGTGCTGCATTAGTTCCTTTCTCACCATTGTAACAGCACATTGACTACTCATTACATCCCATAATCCATCACAACCTAGTATCAAAAACTCATCTTCTTCTGTTAGTACAATTTCCTCTAACTCTGGCTCACAACTTAAAGGACTTTTTGAACCTTTAGAACCTTTTATGTGCCAATCTCCTAGTGCACGAGCTACTGATAGTTGACCATTTAGGTACCCATCATAGATAACACCACCTAGTTTTTCGATTCTTAATCTTTCAGAAGTGCAGTTTGGTTTGTGGTCTTTTGAAAGTTCAATGGCTCTTCCCCTTTTGCCTAATACAGCTCGAGAATCCCCAGCATTGGCAATAAGCATGTCTCTGTAAAATAGGGAGTTAGTGTACAAATTATGACTTTATAGAAAGTAACTCTTATCTACCTATCCTGGCACACATGCAAACCTATATCTATATGTTTATATAGTTTTAAAAGGTTTTAGAAAAAGGTCAGGGACTGCGATATCATGGTTTTTAACATTGCCACGACCACCACGTAAGTTACGTGATTGAGATTGCATCAGCCATATTTGACCATGCTTCTTCGTAGTATCAAGGATCATGACGCGATCGCAACTTTCACCATAATTTAAGACCTCAGTATTAACGATGCTAAGTAGAGGTGTCAATTTTGGCTTATTCCAACGGGTTGGCTCGTGGCCTAGTGTTCTGGGCTAGGCTGGGCCCACTAAGTATAGGGCCTGAAAAGAATTGGGTCGTTATGGCCCGTTCTGGTTGAGCCATGGGCAAGACTAGGCCCTTTTTTTTTTTGATTTTTTGAATATTTTTTTGTGATTTCTTTTGTTAAATGTTGGACTGGGCTAGGTCGATCCACTATCTCAGTATTTTAAGCTGGGCAGGGCTAGCTACAAAAAACACATCCCAATAGACAATTGAGCTACCCAACCCAACCCATCCAAGTTTGACAGCTCTAATGCTATGATGTGAATTGATAATGAAATGTTGTAAGTGCTTCTCACCTTCCCAATAGAAGGGCTATTAGAGCGGTGGTGCCTGAAGAATTATCAAGAGAAGTGGCATCTCTAAATGCATGATCAGCTTTCACAAATGCAGTCTTAACTGCTTTCTTATTGGCAGATGGGAATTGGGAATCTTCAATTATAAACTTGAGAATATTCTTTTTGATAAATGATGCAGCATCAATACCACCATGTCCATCAAATACCTATACAATATTAACATTACACAACATCCATGAATATCATCTAAAAGACATGCAAACAAGATATTGGATCTAAGATGAAGAAACATACCCCATAAAATGCTGATGGTGAAGGAAGTTGTACAAATGAACCAATAGATTCACTAAGAATATCAACACATATAAACTCATCCTCCATGTACTGTTTTGGTCCTTTTTCAGAACAACTTCCAGATCTTAACATTAGTGAAAACTCTGATTTTTCTTCTGTGTTTGATTTAAGGCCAACAGTATTAATATTTGATTCCTACACAGAATAGAATAAAGCACAACTGTTAACACAGATTGAAAAATTAAGAATATAATTAATATATGTTTTTGATTAGACTAATTAATTACCGAATCAGCCAACCATGAAGAGCTGCTACAATGGCGCATAGCAGAAAGGTCCCTTGGAGGTTTCCCAACTGCCTGATTCAAATTTCCCACAGTATCATCATTCTGTTCTTGATCCTCCATGGAACACTCACAACCACCACTCAATGTAGCTGTGCAACAAGTCCCTGGTGCCATTCTTGTCCCATAATACTAATCATTTAATCCAATCACCCAACAAACCTCAAAGATTTTTTTTATTTTTTTATAAATTATAATACACCCCACCAAGTTTCCAAGAAGAAAAGTAATTTGTTTAGAGTTCAACAACCGACGGCATAGAAGCCATTTTCAAATTAACAGCTAATGGAAAGGTGAATTTGCACATGATCCAAAAAAGAAAAGGTTGGGTTAGTTGGTAACGTTGGCAGAAACAAAGACATGGTGTGGTCGTCTTGTAACATAGCGGATCAAACTGAAAAACAAAGACCCCAAACGAAATAGCTATAGAAAGAGAAAGAGAGAGAGAAGGGGGAACCGTTAAGGATTGGAGATTGCAAGTTTTGCGCGAAAATGAAAGGGAGAAGATTGAAGGAGTGACACGTGGCTTCTTCTGTTGCCATTTGTGTTACTGGTGACCGTTTTGCCTTCTTGAGGGAGTGACACGTGGTTCACCGTTTGGATAAACAGTTTAATTAAGTGTTTATGGCCCTTATGGATAAACATCAAATTGTATGATGTTGCAGTAGAATGATAATTAAGCTGTTTATCCAAACGGGCCCTTACTCTGATTGTTATGAAAATTTGATTTTATTAGATTCGCTTTTTTTTAAATGATTATTTTAGTTCCTGGACTGATATCTTTAGAAGAGGGTAGCTACTCGCGATGCGCCGTCTAGGAGGGGCATTCTACCGTCAAGACTTGATTTATGTTGTGTAATGTGCTTTAAGGAAGATGAGACGGTGGAACATTTATTCTTGCATTGTGATGTTGCCAAATTTATTTGGTCTAGCATTTTTGCTTGGATTGGGATCTCGGCTGGTGATACAGATAACATTTTTACTCATTTTGTGGATTTTGGCAAGCTATTGAAAGGAAAGAAACTAAGAGGGGTGAAGCATCTCATATGGATGGCGGTAGTTTGGAACATTTGGTTGGCACGGAAGAAGGTAATCTTCAAATGGGAGGTGGCTTCGGTTCCTTCTATACTAGCGGGAATTAAGGATGGGGCTTGGAGTTGGTTTAAGGCAAGGAGAGGGAGGAATTGCAAGGCGACCTGGTCGGATTAGTACAACTGTCTGATGGGCTGTTTATCTATGTTGTAATTCTCTCATGTATGACATCTAATCATTATGTATATTAGACGGGGAAGAAGCAGTGGGCTAGGATGGTTGCCCCCACTGTTGTGCAGTCTTGTGCGATGTACTCTTTTTCCTACTTGAGTCTTTTTCCCAAAGGGTTTTGGCTCAGGGAGGTTTTGAGGAGACCCTCCCCCTTTTCTGCTTTCCATTGTAAGGGTTGGGCAACCCTTGTGCTTCCTTCAATGAAATCATGCTCCCTTCAATGAAATCATTGTTTATCTAAAAAAAATTCTTGGACTGATATATTGGCTAGTAACATATGTACTCTAGATGAGACACATAACTACATTTTTACTACACCGACGCTCTTGTGTCTCCTACACTAGATGTTGATGGTCCATCAACATATTGTTTCCAACTTTCCATATTTCACACTGCACTACGCTTCTATTAATAGTATGCTATCATGTCATGTCATGTATATAGTGTTTATTTTTTCTGCACATTTTACTATTGCTTTCTTTTTAGGGAGCTACAATCTTTATTTTTTTTTGTTTAAACCTAATCATTTGTACTTCACAACTTCACGGTACCCAATTTTTTTATTGTTTAAGTAATGAATAAAATAATAATGTTTAGTTCTTCTTCATCATCGTTAAAAAAACTTCATCTTTTAGAAATGTTGCAGAAGAAAAATGGCAATACTCATTCATCCTTTCCCTATGCAGAGTGCAATGCTAGTGCAAGTAGTTAAGTAAGGGTGTGCAAATGAAAAAATAGATGTCAAAATTAAAAAAATTAGGGGTTATATATAAAAAAAACTTAAAATTTGAGAGTAGTAAGACATTCGCATCCACACAGTCATGTTATAAAATATGGGGCAAATATTGCCTCCATAAGGGAAAATATATTTATTTGAATATTCCTAAAAAAAATTCATTTGGCCCGATAAAAGTTAAATGTTGTCCTCATAAGGACAATTTTTTAACAAATAGATGTACAGAGTTATAAAATATAGAGTAATGATATTCAGACAAAAAATTTCAGATAAATATAGATAAAAATCAATTCACAACACCAATTAACTAAGTTTTTTAGACTATTAACTAAATAATCAATTAACCAAGTTTTTAGTTAATGACTAAATAACTCTGAAAAAACAGGTTGGTTAATAGTCTAAAAAACTTGGTTTATTGATCTTGTAAATTGGTTTTTGTCTATATTTCTCTCAAAACTTTTATCCATATAACATTAATGTATACTAATTTTATCTTTTTATTCTTTTAAGTTTACTACACCTCTAATACAAAATACACACAATGACACAAAAAGCATCAATTTTTTGGTTATATTGATTGCATTGACAATTTCAACGACAATGAGAATGTTGACTTTTGGTGTAACCGTGTGTATGCGCGATGTTTAATTGTATTCTTCGTAAAAATCAAAAATAAAAAAAAACTTAATAAAGAATGTTTTCCTCATCAACTAAATATGCAGGATTTCAATATCAATTAAAGACCAGATGTAAACTAAAACCAATTTTATGGTAAAACATGGTTTTAAACGATGTGGTAAAAAGCACATTGGATTCTAACATCTGCCATGCATATATATTATTTCTAGTAGAATAGAAGGGCGGATCTAGATGAAGCTTAGGGTGTGCAGTTGCACACTCTCTCAAACTCATCGCTAACCGGGTGTTTTTGACAGATTTCCAACTAACGAGAATCACTGGTAACTGGAGTGTCGATATTGCTCACACTAGATTCTATTATTGGAGGAGTGGATTACCTTTTTTATTATTGGAATCCAAATGGAATGAAGTGCAATCCAGAGTGAGATCGTACAAAAACATAAAACTCATACAAAATCATAAGATCATATCAAAAGTTAAAAAACTTACGAAATAATAACCTCCCAAAACTCATATAAAAATCCTAATAACCAGTGCAATCTGGTGAGCTTGACTCATCACCGTTCATGTCGGGGATGCCACGTAGGAGGATGAGGAGGTTGTTGTGATCAACTCCTCTCCGTACTTGCCTCCAAGAGTACTAAGCTTCAAATTCATGGAAGAATTGAAGCAAGCAGATAGATCCATTGAGAACAGAATAGAGAAAAACTCAAGTTTCATTGACTGGAAAAATGAGAAAGTATAATGGAATGAATTGAATAATTGCTCAGCACAGTAACTATATACAACATACTATCTAACAACTTGCTAACTAAGTTCTATCTCAACTAACTTCGAGTACTGAAGGTTAAAAATAAATAACTAATTTACAGTTTTGACTAACTGATTTACAGTTTGACTCTAGTTAAAAATAATTTAACTCTTAGATAGTCAACTAAGTATGGTTGAGTTGTAATACTCCCCCTCAACTTGCTGACTTGTGGGAAGATGCACCGGCTTGAGGAAACCAGAACTTACGTATTGCCGTATGAAGTGACAATCGATGTCAATATGTTTGGACGCTCGTTAGAAGAGGATGTTTCAGCCAATTGAATGTCACAGAACACCATAACAAAAGGAACAAATATGTTAAAAGCTCGTAGTAACTGTTGCAACCACACCAATTCTCTAGTCAAGCAAGCCACAACCCTGTATTCAGCTTCTGCTGAAGAACGTGCCACTGTTGGTTGTTTCTTTGATTTCCAACAGATAAGAGCAGATCCCAAATACACACAAAACCCAGTGGTAGATTTTCTAGTTACCCACTCTAAAAGAATCAAAAAAATGACTTTTGTCCATTTACATTTATCTCTCCCTATTTAGTCAAAGTAGCGAAATACTCACTAAATAGTGTATGTGATCGCCTTTCGACAGAGCTTTTGATGGAAGCAACCCGCACAACAACAAATATTTATCTCTATTAAACAAACAATTAGTATATAAATTTAAATGATATAAACATCTAACAATACTTATCCGCTGCTAACCAGATAGATGATGAGATGACTATCCTCCAAATAACCTCACTCTACTCCTTCGAGTTTGACCGCGCTTCCCCATGGTGGAGATCATCATCCACACCCCACACCAGTGTCCATGCCAGCTTGAGCACAAGTTCTTATTTCAGCACGTGGTTTCAAAACACACTTTGACAATGAACTAGCAATGAGAAGTAACCACTCCATGAATACTGTTGGAACTAAATTAAGCAATTCCAGGGGTGCAATTAGCAAAACCCATGTCCAAATCACTTAGCCCAATTCTACTAAAACACAGAGTAGCCCACTTACTACCAAAACAGGTTCCTGCGGAACCCAAACCCTTTTAATTTCGATAAAACACATAGGTCACGCCAGACTCAGTTGACTTGAAGAAAACCAAAACAATTAGGGTTTCTTGAATCAGATGTGAGTGTTCCTTGTCTCTTCTCTTTCCTTTCTCTCGCTTCTCTCTACTTTCTCTTCGCTCGGGTTTTCTGCTTCTAAGTGTTGTCCACAAATCCCCTCATGAATCTCGGTCAACACGTAATCGGCCTCTTCCCCTTCAATGCATTTTAATAAAGGAGAAGAGAGCGCCCTTTTGTAAAGGGTTCTGTTTATCTCCGAGAAAGATGCTGCCTTTCTTCAGACGATTTTGGCCTCATTAGGGTCGGATGGCTCTTCCCCCGACTCTATATATTTTAAGATTGGGAAAATCCAACTCTTGCTTTCTTCCACGACCCACACTGATGAAATCGAGTGTAGTTCGACTTCAATACTGGGTTTATTGAGGACCTCCTGTATCACAGATCGGTGGTTTCCCAAAGATTTAGTACTTGCTAACTTAGAGAGAACATCGACCCTCACGTTTTCCGTTCTCGGGACGAGTTTTACTTCGGCCAGTTGAAAATGGGTAAGCAATTCATGTACATGAGTTAAATACTTTTGGAGGATCACGTCTTTTGCCTCATACTGCCCCCCGATTTGGGAGACCACAAGAAGAGAATCCGTATTAAGATTCAAATGGGTGACACGGAGATCCAAAGCAAGTCGGAGACCTGCAATGCAAGCTTCGTATTCTGCTTGATTATTTGATGTTGAAAATTTGAAAGTGAGTTACACTTCTATGACAACTCCTGATGGACTTTCAAGAATTATCCCCGCACCACTCCCCTTGAGATTTGAAGAACCGTCAACATGGATAGTCCATAACTCATCATCGGTTTCTGTCGGTGTCATTTCGGCGACAAAATCGGCCAAGACTTGAGCTTTCATTGCCGTTCTTGACTCGTACCTGATACCAAACTCGGAAAATTCTATAACCAGTTGATGTACTGCGTCCACTGGAACCGAAAGCATTGTGGGAGGTGGTGGAAGTCGGGACCTAGTCGAGCTTTCATGAAAAGCATTCTGATTTGAGATAGGTTGCGTCACTGCTATTCCTTCAGGGGTTCCCCCTAGACGGGGTTGAGTGTGAACTGGACGAGGTTCGATTGGTTCAATGACACTCGCCAGTCGTAGACCGGACCTCAGTTGAGGGACCATTACTGATCAGAAAGAAGGTGAAAGTAATTAAGTTCTAGTTACTCCCACTGTGGTCGCCAATGTTCTGTACCGTGTCTATGGGTCAGTCGATCCTAGACAATAGGTAGGAGATAAGGTTTGATCAATAATAGTCACGTCCGATGTGGATGATCCGATCCGAGGTGGGGTGTACCTGCAAAGTCACTCCGATGTTAAAGTCAGGTGTGGGAGAGTTAATTGCAAGTCTTAGTGTGTAATAAGTGCGTACCTTCTCTCTACATTGATGATTGTATTTATAGAGTCAAAGGGTGATGATTGATGTTGTCAGAGGCCGTTAGATCTCATGCTCAGATCTTGACCGTTGGTGAGTGGACCTCACTATGCTAATGGGCCTTCAACTTGTAAGCCCAATAAATTTATTTTTGATGGGTGGTGTAAATAATAATAGAACTTTTACTCCATTAATATTTTAAACTTTCGTGTAAACTAGCAGTATATAAAAATTAAACTCTAAAAAATACATTAGGCTTCCGGTCAAAAACAAATTTACTAATAAATAAGTAAACATGCTAAAATAACTAAACTTGTTTTCAAAAAAAAAATAAACAAACTATACTTTTCTTAAAAAAGCAAATATGTTTTTTGGCTTGATTTTTTTTCTCTTAATCATATATTTTACTTTTCTCCGCAGCAACAGGGCTAGGCCCCCCAGACATTTATTTTGCTGTTTTATTATTTTATTTTATGAATAGACCATACATTTTGCTTTCTTATCATTTTTAAGTGTTTCCATATTTATAGGAACATTATGGTTCAAAACACAGGCGTGGCAAACAATGTGTGCAATGCAAATTAATATACAAAAACACAAATGTTTCGTTTTCATTATCTAAAAAACATACAAAATGTGACGATGTCGGCATCTATGGTCGCTCCAATAAAAAAGTCGGCACATATGTTCATCAATTCCTAAACTTTTTTTTTTCTTCAATAAATCGGGTATCATCTACGTGTAACTGTAGAGATTAATCTCTCAAACCGAGAAAAATCATAATAAGCGACAAAACTCTCTATTAAGAGATTTAACACTGCTGCATGCACAAAATTAAATTCTAACCGAAGACCTTGGTGAAGCTGGAAGAGAGTCCTACCATATCATCCAAGTGCTCTTTGATAATTCCTAAACTATTCTTACTTCAATACTATTTTATTTCAATAATCAAATAAATTCTGTATCACATTGTTATTTCATATATAAAATTTTAGTATTTAAATTTTTATATTTTATTATTTTGTTTTTCTTTATAAAATAAAAAACAATTGAATTTAATAATTAGCAAGGGCAATGTAATTCTTTTTTAAATATGTTCAATTAGTGAAGGATTCAAAAAAAATCTTACGAAGGGATATAAAATAGTCTATACTATTTCATCATAAAAAAAATATTATAAATTTCTACAAATAAATAATTTCATGACAGGATTCTAAAATACTTTTTTTTTGACCAAAGGATTCTAAAATACTTAACTTCTACAAATTACACGCTTATTGTGCGCTTTTTTTTACCAAACAAGCTTATTGTTTGTTTAGTATTAGATGAACATAAAAATTAAATGGTTAAAAAGATAAAATTAATGCCTTTGCTTATTCGCGATAGTGACGACAATATCATTTGGTGGAGAAGCAGGAATGAGTCTTATTCTGTAAGGTCAACATACTATGGGGCTACGGAGGACTTGGTCGATAATTCACATCTAAGGAAAGACGAATGGTTGATGCTAGTGTCTCAAAAGGTTAAATTATTATTGTGGCGTGCAGCTAGAGGAGTGCTACCAACAAGAAACAACTTATGTAAAAAGATGGTAAATTGCGAGTTAAGTTGTCCGATGTGTACAGGTAGTGTTGAAGGTGAATTGCATTTATTTTTTGATTGTCCTAAGTCGCAGGAAATTTTGGCACATAGTGGTTTGTAGGCCGAAGTAGCACAAGTAAGATCAACTACTGATAAGTCCAAATTTAGAGTATTTTTAGTGTTTAAATTGAATAAAGAATTGTGGGAATTTAGTGTTTAAACTCTATCTTATTAGAACTTGATTTTTAATCTAGCCTCATCATTCTTATTTTATAAATCAAATATCAAACGAGGTACCGAGAGGTGAAGTTTGATATTGGAACAAATGAGGTTAGACAAGGCATATCAAAACATGATAGTAGCTTTGATCGTCTTGGGACAATAAGGTTGCGCTTAATGGGTCTCTGCGATGATCAACCATGAGAATAGGTTTGATCATTGTTTCGAGACACATTCTTGTCTTCCGAAGGAAACTTGAATTACACCAAAGAATACATTGTCCTTAAAAACAATTTCAATATAAGATAGAGGATAGTTAAGGGATTGTTAATTTTCCGTCATTGTGATTTGTCCCATAATCCTAAGACGCTTTTTTTTTATTCTGAAATTTAATCAAACAAAAATTCATTTTTCCTAAAATATTCCCTTTCAACTAATAAAAACTGGAAACAAGATTGGTAATCGCTTAACTTCCTGTGGATCGATACATTTTTAATGTGAGATAGAAACCGTACACTTGCGGCCTATCAACTACAGATAATTTTAATGAGTGCTTTTGGAGTTTGTTGCGGACTTTCCCAAGTTTTCGAACGGGTGCTTTTAGCATGATGTTTTGGGCGATTTGGAAGGTGAGAACGACAAAATCTGGGAGAACACAAATATTGCAAGTGTCGCGAGGAGGTCAGTGGAGCTTTTGGAGGATTGGGAGGTTGCAAGAAAGAAGCATGGGCTGAATCTGATTGTGCAACAACATCGGGCTAATGATGTGGTGCGATGGTCGAAGCCGTGTGATGGAGAGCTGAATTGTAATGTGGACACAATATTATTTAATCAACGAGGAATATACATTATTAGGATGTGTATTAGAAACAATTTGAGGGAGTTTGTCAAAGCTAAAACTATGAATTTCAATGGCATATATCTTCCTCAAGAAGCTGAAGCTATAAGGCTTAAGTTTGCTATTGAATGGTTGAGAGAGTTGGGTCTTCAAGCGGTTACCATTGAGCTGGATTGTTTACCAGTGGTGAATGGTGTGATAGGAACCAACAATCACAACAGAGACTTAGACGTTATTATTTCTTATTGTAAATTGTTTTTTTTATAGGCAATGTTAGTGGGGTGAGGGAATGTTAGTTTCCGGGGTTTGAACTCAGAACCTCATTTTTGCACTCATTTGGTGCACTCCTTCGGTATCCTTTAGCTCGCCAACTGAGCTACCTTCTTGGGATCTTATTGTAAATTGTTATTATCTAGCTGTGAAAACTATAGGATTACCTATATTAGGAGACAAGCGAATCGCGTTGCTGATACACTTGCAATATGTGTACTAATCTCTAATTAATAAAATATGAATGGATGTACATACAAATAAAAATCTAAACATTGGTAAATTAAATTAAATTAAATTAAATTAAAATTTACACATGGTATAAAGCCCTTATATTTCTACAATACAAAAAGAGCACACAAGACAGAGATGGGGAACAGACCACGATCTGCTGCTGTCAAAACTGACAGCAGTCACTACAGTTACCCTATTTAAGAACCATTAGATACACTATTTGAGAAATCTGAGCCTTTCATTTACTTTATTTAATAAAAAAAATCAATAATTAGAAGTGGAGAGAGATAGAGAGAAGTGACGGCAGTGAATCCAAATTCATGGGCGAACCAGGTTAGTGGTCAAAATTAGAATGTACTAGGATACAATCTAGTAGGCAAAATTAGAGATTAGTACTTTTTTTTTACATCAAAATTAGAGGGTACTTTTTTATGTTGACAAAAGTAATTAGAGGGTACTACTAATCCCCTTTTATTTAAATCAAAACAAAACTAGTTTAACTTCTTTTTGGTAAACCAATCTATCTCTTGTGTGAGAGACTAATCTTCTAAAGTATTAAAATCCATTTAAGTAGTGGTCTCTCACTAAGTATTTTTTCATACGCACTATTTAGAGATCAAACTCTTAACCAAAAGACTAATCCTCTAAAGTACTGAAATCCATTTAAGTAATTGACCTCTCTCGATAAGTATTTTTCCTTACACACCCTCGAAAGATCGAACTCTTAACCGGAGCCAACTTAGACCACTTATACCATGTTGCTAAAATTAGTTTAACTTGATAGGCGTGTAGATATCATGCACAGTCCAATAAAATTCCACCACATATTATTTAATATCTATGACAATGGTGGCTGCGTTCTCTTTCCGTTTAAGATTAAAGACCCATTTCCACTACATTCCACTGTACCAATTATCTTCTTCTGCTTCAAGACACATTATTTCATTGGCCACAAAGCTATTAATTGATGCCAATTATCAATATAAAATGGACAAGAGGAACAAGAATATCCCCTAGTGAGATAGACAGTGAGTGCCACTAGTTTTCAATTTTTATGGACATTATTCTTCAGCACTACCATTTCACATTTATCATATTTTCTCCACTTTTTTTTTCAGTGCCCAGATTTTCTATAATGCACATGTTCTTTCTCTGGTCCTACTAATGGTTCTTCTTCAAGCACAATTCATGACCACTGAATAAAGTTTGTATTTTTAACTCTCAAATTGAACAAAGCTTCACTTTTTCCTGTACCCTTTTTGCTGTTTTAATAGACTCCTTCATATCTATCTTGTGAATCTTTCAGGCATGCCTTCTTTCAATTGCCTCAAGTTACTTGCATTAACCCTTTTTTTTGATAAAGTTCTCTTCTTCACAAGTTGTTATAATCTGATACTTTTTTATGCTTTTTTATTAGGTGACACTTTGGTGCTTTTTAATTTCACATCTTGCTTGTGTATGTGTGTTTTGCTTTATGTATCTTGTCATCTTTTTGGATTTTCAATTTGTGAGCTAAATACACCCTTTTTATTTGGTTAAGTTACTATTTCCTCTATTTCTATGCTTGTGTATGCCTAAGTTATTTACTAATTTATCTCAACAATTCACCTATTTGTTGACTTTTTTTGTTGAAGAGGGTGATCATTTGTTGCTATTGTTTTATAGGGGGAAACTCATCAAACCATGATTAAAGTTTGGTTATTGGCTCTAATGATTCTCTACAATGGTTTCTCTTCAACTGGTGCTAGCATCCATAATTCAACAAGACCTGATTCTGTAAATATTGGTGCTCTCTTCTCTTTCAATACTAGTGTTGGTAGAATTATAAAAATTGCTATACAAGCAGCAATTGATGATGTAAATTCAGATCCCAATATTCTTGGTACAACCAAGCTGAAGCTCTCACTTCAAGAAGATTCTAAATATAGAGGTTTTTTGAGCATCGCTGAGGGTATGTCTTTCATAACATTATCACCCTTTCTTATTCATAAGTTGAAGCTTAAACCATAATCTATTTCAGCTACAATTTCTATAGCACCGACACCTTAGGTTGAAGACGTGTCCAGTGTCCTACACATGTCATGTTAGACACTAGCACTGACACTTCAATTACTTCCATTTTTCAAACTAAAAGTGGTGTCTATGTGTCTGTGTCCGTGTCAGTGTCATGTTCGGTGTCCGTGTCTGTGTTGGTGCTTCATACGTACAAATGATTAACTCACTTCAACTCTTTGAGATTGTAATTTATAATTCTATTTAACTGCAGTTTTGCAGGTTATGGCTAGACATACTGTGGCAATAATTGGACCTCATAGTTCTGTAACAGCTCATGTCATAACTCATATTGCAAATGAGCTCCAAGTTCCTCTACTATCATTTACAGCTTTTGACCCCACACTTTCTTCACTTCAATTCCCATTCTTTATTAGAACTTGTCACAGTGATCTTTATCAAATGGCTGCAATAGCAGACCTTGTTGACTACTATGGATGGAAAGAAGTTATTGCTGTCTATATTGATGATGATAACGGTAGGAATGGAATTGGTGCATTAGGCGATAAGCTTGCCGAGAAACGTTGCAGGATCTCGTACAAAGCGCCTGTGAGCCCCCAAGCGAATCGAGAGGAGATAACAAATGTGCTTGTTCAAGTGGCTCTTGCTGAATCAAGGGTTATAGTTGTTCATGCTAACACTCTTTGGGGTCCTAAAGTGTTTACTGTTGCAAAAAGTCTTGGTATGATGAGAACTGGTTATGTTTGGATAGCCACTGCTTTTCTTTCTGCTATTATTGATATAGAAAGTCCTTTACCTTCAGATACAATGGATGAAATTCAAGGAGTGTTAACACCGCGTATATACACACCAGATTCCGAGCTCAAAAGGAAGTTTGTTTCGAGGTGGAAAAACTTGACTCGCGGGAATACTGCTAAAGGCCCCCTTGGATTGAGTTTCTTATCACTCTATGCATATGATACAGTTTATGTTCTTGCTCATGCACTTGATGAATTTTTCAAGCAAGGAAACCGAATCACGTTTTCGAATGATTCAAAGTTATCTGTGCTACAAGGAGATAATTTGCATCTTGATGCATTGAACATCTTTGATGAAGGAAATTCGTTGCGTGATAACATTTATAAAGTTAACATGACTGGTGTGACAGGTACATTTAAGTATACATCTGATGGAAATCTTGTTAATCCTGCATATGAAATCATCAATGTGGTTGGAACGGGGTCACGGAGAATCGGTTATTGGTCTAATCACTCTGGATTATCAGTTGTTCCTCCAGAAACTCTTTATTCCAAACCAGCTAATAACTCAAGGGAAAGTCAAAAGCTGTTTCCTGTGATTTGGCCTGGAGATACAGATCAGAAGCCGCGCGGTTGGGTTTTTCCGAACAATGGAAGACTCTTAAAAATTGGAATACCGAAAAGTGTTAGTTACCATGAATTTGTGTCACAAATACCAGGGACTGATACATTTCAGGGATTCTGCATTGATGTGTTTCTTTCTGCAGTTAACTTGTTGCCTTATGCTGTTCCCTACAAGTTTATTTCATATGGGGATGGTAAGAACAATCCTAGCGTCACCGAGCTAGTCCGTCGGATCACGACCGGTGTGAGTATCATGCCAATAATCTTTTGTGGAGTTTGAATGTTTTTGTTTTATGGTAATCTATTGAGACCAGTTTATTTTTGTTCTTCTCATACAGGAATTTGATGGTGCAGTAGGTGACATTGCAATTACCACAAGAAGAACAAAATTTGTGGATTTTACTCAGCCATATATTGAGTCTGGTCTTGTGGTAGTAGCCCCAGTTAGGGAGTCAGAGACCAATGCTTTGGCCTTTTTAGCCCCATTTACACCAAGGATGTGGTTTGTTACAGCTGCCTTTTTCATATTAGTTGGAACTGTTGTTTGGATTTTGGAGCATAGGGTGAATGATGAATTTAGAGGACCACCTAAGAAACAAGTAGTTACTATTTTCTGGTAAGGAAATCTGTTATCATCATATTGGACCTTATTTTAATCCAGCCAAACTTAAATTTTGCTACTATGTTTACTTATTATATATAACTATGGATATGTTTGTGACTTTTGTTTGTGTTGTATTTGGCAGGTTTAGCTTTTCAACTATGTTTTTTTCCCAGAGTAAGTACCAATTCTATGTTCTCTATGATATCTATGATCTAAGTGGTAACTTCCATTTGATTAATGAAGTGGTCTTTTTCTCTCTATACTATGTAGGGGAAAATACAGTGAGCACACTTGGTCGTTTTGTGTTGCTTATATGGTTATTTGTAGTGCTTATAATTACCTCAAGTTACACAGCTAGTCTAACATCAATCCTCACAGTACAGCAGCTTTCTTCTCCAATTAAAGGCATTGAAAGTTTAGTAACTATGAAAGACCCTATTGGTTACACACAGAGTTCTTTTGCCAAAAATTATTTAATCCAAGAAGTCGGTATCGACGAGTCTAGGCTTGTGCCTTTTAAAACAGCTGAAGAGATCGCCAAGGCACTGAAAAAGGGTCCCCAAGATGGTGGTGTTGCTGCATATGTCGAGGAGCGTGCCTACATGGACATATTCCTTTCTAGCCGTTGTGAATTTACTGTTGTTGGTCAAGAGTTCACCAGAAATGGTTGGGGATTTGTAAGTATCTTATCTCCCTAGTTTTCTTTACTTTGAAGATGTGACCGATACTGACGCTTCAATTAGTTCCATTTTTAAATTATTATCAGTATCTATGTGTCTGTGTTGGTGCTTCATAGGTAATAATAGTATCTGGTGTCCTTGATTTTTGTTGTCTTTAGGCCTTTCCACGAGATTCGCCATTAGCAATTGACCTGTCAACTGCGATTTTGCAAATGGTGGACAATGGAGACTTACAAAGGATACATGACAAATGGCTTTTGAGTAGAGCTTGTATATCACAAGGTGCAAAACTTGAAGTTGAAAGACTCAAACTGAAAAGCTTTTGGGGACTCTATGTGATATGTGGATCAGCTTGCTTGCTTGCTTTATTCATATATCTTATAAAGACAATAAGGCAGTACAGCAAGCACAACTCAGATGAACCTGAATCTAATGAATCAGGATCGTCGCGTCTGCGGAAGTTCCTCTCCTTTATCGACAAAAAAGAAGAGACTATTAAGAGTAGTTTGAAGAGAAGGAAAATAGAGAGAATCTCTTTCACAAGTAGTAATGGGGGAGGATCAACATCTATTAACTCTAATAAGGAATATGTTCAGCAATCTTCACATACAAATGTCTGATAGGCACTTCCCAAGTTACTTAACAATATGGTAGAAGTCATCTATGAAAAGTATTTAGCAGCTTATTAAACATATGCTGAGTAGGATTAATAGTTAGTTAATCTGTTGTTAGTTGGTTAGTTTGATAATTATACAGGTAAAACCATCTGTACTGATATGTGCAATGTATATATACTCTATTGAGTGCAATTAATGAAGCTAAGTTCATTTTTGCCATTTGCCTTTTTAAACGTATGAAAGTAGTGTGATTCTTATTTTAATCATTATATTTATTAGATTTGGAATAAAATAAACATTCATAAATATGAAATATTAGATAAAAAATATTAAATAGTATAAATATAATAAGAGACAAATGTTGAAAATAATATTCAAAAGAATCAAACAACTAAGATAAAAATTACAAAAATTCAAAATGGAAAAAATAGGAGGGCAGGATTATTATATATTTTTCAATAAATAATAATCTTGATCCTATAGAAGGGGCCAAAAATAGATATATGGGTTGGAAAAGGATGAAGGAAATTGGATATGTCTAGCTAGATACACTTATTCTGAATGGCAGCATCTTTTGGAGGGACATGAAATCAACCATGTCAGACACCTAACTTCTTTGTTAATGCCAAGATTTCCCTCAAAAATCTTAAGCATAAAAACATTCTTCTTTTCTTCTTATCTTGATTGAACAGAAGAGGTTGAGGAAATCTGCATGCTGTATATTGTTGTCAGTGGTTCTGGAAGAGACTTAGGACTTTTTGCTTTCAAAATGATTGTCTGGTTTTGGAAGAGAGTTAGGACCTTAAGATAGTACCCACAATAGAAATGTTGACCAGGCAGTGAGTGCTATGGCTGCAGCACTATAAGTCCATAAGAGAATAACTGAACACTCTTCATTTCCTACATCAAATAGCTGAGCCATAGTACCTATATAATATAACGTCATTGAATTTTAAAGTTAGCAAAAATAAGACATCTTTGAATAATGAAAGAATTCAATTAAAAGCATATATGCATGCTACTTACTGATATTCATTGCTGGTGGCATGGCATATTGCATAACAAGTATGTATTGAAACAAAGGATCTACGGGAGTAAAGCGAAATTCGCTGCAGCTTTGACGATAAACAATCCGATAACAGGTAGTACGAATAGTCGAGCTAAGATGATGCTGATGAGTGTCAATGGTTTTACACTTGATGATTTCAAGCCTGCAATTTCAACACAAAGTTAACAAAACCATTTTTTAGGCCTTTAATTGGTAACATTATGTTGTAGATATCTATAGCAGCTAGCTAGTTATTATTATTTTTTTTAATACCTTGAGTGAGATTACCACCAAGCAAAAGGGTAATGCAAGGAATAGTCCCATTCCTGCAAAAGCATTGAGGTTAGAAAAGAAATAGACAGTGGAGATTGGAGAAGTATTTGGCTTTTATGAACAAAGGCTGGCACATACCCAAGTAATTGAAGAGTGTCTTGAATCACTCTCAATGGAGCATCGCTTCCTATTAGTAAATTCCTTAACCATGAAACCGCGCCAAAGAGGAAACCGAAAAACTGATCATGGAAGATGGAATTATGTGAATGTCAAATTGGAAACTAAACCAAGAAACAAATATAAGAAAGCAGAAGAAAAAAGTAACTCACTGTAGCAATTGCTGGTGGTGACATTAATTCAGCTAGAAAATGGCTTAGAATTTCTATCATTCTATGCAAAAATGATTCTTCCCCCTTCTTCATTACACTGGACTGGTCATCAATCTGAAAATTGAGATCCACGCGCATTTTAAGTTAGTTAGTTAGTTAGAGATTGATGTAACATTCAATATACTGAAATAAGTACAGCTATAATCTTCTAGTTCATGATGAGGTCTTACAATTTGGCTTTCAGAGTCTCCGATATTACTCGAAGGTAGCACTTCTATCGATGTGTTTTCGTTGTGTTTTCCCTTAAGAAGAGGAGCTTGTACATTTGCTTCAAGATCTTTGTTGGGAGACTTTATGATCTCAGCAGCCTCAAGTGCCTTAAATTTCAGTGATCTGCTTTTTACTGTCTGGTAAGTGTAGGTCCAGATAAAGATACCACCAAGCTACAATTAACAAAACAAATAAATTACTCTTCAAATTAAATGTTGTGTAATCATACATATATATATATATATAGATGAGATGTGAATAATAGGAAGCCTTACTGCCATAGAGAAAGATGCATAAGAGAGTGC
This sequence comes from Oxytropis ochrocephala, assembly GCA_020916435.1. NCBI lineage: Eukaryota > Viridiplantae > Streptophyta > Magnoliopsida > Fabales > Fabaceae > Oxytropis > Oxytropis ochrocephala. The sequence continues at coordinate 12,351,228 of CM037092.1, forward strand.
CTTAGTGTGGCAAACATCACGTTCACCAAATGGATTTCCTTTCTCATCACATATTGCAGGCACAATTACAATAGGAAGGTTACCCATATTTCCTGGTCACACAAAAGAACTAATGAAATCAGAAGGTTTCTTTCAGTGCATTGATACGACGCTAATATATGTGATTAGTGCACCAACACGATACTGATACTGATACATGCGGTTACATTCAATCACTTTCATTTTCTCAAATTATTGTCGTGTCGGTGGTCAAATGTTGGCAGGCATAGAATAAGTTAGAGTTTGATGGTATATGGTAAGTAGCTACCTGATGAACATGCAGCAAGAATTAGAGCTTCGACTTTCAAGTTAGGCTTTAGTAATTTGACTAGTATCCAACCAAGAATCCCTCCAATTAAGAAGGTAAGTCCAACGTTAACCGGCATAAACCACCTGTTTTTAGTAGCAGATAGGTAAAGAAGTTATAAGATTTAAACACAAACAAACAAACAATAGATCATAATTGTTTCAAAAATACATGCATGTGAAAAAGGGCATATATATATACGTACCATGATATCATATCTTGAAGCGAAACACTCTTGGCAAAACTTGCAAATACAAGAGAAGGAGTGAATACATAGAAGACAACTTTGTTCAAAGATTTGCGAAAATCAGGTGAAAGAAGGTTATTGAAAAAGCGAGTTGCCATGAGAGCTCCCAAAGCACTGATAAGTAAGACTTGAGTAATTGGCATAGAAGCCACCACCAACAGTTCTACAAAACCCATCTTCTTCTTCTTCTTCTTCTTCTTTGGATGAGAAATGAAATGAATATATATGATATATATGAGTAGGAGAAATTAAGATTAATGACTACTACGTACTGTGATAGATATTAAAGTGGGGTCAGCAGCAACCGTTATTCATTCAATTCAATAAATGACGACAGTGATGAATATTGTTAGATCATTAGACATGGTACAATGCACGTGTGTCAATGTTTGTGGGCAAAGAAGCCAGATTGTATGACGAATGCACTGAACTCATCAAACTATAAGGCCCTAACCGGCTTATAGAATGAGTGATGTCACATCCCGTAGCATTTTAGAATTTCGATTGGATCTAACTCAACAAACCAGTTTTTAAGTCATATATCGCATCTGATGTGAGACTCTAAACGAGATTAGATTTAGAGTTTTCCCCCTCCCTGCTTCTGTGGAACTAAGTATCCTACGTGTAGCTGCAGTGGCCGCATGCAGATCCTCCACATGAATCAATCATCAGGTCTCAGATCCCACCTCCCCCCCCAATCAACAAATTTATTCAATGTCTTACGTCACTTTTGTCAGCCAAAATTATTGTAATAAGTTAATGATTTATTTATGGTAACGTGAGAATGTACAAGCAACCAAAGAAATTCAAAGCTTTATTTATTTATTACTAATTATTTGTGGGGGAATTTAATTTAATTCAATTTATTTTTATTTTTATCTTTTAATTCTTTTTATATCTAGTGAGTGTATTTTATTTAACAGTGTTTTTTGGTTTTTTCAATTTATATATAGATTTGCAACAATCCAATCCAATGATAGAATATATATGGATGGACCATCCTCCTCCTCAAATAGTGAAAGGTGGAAAAAGTTGTCAAAGAAAATATAATTTAGAAACAACAATAAATGGTTTGATTAGATCTTTTGAGATAACGAGTTGGCACATATTTATTTATTATATTTTAGCAGCCTATATATTCACGTATCTGAAGAGTTGTAGTTGTACAATTGTATTAATATAAGATAAGATGGGATATTTAGATTAGATTGCCTAAATGTTTTGATTTCACATTTGGCTTAGCTAGCCTGTTATATTCAGTGCATACCGTTGGGTTTTTGTTGAGTGTTGAGCTAATTATGAGCTGGTTGGTTTGTAGTGGATTTTTTATTTTATTTAACTTTATCACTGCCCTGTTACTCTATACTTTTTCAATATATATATATACATATATGTTAATAGTAATTTTTATTTATTTTAATAATATTCGAGGTTGAAAACTAGTTTTCATTTGAAGTAAATAAATATTCTAAAATAAAAGTTAATGTAAATTAATAATTCCCTTAAATACAATATTTCCATACTCATTTTGTCACGTGTTGCATCTCGAAAAGAAATGGACACAAATTCTCTGACTTTAAAGGGCTCGTTTGTTATGGATTAAAAAATAAGTGATTGTATTGTAAAATAATTTAGAGAATAGTTTTTAGAGATTTTTAAGAAAAATGAGAAGTTGTTTTGTGTTTGTGTAACATTCTGAAAATCACTTATTTTAAAAAAACCATTCTTAAAAAACTGTTTTTCATGAGAAGCTACTCAAAACAACTTCTCATATGAAACAGTTTTTAAATTATTTTCAGCTTTTCATTTTTTTAACAATCTGTAACAAATGAACAACATGTCGTCATAAGTGATTATTTTTTTAAAAAAGGTGATTTTGTAACAAACGGGCTCTAAGACTTGAAAAAATCAAAGTGATTTATTCTTTATCAAAGTGAGTTACTCCCCTTGATTCTTAAATCATCATCATCTCCCGTAAAGAAGGAAAAAGACAGCATCTAATCTAAAATCACCTTGTCAATCTCAAACTACAGAACTTCTTTTCATTACATAATAATAAAGGATCAAGAAACATTTTAATTTCTTGCTTTAGAAAAAACATTTATTTTCAAATTATTGACATAATATTACAGTTAAAAAATGAGACATGTGATGTAAGGTAGAAGAGGCAATGAGAATAGAATGGCCAATTAGATAGAAACCATTAATTTATGCAAATCCAAAATATTAAACATTGGAAGCAGTCAAAAAATAACTTTGTTTTTCTCCAACAAAATGAGTATGCAAACAAATTCTAATAATGGGTCCTACAAACCGTAATTGGAGGCTATAATTATACTGATCAGATATTTTCTAAATAAACGAAAGAGAAATAGAAAAGATATATACGTGATGAACAGAAGTTAAGGTATGAAATTAACCTGGAGATAGATATATAGATAGATATTGGAGGCTATGAGAGCTACAGAAATTGAAGCTGAGGCGCTGCAATGAAGGAGTTTTTGGTAAGAGCTCTTATATATTATACCTTCTTCCCTCAATGTACAAGTTATATAGTCAAGAGAGAGAGAGAGAGAAATGAAATTAATTGTTAAACTGGTATGGTATGAATTATTTGTATATATATATATATATATATATATCTCCAAATATGTATATATGTAATGAGAGATTAATTCTACAAAAATGTTCTAAAACATTGACCAGCAGCAGCCAATGTTGTCAACCACGCAAACGGGGTGGATGAGTTTCCCTCCTTCCCGTTTATTTGGTAATAATGGTATATCATCTACTCATATACACGTACACCAAGCCTTATTATATCTATCTATCTATCTATCTATATATGGATGTTTCTCAAAAATAAATCTATCTATATATAATATATGGATACATTACTTATTTCTATACAAAGTTTTCTAACCACTTATATATATATATATATATATATATATATATATATATATATATATATATATATATATATATATATATATATATATATATCTTCATTAATATATCACCATTATTATATTATAAAAGGTAGACTTCTTTTCTTTAAATAAATTTACGATTTTTAAGGAACGTAGAATATTTTCACACGTCAACTTTTTTTTAAGAACGGGAGAAATCGTATCAGATAAGTCTTAGAAACTAAACTTGTGTGAGCTGTGAGGTTTGGATTTAAATTATAAAATAATATAGTCATAACAATTTGTGAGACTTAACACCAATTGAGATGGACAAGCTGGAGATATATATGGATCACACGCCAACTCTTTATACATTTGGTTTTTGTCTCATTGGATTGTCCCATCTTAAAATTTTTTTACGTTTTTCAATCCCACCAAACCGACTTGTAAATTGAGAGATGTCTCCTACTTAATTTTTTTCTTACGTTTTTTTAGATATCAAATATCAAGTTAAGGGATATCAAACGAGTGCACAAATTGAGTGCAAGCAGAAGGTCCCGACTTCAAATCCTGGAAACTAACATTCACCCTCCCCACCAACATTGCCTATAAGATAAAAAATCAAATAATTATTCTTATTCAAATTTAAGTTTATTACCTTAAAATACTTACATATATAAATTATATAAATTATTAGTTATCATTTATAATTATTTTATTATATAAATTTGGAAACAATAAATCAAAATAAAGAAAGCCTTACGGCATTTTTATTTTGTAGAATAAATAAAATATTAAAGTTTTTGTATAATTAATATGTTTTTTATTAGTAATATTAATTTTTTATGGAATTCATACAATTAATGATTTTACTTAAAATCACGCATCATTTGAATGTTAAAATTAGGATTGACAAAACGAGCTAACCCGCCCTTCCTGTCCTGCCTGCCGTAAGCTTGTCAAAAATTGGGCAGGGTGGCCTGCCAAAGGATAGTGGGTTGAGAAGTTGAGTCTGCAAAGCTTCTCGACGGGTTGGCGGGCTAGTCCGCCATTGAAATAAATAATTAAAAAAATGTATTTAAAGCATACTTTTTGGGAATAAAATAGGCAGATCGAAGGGTTGACCCACCTAAAGCTGCAAAAAACAAGGTAAAATGGGGAGTTAGTGGATTGACCCGCTACAACTTGCCTAAAAACATTAAAAAATATTTAAAAATAGTTAAAAACAATGAAAAACATAAAAAATTGGGAAAAAAAGTTCGCGGTTAAGGGAACATTGGTAACAAAAAAGTCGTCAGATTAAATATTTTAGTTGAGGGATGGGTAGCAACACATTCTCTCTAATTGGTTAAAAATCACATGGGTCCCATATAAATTTGTTAGGACCTATATCAAAAGAGTGTGATGCTAGCATATCTCATTTCTGAATTATGGAGTTGTTTTCCACAGTTTTTCGTTAGGGTTTTCTGTCAAACAAATAAATTAGCAAAAGAAATGAGATAAGAGGACTCGATCCCACTTTGTGTGTTTTTTTGAGTGGGAAAATGGTTTACACTACAAACCCTACTTTGTGTAAGTGATTGCCCATTTTCGAGTGGGAAAATAGTTTAGAGATTGGAATTCGAGCACTTTTTGCACCAAACGTAAAATAAAGAAAAATAAACTCAAAAGAATTAGAGATTCATCACGAATTGATGCAAGGATTAAAATAAATTAAGCGAAATTGGAAAATAAGCGAGTGAGACAAAACATTGAAATCAAAATAATTTGAAAAATACAAGAGGGTAGAACATTGTGAATCCTTCCAGAATCGGATGCGTTAGGTTATTGGGTTAGTGAATGTGATAAAATCGCCCCTCGTACATCATACTTACTAGTATTTATAGAAGAAAATAAAAATAACCACTTGTCCTTTAGCGTCTTGATGCTTTGCACATGTCCTTGCGTTTTGAATCTTCTTGGAGAAAACTCCCAACCCCGCTATTTGGGAAAAACATCCTGAGCTTCTTTGAAACCACACGATCTTTCGAACCTTCTTACTCTTGGGTGACTTTCGAGCTCTTTTGTATAATGCCTTGCTGACGAGTTCTTGCAGCTAATTTCGAATCCGAAATTTGGATATAACAGGAGTAGAGCTTTGGAAGAAAACGTATTTGTATTTGTATTTGTATTTTTTAAAACACATTTCAATATGATCCTTCTTTTTATTGTATTGAAATGGTCTTTTATTTTGCAAATGTTATATCAATGTGGTATTTTTTTATTAATTTTGTCTATGTTGAAAGTATGAGTTCTCACTTAAGTGTTTTAATTTGTATTTTGTTTTCAATTTGATCCTTTATTTGTATTAACAATTATCATTTTAGTCATGTAGTTGTATTAATTTTTTTTTTTAGATAAGCATGTAGTTTTATTAATTAATACATCTAAGGTGCATACAAAGATGCAAATAACTCCTAAAGTAGAGAGTAGACGAGTAGAACTTTTCCAATCATATAGCACATGTTATGCGGCCATCAAAATTTACTTGAATAAATAAGAAATAAAGCCAAAATCAAAAACTTCTTCACGATCATAATTCCATATAATCGAGTTTTGTCATATTTGAATGAAAGATGGTGATAGATGTATTGTATCGTCCGTGGCATTATTAAATTTGCACCCAAAACGTGTGGAGTGGAGTGGAAAGTACTTTTGGCTGTTTGTTGCAGCCAGCGAAGCTATTACCAACTTGGAGTCTTGGACTCAGATTGCATCTTAAACCGTGGAAAAGTTTTGTTTTTCTTTGGAATTTTCCCCAAATTCTCACTAGAATTGTGCATTGATCAAAACTTTAAAAACTAACAGATATTTATTAATCTCCACCGTTTTTTCTTTTCTTTTATTTAAATTAGTAGTTTTCGCATAGAACTAATTTTTGTTTTTCTTTTGTATTTTTTTTTTATTTTGCTGTTTGAGTGTGGCTTTGTTTTGTTCGTCGTTTTGGTGCGACACTATTTGATTTCCCTTGTTTGATGTTGATTGACACATCAGCTTCGATCAACTACAATTGATTGGGGTTCTCCTTCTGTTTGCAGATGATTGTTTCCTCTTTTTTAGAGCAACTCTTGGAGAAGCTAATCGTATCCAACATATTCTTGATGTATATGAGAAGACTTCCAGCCAACAAGTGAATTTCCAAAAGTCAGAAATTTACTTTAGTCGGAATGTCCAGCCAGGTGTCAGAGACTCTATTGCAACTAATTTGGGAGTTCAGGTTAGTTTGGGTACTGGTAAGTACCTTGTCTACCATCTATGGTGGGAAGGAGCAAAAAAGCCTTGTTCAAATTCATCAAGGACCGTCAGATTTGGAACAAAATAAATTCTTGGAGTGGCTGAATGCTCTCTAAAGCTGGGAAGGAGATCATGATTAAGTCGGTATTGCAATCTATCGCAACTTATTTTATGAGCCTTTTCCTAATTCCTTCCACTCTTATTGTTGAGATTGAGCGATTGCTTAACGGATTTTGGTGGGGAGGCAATGGTGGAGCATGTAGGGGTATACGTTGGATGGCTTGGGAGAAGTTATGTGTTCCAAAGACTCATGGTGGTATGGGCTTTCGAAATTTAAAAGATTTTAATATGGCTCTTTTGGGGAAACAAGCTTGGCGTCTTCAAACTCAACCGGACCTTTTGGTCTCACGTCTATACAAGGCTAAGTATTTTCCTCATAGTGATTTTTTGCATGCATCTAAACGGAGTAATGGACGTTTTGTGTGGAATAGTATTTTTGCATCACAAGAGTTGTTATGTGAAGGTTCTTTGTGGAGCATCGGGAGTGGAACCTCTATTCGGTTGTTTGAGAATCGTTGGACCAAAGCACCTACTCAGCTTATGCCACGCAATTCAGGTACTTTTAACCCTCTTCTACGGGTAGACTATTTGGTGGTTCAAGACCGTAAGTGTTGGAACGAGCCATTAGTTCGGTTCTTATTGGATGGTCCTTCTACACGTGCAGTTTTGGATACTCCTTTGTTTCACTGTGTTCACAATGACACGTTGACCTGGCGAGGAGAGCGAAATGGTATTTATTCGGCCCAAAGTGCCTATCGTATTGCTGCTCAAAAGAACCATAATAGTGCTGCTCTCTTGGTGTATGGAATTTGAAAGTCCCACCAAAGGTAAAGAATTTTTTATGGAGGTTGGGTAGAAATTGTCTTCCAACTCGAGATGTTCTTGTTAGGGGTGGCAATTTCTACCCGGAAGTGGGATCCTCATGGATCGCTTGAATGGGGCCCGTGGGGCGGGGATTTTTCCCAGTGGGGATGGGGATGGGAGAAAAATCCCGCATGATCAAAAGTGGGGATGGGGATGGGGATCATACCTCACGTGTGCATTCGCAGAATATATTACATAAATATTCTTATTATAGATATATATTATGTTATAAGTAATTAATTTTTTTAGTCTTTTTATAAGTGTTTTTAATTAAAAATATTTACAAAACATTAAATTGTTCTAACTTTTATACTTTCTAAATATTAAAATATAAAAGTAAGACTAACATTTATATTTTTTTAAAATGTTAAACTTTTGAATTTTAGTCCTACTTTTTATATATTTTTCTAATTTTATTATATTTTAGTTTATATTTTTGCTAAATTTTAATAAACTTGTAGGGGTCCCGCCAGGACCGTGTGGGATCCGTGGGGATGGGGATGGGGAGGAAATGTCTCAGAGCGGGGAGGGGGGGATGGGGACGGGGGACGATTTGGGAGGCGGGGACGGGGAGCGGGGAAGTATTCTCCGCCCCCGCCCCGCCCCATTGCCATCCCTAGTTCTTGTGCGTCGTGGTATGATGTTCCTTCTCTTTGTCCTTTTTGTGGTGAAGTCGAGGAGACAGCCCTACATATTTTTGCTAATTGTCTACCTGATGTATCGTGCTGGCGTACACTAGGAATACAGCGGCTGGTTGAGCGCGCAGCAGCTACTGATGTATCGGTTTAGCAGTGGTTTTTTGATATTTTGCAGCAGCTTTGTGGTGATGTTCGTTGTGCTTGGGCAATTAATTTATGGAGTATATGGTCCAGTCGTAATAATTTGGTGCGGAATAATGTTCGTGATACTGGTGTTGTCATTCTGCGCAGCGGGATCAAATTTTATGAGGATTGGCTGGTCGCATCTTCTTGCCATATTGCAAAGACTCTGCAATAGCGCTTAATAAAGAACATGACTTGCTTCATTTCTTTGTTTGTTGGCAGAAACCTCCTCTTAATTTCGTTAAATGTAATATTGATGCGGCCTTTGATGCTAACGGTAACAGAGTTGGTTTTGGTATGTGTGTGCGTGATGCGGATGAGACTTTTTTGGCTGCCAAATTACATTCTTTTGCACCTTTACTTGATGTTTACAAAGGGGAGGCTCTTGGGCTATTGGTAGCCATTGATTGGATGCGTGAACTTCAATACCGAGATGTCATTTTTGAAATGGATGCAAAAATTGTTGTGGATGATTTTCACAAAGCTCCTACCATCACTTCTGATTATGGTTGTATTTTACAATATTGTAGGGAGGCTTTTGGTTATTTTATTGTAAACTCTCATGTGGAGTTCTCTAGGAGAGAGACTAACAAGGTGGCTCATACCTTAGAGAGTAGCCTTGTTCTCAGCCCATTCTCATACTTTATTTGATGTACCGGCATGTATTTCTGCTACTATTTTGAATGAAATGAATTAGACTTTTTGTGTAAAAAAAAAAGCATGTGATGTGAAATCAAAACAAGGAAAACTTTTTTTATGAAAAAATGTTTCTTCTGAGAATTTGGTTTCAATTGATTGATTTTCTCGTTTGTTAGTTTTGAATGAAAATTAAGGAAGTTGACGGCTGTGAGCCTGTGACCAGTTAGAAGTATTGTAATAGTCTAATAGATTGCCACACGAAAAAAAAAATAGAACCAAATAACCATTATGTAAAAAACCACGGACTCTGTGGCCCAATGGATAAGGCAAATCAGAGATTCTGGGCTCGATCCCCAGCAGAGTCGTATTAGTAATGATGTATTTTTTTGGTAAAAAAAACATTATAAAAAGAAAGTTAATACAGATAAGAAAAACCTACTTGCAAAACTTAAATCCAGTAAGCAAAGAAAATAGTATTTCAGTATTTGACTGACAAGAAAAGGTGACAATTTGTGCTTAAATATCCTCAAATGATTTACTATTATGTGGAAGCTTCAACTTCCTCTGTGACTACTGCAGATTCATCTGAGTCTTATTCATCATCGGTCCGCAACGATGCAGAAACATCATCTATGGCAGAATTCAGTTGTGCTATTTTCTCCGTTATCATATTGCGAGTCCTCTATTTTAAATCACAGCAGATAAACAAAAGGAATATCAATATTGCAGTTTGTGTAACAAAATAACAAGATAAGATTCTGAAAATACACCTTAATCAGCCTTTTTATATAAAATAGACTCTAATATTTATATATAGTTTTCAATATTCTAATGTGTTACACAATGAATGAGCATGATTTTTGTAACAACCCAAAAAGCCACCTGCTAGATTAGGGAATGAAATAAGGAGATAGTTAGGGAAAAGATTTAAGGTATGAGAATTTCGAGAACTAGTTACCAAATAAGATATGTTGAAGGGATTAAATACCAAACATTCAAGAGAGAAAACTCATGAGGGAGAGGAAGAAAAGAAAGGGAGAGGAAACTAGAAATTTGAAGCTAAACTCTCACAATTTCACCACCATTTCCTTTCACTACAAAATTCAAAAATTAGCCTCTAAAACATTAACCCAAAACCCCTTTTCTTGGAGCATAATGATGAGCTTGCATGTTCAAGCTAGAAGGAAAATCAAAGCTTGGGAGTTTGGGATTAGATAGAAGAGGGTCAAATCACGAGGATTGAAGTTGGAGTTAAGGTTTTTGAAGACAAATTCGTGGAGACATGAAGGCTTGAAGATGGAGGTATGTTGCTGGAAAAAAATTCCAGAAGAGTTTTGAGGAAGCTCTTTTGGGGGTTTATATATCATCTTTGGAGAAAGGAATCAAAGCTGGGACTAGATAATCTGTGAGAGGAGCTGACAAGCTAGAGGGATGAGTTCAGAAATAGGGCTGGATGTTGAAAAATTAGTGGTCAAAGCAAAGCTAGAAGAGTGCTTTGGAGCTCTCAAAGTTTGGTTAATTGGCGGTGTTCATAACAATTCTGTTTTTGTGCAACTACTTTGAGGTAAACATGTTTTTTTTGTTAAATGCAAGGGAACCCATAAGACCCTATACTATTTGTCTCACTAAAGTTATTGAAAAACATGAATTAGGATTTGTATGTTTGACATTGGATCATTAGGATCCTTTGGAAATTTTACTAGTTATTTGTAATTGAATCTGATTTGCATGTTGATTGACTTAATTGGATTGAGTATGTTGTGTGTAATTAGACCATTTGATGTTTAAAATACATGTTGATTGTATATTTGAGACTTATACAAATTTTGGTATAGTTTAGAAAATGTTGGAGTAGGAAAGATAACTAAAACATTGTGCAGGAAGTTTGGGCGCCAGGCGCTCGGGGATTGCGCGTCGGGCGTCCACTGAGTAAATTTAGGAATTTCTCATCGACTTTGTATGCGTCATAAACTGATAATGTTGTGCAGTTTCGCACTATTTGACATTTTAGTCCTTCTCTAAATCTACCTTTTAAGGTAGGTTTGGTTAGGTTAGACTTGGAACTCATGAGGATAAGTCGTAATATTAAATGTAGGCTGCTTATGTCGGTAACGGTTTATGCGGTATTGACGTTGAAGCTTGCTGGTAAATCCTTAGGTGATAAACATTTATGCCGCTACTTTGATAGCATTGAAATGCCGATACTTTGATAGCTTTGATAGTGTTGAGAGTAAATTTGGGTCTTTAACTAAGCCTCCATTACACCATCTATTGGTTACGTATGACCTTGAGGTTGAGTTTTTTTTAGAGTTTATCACGCCTACATTATTCAGATTATTAGATTAATTGACTGTTCCGACTTCTCATTTATTTAGATGAGTATTATGTGTTATGGATATTACAACCTATTCATTATCAGATATGATTTATGTGATCACCTAGAATAGCATGTGTAGCTAATAAAACAAGTAACTTGTATGTGCATATTAACTGAGATTTCTTAATCTCACGTTTTGCTCATTTGTTTCAGATACAGATGAGTAGACCCTTCAACTAAGAGACCTACTTGTAGTTTCCGCTCTTATTTTTATTGTCAGTTATATAATTGTACAAGTCATATTGTACCTGAGTTGCCCAACTGGCACTCAAGAGACTTATGTATCTTTACGCTTTTGAATTTCTCGACGACATTGTACGACTTATACTTTACTTAACAATTTTAAATTTGAGCTAAGTTTATCTATGAAGTTATTTTTGTTATCACATTCTAGATATTTTCGTAAGGTGTAACGATCTTAAATAAAACTAGTAATTGGAGGTGTAATTCCTGACCTCCACAGCTTTTTCTTCATCATATATAAACTTTGGAAGTTTCTTCATGAAATCTTTACTCTCAGCTCCAGCAAGTACCCTGCTTATCTGGGAAAAGTTTAAAACATAAAAGTCAAAGGTGATACCTTTTCTAACCTATGAACTCATTAAACAACATTTCAAGTTAAAAAGTTGCTCCATCTAGAAAAAACCTGCAGTTCCTAAATGAATAATGCTGGTTCTGCAGACATACCTTTGGTGCATATACACAACCCAATGCTCCAACAATTAAGCTTCCCAATACAAAGCCACCAACAAAGATGCTTCCATTACTTGGTCTTCTACTATCCCCACTGTACCAAAAGGAGCAAAGGAGATTAAAAACACTAAACAGTCAACATAATCCAAAAAGGTAAACCAACTTAAATATTATGCTTCTTGTGCCAAGATTTTGGACGAGTCAATGACTCACAATAAGATGCAATCGACAATCGCAACACAAAATTTGACTAAAAGAAGAAATCAGTCAAATATATATATATATATATATATATATATATATATATATTGTTGCCCTGCCATTTTTGATGCTTCTATACTGAATAATCATGTATTAAAAAAATTAATGCACCGGAAAGCTATGTCCGATACCTACCTTGCTCGAACTATAAGTGGCAGGTTACGTGATGCTTTAACTCTAATAGAGGAACCTGGAAATTGTTCACTGGAGCTGAATTTCAAGAAGCATTTATCCACTGGCTTCAACAAGGAACCTGACATTAAACAATTTGAATATCAGATTTCTTGAAAAATCAATAGAAAGTGGGAAGCTAACTGATAAGTTAGCATTCAGAAGTACAGTAGCAAAGATCAATTGAAATGTTTTATTAACAGCAAGTTAGCCCACAAAAGTTATAAAGTTGTTTTCCATCAATTAATACAGATACAAAAAATCTTTAAAACAAGGCATTTCCTAACACCAGGATTATGTAGCCAGTCTCAAACCGCAATGTGAGATACACACACTAACTTCAACACAGATCCACACCACACACACAAGACACAAATAAAAAGAATGTGTCTATCATCACAACAAACTATTGCATGAGCACAGTACCTAACAGACAAAAATAATCAAGTGTCCTGCTGATAATAAAATAACTTCAGTAAGAGGTTTATGCACTGTCCTTAAAACATCATGCTCACACAATACAATAATTACTCCTATCAACATCTTCAAAATGAAACCAATATAAACATAAGTTCGATACGCTTATGCATCTAGGCAGATACAATTACAATAAAGTCTAAGGTACATTGTCACTTTTCACCTCTGTAGCACCGACACTTTGGTCGAAGACGTATCCGTGTCGGACACCAACACTGACCCAAACATTTTAATTACTTGTAATTTTCAAACAAAAACCAGTGTCTCCGTGTCCGTGTCCGGTGTTCATATCTGTGTCGGTGCTTCATAGTTTTTCACACTCTCAAGCATAGCCCAACAATAACATTGGTCAATGTTCCCAGAAATCAATTAAGCAAAATAAAGCTGAGCAATTGGTGGATCAAAGATTGAAGCAGACTCTCTTAACCCAAATCAACCAAATTGTTTGAGAGGTCTGACTAAGCATCCAATTACCAAGGAACCAAACATCAAACACTACACCACAAACAATAAAAAAAAAAAAATCCCAAAAATCTTTCGCTTTTCAATAGAAACTCCAACAAAACATGATTTTCAGAATAACCGATAATCAAAAGTGCACAAGCAAAGTTTAGTGCGAAAAAATAGGAGTGATTGAAGTAATGACTGACCTGAAAGAAATTGGGTGTGTGGATTGTTCGACATAGCTATGGAGCTTGATAGAGCTGCCATTTCTTCAGAGCAAAACTGATTTCCTCGTTAAAATCGAAAAAAAGAACAATAATAACAAGTTGGAGATTCTCGATTTGACCCTTCGAGAGTATCGAATCTATCGATCGATCTCGTTTTCTTGGGTTTTGCTTTTCCCACCGCGTTATGCTCTTTCACACCCCTTAACTCTAAATATTCCAAAAATACTCTTTAGTAGAGTGCGTGTTTTCACCGATTCGAGGATGGACAACCGAATATATTTGGTTAAGGTCAACCAAACAGGTAAAAAGGTGAATGTGGTGTGAGAGTCCATTTTTTGTAATAAAATAGGGTGTTCGAACACCCTCATGCGAACAGGTGAAATTACGCACAAGAGAGTGGGAAGTCAAGATTTAACACACACGAACGATGTCATTCGAACCTGTTCGAAGGCTCGTGTTCGAACAGGTGAAATTTCGTGAAAAAAAAAGAGGTTTTAGCTGGCCTTTTGGTCTTTTCATACCCTTATGGGGTGTGTTTTGAGTAGGAGGGGTATGGGAAAAGCAAATGCCCGTTTTCTTTTGCTGTTGTTGTTGGCGACCGTTAAGGTGCAACAACTTCATGTTGGGCCCTGCTCCAAAAATGAAGTTGGGCTCACTTCTTGGGCCCTATTCAGTCCAATACACCTCTTTCTTACTTTTACTTTGGCCATTCTTTTCACACTCCCCCTATTTACTCTCTCATTCCCCCCTAACTCAAGGAAATCACCAAAATACCTCTAAAATTAAACAACCTTCTTCCTCCCTCTTCTCCACCTCCCCCCACACTCTCCCCAACCTCCATCTTTTCAGCACCCACCTCCAACACTATCCTCCGCATTCACAATTTCAAGTATTTTCTACTTGTAACGAGCTATTGACCTAGGTACGTAATGTAGGGAAGTTTCTCAAAGGTGTGGTTGTCATCTCTAGACAAGACAACAGACGGACTACATGAAAGGTTTATGTCATTTGGCGTGTGAGAAAAACGATGCATACAAGGCTACTGAATTCAATCCTACGAGCAGTAGAAAATGTCATTGTCCATTGAGATTGAAAGGAAGGTCAGTTAAGGCACTCAGAGGATTGGTGTTGAAGGTTAACTAACACAAGGAGGGATGATTGTCCATTGAGCTTGCAAATACATTAAAACATTGTCTTGTTGATTGATTCAGCCTATAATTTTAACACGCCCGGTACCATGGTATCGAGAGAATCCAATACTTTTGTATCGAGTGTGCGATCAGTGGGGCCTTGAATCATCACATCCGAATAAAAGCATTATATTAATTCATTTAATCTATTATTGGGGGGTTTTAAATATATCACAATTTTTTTTTTTTGACAAATATTCTCTATCACAAATTGGTGACGGTTACTATGGGAAAATGAAGTTTTCTTAACAAAATTAATTAGTTTAACGAATCTTATATTAATTATGGCTATTTATATTTTATCTTTGTCTTTATAGGACAAGAAAGATGAGTTTGATTGAAGAGAAATATCTGCTCCAGTAAAAACAGAAACCTTTTCTATCTTTCCTCTTTATCCAAAACAATGCTAAGACAATGCTCTCAAGAAAAACAGAATTGTATCATTTGTATGTATGTAAAAGCTTTCTTTTTTTATTTATCCCTTTTACTTTATTGACGAGACACATAATTTGAAAGCTTGCAATCAGTTTCTGAGAAGCCAAAAATGTGTTGTATTCAATCCAAGTTCAGCAAAAAGTTGTTTTGTTCTGTGTTATATTCATGGCTCTGCTATGGAGGTTTGGCCATGGCAGCAAGTGAAAGTAGTAGCACTTCAAGAGAACTTGACCAGACACCAACCTGGGCTGTTGCTGCTGTTTGCACTGTTTTCATCTTGATATCCATAACTCTTGAGAAAACTCTTCACAAACTAGGAACGGTAACTCTCTCTTTGTACGTTTCCCAATTTAATTAACTTCTTATGCTGTATTTATGTGTCCTTAATCTTAATCATGAAATTTTGTTTTAGTGGTTAGGAGAAAGGCAAAAGAAGGCTTTGCTTGAAGCTCTAGAGAAGATCAAGGCTGGTAAATTATTCTTTTTCTCTCTCTTTCTGAGATTTTATGTGAAATAATTAAATATTAAACATTTGTTATATGTTCTTATCTATCTGTATCTTATTTGCTTACTTTGCAGAGTTGATGATATTAGGATTCATTTCATTGCTATTGACTTTTGGACAGAATTACATTGTTAGAATATGTATACCTATGAAAGTTGCAAACAAAATGCTGCCATGTCCACATAAATATGTAGGTGCTACCGACAATGAATCAAGTAATGATCATCATAGGAAACTAGTGTTTTATGAACGTAGATATTTGGCTGCTGATACAACCTCCTACAAATGCAGCAGAGAGGTAGTAATTATTAACCATCATTTATGTTCTCTTCTAATCATTATCAAGAATAGCCGCTGCTAATCCAATTCTGGTGGCTAATCATACTTATAGGGACATGAGCCACTTTTATCAGTCAATGGATTGCACCAGTTACACATCCTCATTTTCTTCTTAGCAGTCTTTCATGTGCTTTACAGTGCTGTCACAATGCTTCTTGGTAGACTAAAGGTATGCTTCTTCTTTCTTTTTTTAGTCTACTACTAGTTCAAACACGCGTTAGTTACATACGAAACAACACGTAGCTTTTGCACAATCGTGGCCGCAAAACCAAACATACTATTTTACATGACACATCAAAATGTGATGGATGAAGAGTCTTGTTTATGCAGATACGTGGATGGAAGGCATGGGAAGAAGAGACTTTATATGAATTTTCCAATGGTAATAACAGTTCCAACAATCTCTGTGCTTTCTTTTCATTTTCTAGTGTAAAAGTACCACATATATATATATCTTTCAGATTTACTAGTTAGATCATCTTTGAAATCTCAAATATATATATATGCCTACATATTTATGTGTGCAGATGCTGCAAAATTCAGACTCACTCATGAAACATCATTTGCTAGAGCTCATATCAGTTTTTGGACAAGGATTTCAATCTCCTTTTATATTGTGAGATCCATCTTAAGAGGTTAATCATATTCATAATGTTCTATAATTCGTATTTCTCCTGCCTCATTCTTCTACTTTCCAATTTCAGGGCTGCTTCTTTAGGCAGTTTTATAGATCTGTCCGTAAGGTTGATTATCAGACTTTGCGCAATGGATTTATCAGTGTAAGAAATTATAAACTCATCATCATATAACATGCTCACCTTCTTACTTTTCTGATAGTGAACTATATCTATATATATATATGTATAGGTTCACTTATCTCCTGGAACTAAATTTAATTTCCAAAAGTATATCAAAAGATCATTAGAAGATGACTTCAAGGTAGTTGTGGGAGTCAGGTAACACAATCTATTTGTTTGGCAGCATCATATATTATATGTTTTTTTCTTAATTTACTTGTAAAAAATTCTCATTCTTGTTCACTATGTTGTTGACAGTCCTGTCCTCTGGGCATCAGCTGTAGTTTTCCTGCTCCTAAATATCAATGGTGAGAAACTAATCAACTATATTCTTAGTAAAGGTTATAGAATTTATTTATTTATTTATTTAGCAGGTTACCGTGTTAATTTACAATCAAATTAATTGAATCCTATTATATAATTTGCCAGGATGGCGCACTCCATTATGGGCATTCTTAATTCCTATAATTGTAAGTATTATTATGCTAGCTAGCTCTCTCAATGAAATTCTCAAACTTGCTCTATTAAATAGCATTTACGATTGCGCCCAGAAACCGATTCGGTTTGTTCAATGTGTGACTTATTCTCCAACACGACGAGCGCTACATTATTGGTTTTGCAGATAATATTGGCTGTTGGAACAAAACTTCAAGTGATATTGACAATGATGGCTCTTGAAATGACAGAAAGACATACAGTTATCCAAGGAATGCCTCTTGTTGAAATCTCAGACATATACTTTTGGTTTGGTCAACCCCAATTAGTTCTTCATCTTATCCATTTTGCTTTATTCCAGGTATATCATTGCAAAATTTTATTTATTTTATTTTATTAAACTTAGAAACTGATTGATTTTCTTATATATACTTCTTGCAGAATGCATTTCAAATAACATATATATTGTGGACATGGGTACTGATTCTTCATTACACCTTAATCTTGAATATTAACTAAACCTTTTTGTTATCTACAATTATATATGAATATTAACAGAATCATTTCCTTATTTGTAGTATTGTTTTGGGCTAGAAAATTGTTTCCGTCTTGACTACAAACTTGCCATTATAAATGTAGCTTTTGGGTAAGCCTTAAATCTCAACATTAGATTGATTGAAGAAGCCTTTGAAAAAACAATATAGTCATTTTGATTAATTCTCGAGGCTTAATTTTCAGGATTGTGATGTTATGCCTCTGCAGCTACATCACCCTTCCATTATATGCCCTTGTAACTCAGGTACTCAGATACTATTTCTCATACAGGCTAGGCATCATTATTTATAATTTGGTTAACTGCAGTTTTGGCCCACCTATTTTATCAAATTCACAATTTTAATCCTTCTATTTTGTTTTTGGCAATTTTGGTTCTCCAATTTTATCAAATCTAATGTAATCAATCTTATCTATTTATTCTAACCTAATATCTATTTATCTATTTATCTATTTATAGTCCCTCCCCTCCCAAATTTAAGTGACCGTCCAATTTTCGACATATCGTTGATTACATCATAATACACCAAAATATGTTTGGTTGTATCAAAATACATAAGCTAGAGTAATCATAATATATAAAGTAACATTACATCAAAATCATAATATATAAAGTAGCATTACATCAAAATATATAAGCTAGAGTAATCACTAAAAAGGCCTATTTGTTACAAAAAAAATTTAAAGGGTCAACTTGTTACAAATAAAAAACTTAAAAGTCCTCCTCTTGTGTAATTTCGCCTATTATCTAAATATGAACAATTGAAATGCATCTGTCTAACTGAGGACTATCATGGCAAATATTTGCAGATGGGTTCAAGGATGAAAAGGTCAATATTTGATGAACAAACATCTAGAGCATTAAAGAAATGGCACATGACTGTGAAAAAGAAGCAGAAAACAGTGAAGCTAGGAAAGTCGATTGAAGGAAGCACCATTGGTTCATTGGTACATTCAACTGGACCAGCACTTCACCGTTTCAAAACTACTGGTCACTCAACTCGCTCTTCAACATTTGAGGATCAAGATGAATATCAATCTGATACTGAGTTGTCTACTATATCCCCAGAAACTAACTTGATTGTTAGAGTTGATGATGATGATGATGAGCAACAACAAGAATATAGACATCATAGTGATGGAGAAATCAACAATGATGACAATGTCACATTTTTCAAGACGAACTACGAGAAAAGCACGGCCATGTAGCTCAAAAGTGGGTAGTCGCACATCGCCTAATACATGAAACCTCTAATTGTTTATTTAAGTGTTTTGGAATTAGAATAGAATTTGAGAAAGGAGTGGGCTTGCATGCGCAACAGCGCAAGCATGGCCCCGAATATGTAAATAAGAAATAAGAAATTGTGATATTTTGTATGTCTTATATATATATATATTTTTACATATTGTTTGAAAATTCAAGAAGGATAAATTCTTAAGGGCGCGTGCGCGCGCACCTGACACCAAGATGAACTTTAATGTAGACATAGAGCGAGAAACAACAATTCTCTTAAGCCAAAGGCAATTTGGATGCCGATGGAGATGATATTATTGTTGTAGTCGTTTCACAAGTGAACTTGATGACCGATGTGAACAAATGGGTGGTAGACTCTACGACTACTAGGCATTTTTGTAATTTTGTGTATGCAAAAATGGTTTTATCTCCTCCTACACTTCCATGGGAGATGGAGCAGAACTTGTATATCTAGGTTATTCTTAAACTATTGTAGTCTCCAGAAAAGGAAAGTTCTTTTAAAACTCTCATCAAGAAAGACTTTGATTCTTAATGACGAGCTGCACATGCCTAGTATAAGGCTAAACTTTTTTTGGCCTAAATGGGAAAAGTTAGGGTTTAAGTGTCATTTGAATCTTACAAGATTATAATGCCAAAGAACAATGTTTAATGAGAAAGGGGTATTGTGATCAAGGAGTTCTTTCTCTTAACATTTTTGAATATATTAATAAGAATGCATCATCTTCTGCTTACTCCCTTGATTCGTATATTTGGCATACTAGATTAGGTCATAGTGATTTCTTGTATGTTTTAATTTATACTCCTTATTAATCGAGAGAGTGAGAATTTTAGTGAGAAATTAGTGAGTTATTTAACTTTTGTTGGGAAATATGGTTACCTATTTACTAGAATATTAAGAAGATGGAGAAATTGAGGCGTTGAGATTCGAACCCCATACCCCTATGTTTCCACTTTCCACCAACAATGTCCCTTTCTTGTATGTTTTGGCATGATTGCTTTAAGCAATAAACAACATAGAAAATGTGATGTACTATATAGAATCAAAATTTTGTAAACATTGCATTATAGTTCAAGGGCGAAATTCCTTCTTTTACATCCTAAAAATACATTAGGACTTCTTTTACAAGTAAAATACATTAGGACAGACGTAGAAAGACACGTTGAAAGGCGTGTCGATGTCGACATGTATCGTATCGTTTTAGGTAATGTGTCAGTGTCCGTATCGTTTCAGGTGTCTGTGTGAGTGTCTGTATATATCGGTTCAAATTAAAACGGGTGTCTATGTGTGAGTGTCCATATATCATTTCAGGTGTCTGTGTCTGTATCGGTCTTTCATAGATTATGACATCACCTGGACTCTCGGTGTTTCAAAAATTGGTGAATTTATTTGCTTTTGCTGTCATAGATTTTTCTGGTATAGGAGTGACATTAGTGGCACCTCAATGAGCACAACTTGTGCTTATGTGTTCTGTTTTCTCTTTATGTTTATGACATTCAGCTGGCATCCTTAAAAGATAAGCCATATAGCAACTTGTTGAAGATTTTACCTCTTTTTGTTTGTCCAGAGTCTCCTGACCATGAATGATACTTGTGTTGTGTTGTTACTTTTATGCATGCATGTTTGCTTATCTGTGACTATTCACCAAAAAGTTTCAACCTTTTTCAATGTATTATTTTAGCAACATTGCATGTTCAATAATTCAAAACAAAGGATCCAACAAAATATATATACACAAATAGACAGTACTACAGTACATTGAAAAACTCATGCTTTAACCTTACTGGGATATTATATTATATTATAACACTATACTACTCCCTCCGTCCAAAATTGTTTGCAGTTTAAAAAATGTTGTCTAATTTACCAATTAACCCCTTATCTCTCTACATAGAAAAATGTGAATATTTATTAAATGTAAAAAGTTGTCATCATTAATAGGGGCATAAATGGAAAAGAATATTAAAAGTTACATTGAGATTCTAAAACAACAATCAATTTGAGACAAATTGATTTTGCTAAAACAACAAACAAAATGGGACGGAGGGAGTATATAATTGTGGGAATTTTATTTTATTTTATTTTTGGGTTAGTTATTATTATTTTCCTAGCTAGCAAGGAGTACACATGCTAAGCACAAAGATTGGCAAATAATTTTTGTGCAGTGTTGTCAAATATCCAGTGCTGAATAGAGAAAGAAGGAAGAGACACGTTGGTTTTAGCATCTGTCAAATGTCAATGATTGATTTGGAGATCATTGTTGGAAACATTAAAAGATGTTATATATAAACTGAAAATTATGAGTTAGATTTTCCACTGTTGTGCCAGACAATAGCACATGTTGAATGTGGCTTAGTGGATAGTGGCTCACTCACTCACTTCATCAAAGTGGGGAAAGTCTATAAAGCCTTCAAAAGACGCACTCTACTTTGTGTGCATTAACATACTCTCCCTTTTGCCCAGTTTCTTTCTTTTCGCCGCTCATCATAGATTTCATTACTTTTAGGGACATTATTTTTTTTAACATGTTATGGGTGCGATGTTTCTACCGGCTTTGTTAATGAATAATTTTTACGCTGCGAATCCAATTGACTATTTACGATATCGCGACTTTATTGGGATTGTAGTTTTACCTTCCCAACAGAATTTTTTTCACACTCAATATCCGAATTCGAGACCTTGGGGTGGAACATTTTGATAAGCTGCATACATTTTAATATTATACTTCATATCTTATATATATAAACACCGATTATGAAAAGTACTAATTAATAAACTAAGGAGAAGATAAAACCTTATCAAATTTAACTTTACTACGTTGAAAATATAATTAAGATAATAGCAGTTTATAAACAAGATTGCCTAACATTATGCATATTAAGAAGTTACTTTAATTATCTTGGTTTTTTTTCTTGAGATTGTGCACTCATCATAAAAAAAAAAATGGGAGGAGAATCAATAAGGAGTACTTTTGGAACAATGATATTAAATATAGTTGAATTAAGTGGTTTTTGTTTATATTTGAGCCCATCAAATTTTAGCTCTTGTTGTTTATAATCACACTAATTTTGAGACTATTTTATGTTAACATATATATGAAGCGAGTAATTTATACTCCCATTGATCTTATTTATAAGCAAAATTATCTAACTTTACACATATTAAGAAGTTTTTTTAGTCGATTCAATTGTTTTCTAAAAATAAATTATAATTACTAGAAGAGCTTCTTTTAGTATTAGAACAATAAGAGAATTAATTAGAAATACTTTTAGAACAATAATATTAATATAGAATTGAATTTAGAGAAATTTTTATGTGCAAAACCCATTATGGAGACATTTTTATGTACAATCATTTCAAGCCATCATAAAAAAAGGGAAAAAATGAGTTAAAGTAGAAGCTGAATTTAGCCGAAAAGATGGGCTAAATTAGTCTTTAGATATTTAGACATCTCTTTACAAATCCCTAATAGTTTGAGGTGATATTTACATTATCTTTTCATAAAGAGCAATCCTTTGAAGCAACATCAAAAAGATTTTATGATTTTCTATTGACGGCAACACAATTCATATTAGAGAGAGAGAGTGTGTCCTAATAGAAAGAATTCTCGTTAAGGGAAAGATTATAACGACCACCGTTGTTGATGCTCGTAGGGATGACAACGTGTTGGGCAGGTTTTGCCTCCGATATTACCGCCTCAATCTCTAGTAGGATTAGGTTTTGGCCTTTTCATCCTTGTCCCAAGTGGGGTCGAGTTTCGCAGCAGTACTCGATTCTGCCACTATTTATAGAAATATTCAAAATATATATCTACGAAAACTAATATAATAAAATCGTAATTATTATATAATGATAAAAAAAATTAAAAGCAGTAAAATAAATTTTTTTATTGAAAAGATATCAAAATTAAAACTAACTTGCCACCCAAAAATGAGTTTAGTCTTTTTTTTTTTTTGACGCAAAGAGTTTAGTCTTTTATTATTAGCTAGATGGAAGGATCGTCTTAAGGGTGACGCTCAATTTCACCTTTTCTTTCTGTAATATTAAATATGCACTTTAATAATAAAGTTACCATTATTAATTGAGAGTTAATGCTTAATCTATGTATAATGGAGTAATTTATAAAAATCACATGACTACACGTCACAGATTTTACCTACCATGTTGGGCTTTGAATACCTTAGTCCCCACTTTAGAGAAATCTTTACGCAATTACCACTATTAGTCCAAAAATTAATATCCCGCAGACCTACTATATCTCTAAAAATCACAATCAAATTAAGATAGAGTGTAAAGTTACTATTATACACATTTTTTTGACTCATTTTTAACAATCGCGACTTTTCACCTTATCTTCTAAAATAAACTAACTATTAAAATTAGTGTTTTCTTGAAAAGGGGCCACTTGCAAACTGTTTGGTTAATTAAACTTATCAGCATAGATACTTTTTTACAAACTATAAACAAAATATCTGTAACGCCTACCACAACTCCTTGTTAGTGTGTATATTTTCTATGCTTACTCAAATACGAATTCGACATCTCTATTTTATGTGTGTGAGTTTAGAGGTATTCACTGTGCTGGTTGGTTTAGATTTGAGAAAAAATTTGAACTGAACTGCAAGGTTAAAATAGATGTGATTAGTTTAGTTGGTTTGGTTCAGTTGACTTCTAAAAAAACCAAATCAAACCAAACCAATGCGGTTTGGATTGGTTCAATTTTTTAAGAGAAAAAAACACAATTTATAAATCTGTCAAAAGAATAAAAAGATTGTATTGTTGCATATAATTAATTACTAATTAGCATCAAAACACTTTTATATAAAATAAATATCATTCCAAACAAGAAAAATAAATAGAAAAAAGAAGAAAAACATTCTTTACGAGGTTCCCTCCTATTTACATGTGTTCCAAAACATTCTTGTAATAGGAAAAAATGATTTGCACCTGCGCGAGAGGTGCTAAAACATTATAGCATAATTGAAGCTACATATCAGATTCATATAAAAAAATTGATAGATGTCAGATTCATATCAAAAATTAGACTTTATAATACATTGCATATTCGTATAAAAATACTTTATTGTTTATAGGATTTTGCGAGTTTAATTTTGTGAGTTTCAATTTAGTTTGATTCGGTTTATAGCTTTCTATTAATTTGATTCGGTTTTGAACATCTGATTATGTATTTGTCACTTCATCCGACAAAAATAAGTATGAACCCAACCTAACTAGTAGCCGTAGTTTTGATTTTGAACTGGCGGAAAGTGGTTATTATTATAGTGATGAAATAAATCAATCAAGACTAGTAAGATACTGCAGCAAACACGAAACTTGAAATTTAGTGGCACACATGGCTTCAAATTGTTATTTCTTCTTTGAAATTCCTACTAGCATTCCTTTCCATTTGGAATTTAAAATGCCTAAAGTAGAGATTCGCAATCTCTTCTTGGATGCTTTAAAATTCAGTTCTGGGTTACGAATCTGGGCTTGTAAAAGAACACCAATTCTATTTATATATTATCTTCACTTTCTATTAGGCATTTTTAATTCTAAGATGATATAAGCTTCCATTCAAACTACAAAAGACAAATTCTAATCAAGTTTCTCATATGTTTAAAAAAGGTTAAATTACTTGTCAAAAAAAAAGGTTAAATTAAACATTGAAATGCAAAATGCAAAAAAAAAAAAAATTGTGAGTAATTATTCTCATTTTTTACCATTGAATTTATGAATTTTCTTTCGTCTAATAGTCAGACGAACAATTGTCAAAACCTAACACACATACAAATGAGAAAACCAAAGATCGACATCCGGGGGATCGAACCCAACAATCGAGCGTCCAAAAATAAATTACGACATCAGCCTCAGAAATTGAATTTATAATTAAACAGATGATAAAAATATTTGGTGCTTCTAATTTTTAATTCTATGAAATATCATAAACTTTCTTTCACCATACTATAAAATGCATGCATCTAACGGGGTTTCTTTTATTTTTTTTCTTAAAAATGTTAAATTAAAAATTGAAATGTAAACAATTTTACTAATACACAACTCTCATTTTTTTATTCTCCACGTCTTTTATCTGCATGTTCATTTCCTGAAGGACTTAAGAAATATTCTCAAAGAACAAAAAAACTCTGTTGTCTAGTATTCCCTTGAAGACTAGAACCTACTAAGCTTTCCTTGACTTTAGGTTATATACTTATATTTGCTCTGATAAAGACTTGTGACTTATCTATTATTTTTATTTTTCCAAACCGACCAACGAAATATATATATATAATATAGTAGATAAAATAGTTATTATCCTTTTTATTTGTCAATTTTTAAGAATTTTTTTTTTTTTTTTTGAGAAATTTTATTTCGTAATTTTGATAGTTTAAAATTACCTAATTAGTTACTTCTCTATTACATTCTTAATTATTTCTCATAGAGATATAAATAATATAATGAATAGTAAATAATCAAAAATATAATTTTCTAAAAATACCAAAAATTATTAATCTCATCAATTTACCTAATACAATTTTTAAAAAAACAAATAAAAAGAAAGGTAAGTAATAAAAAAAAATCAGATACATATGACTAACCAAATTCTCCAATGTAAATTAGTTATAGACAAAATCAATAAATAGTGCGTGTCAATAATAGAATAACAAAAAAACACCCATAGTTGGTACGGCAAATCAAGAAAATCACAATAAAAGTGTACATGTAATATGTTATTATTGGTGTTACAATTTAGGCATGAGAAGATAAGGTTAGAAACAAAACCGTGGGAGGCTTGAAAGCAAACGGCTTGAGGCAAAGGCTTCGGTTATGTCCACTTTTGTCCCTTTACCCTCCCCACCCACTTGCGTTCATAAGGGGCCACTTTTTTGCACCCTATACCCTACCATACTCTCTCTCTCTATAGTATAGTATCTTCTCTCATCCCTTATAATCTCTTATCCCCAAACAAACCCACTAAGCTTAACTTTCTTTACTCAAATCATAATCAAATTTAAACCTTCCATTCCATCAACCTATTAAGTATTAATAACTACCCCTATTATTTAAGCAACCCTTCAATTCCACTCAAACCAGAAAATAACTCTCTCCACTTTCCTCTATCTTTCTCTCTGTTTCAACTTTCCTTTGACTCTCTTTCTCACAAACAATTCATCAAACACTTTCCCTTCCTTTCCCCAATTCAAATGACGCGCGGGCTGAGAATTCTCCAATCCACTGATAAATTCACCGACGTCGTAACGGCGGCGCCACCACCGGAGGCAATAGCTTTGGAATCAGATTTCGTCGTGATTCTTGCAGCTCTTCTCTGCGCTCTAATCTGCGTCGTCGGACTCATAGCCGTCGCTCGGTGCGCGTGGCTCCGGCGAGGTCCTACCGCCGGTAACAATCCTCACCAAGCACTAGCTAACAAAGGACTCAAGAAGAAGGTTCTTCAATCACTTCCTAAGTTTGCTTACGTGGACAGTAACCAGAGCAAGTGGTTGGCGACGTCGGAGTGCGCGATTTGCTTGTCGGAGTTTTCCGCCGGTGATGAGATCCGAGTTCTTCCTCAGTGTGGACACGGATTCCACGTGGCGTGTATAGACACATGGCTTGGATCCCACTCATCTTGCCCTTCCTGTCGGCAAATTCTGGCGGTAACGAGGTGCCAGAAGTGTGGTCGGTTACCGGCGACCAGTGCTGCAACTACTTGCACGACGGCGGTAAGTGAAACGGAATTGAAATCTAGAGAAGACGACAATGCCCCTGCAAATAGTAACAATAATAATTATAGCAGTGGTGTTAGTGGTAATAATAGCTCAGGACTTCATAACCACAATGTAAACAGTGGATTCTTGCCTTGAACTTGAATTCAACAGATATAGTTCTAGTTTTTTTTTTTTTTTTTTTTTATTTATTAGCAGGGTTTATTATTTACTTTTGTACTTTTTCTTATCCCTTCTTCAAGTTGATCAAAAGAGATCGGAATTTGGGCTATTTTTTTACTCTCTTATAATATTTCACTGCTGATGTGTATTCCTTATTTTAACATTATTATTAGATCAACTTTTTGGTTTTTAAAATTTGGAATAAACCTCGATTTAAGAGTTAAAAATGTAAAGGATAATTTTGTTTATTTATTTTAGAGGATGGGGATTTTTTTATTGTGCTAGACTAGATAAAGACAATGTATTTCTAAAAAAAAAATACAATGTAGGAAGGGAAGGGGGTTATTTTTTTTTGTTGGGTAGGGTAAGTTGGGCCTTTTAAATAATTTTAAAATAGGGAGAAAAAGTGTAAAAAAATAATAGGGGATGAGACAACTTTGTCTTATAATTTAGTATGCATTTCTTTTATCAATCATTACATTGGAGACATTTTTTTAGGGATTTAAGTTTATTAGAGAACAGTTAATTGATATTATTTATATATTTTTATTTATTAACTTTTTTTGACAGGGATGTGTGACTTGTTTTTTTGTGCATTTTGCTTTTGTATTGGATTCTCGAATGATAGATAATTTAAATAGAGATGGGTGAATCTATTTAAAAGTCTCTAAATATTAAGGTTTTAAAAACCAAACTAATCATGAATTGACACTATTTAGTATTTACAACAGTTTGGTTATTTTCGCAATTTGACCATGGGTTTATCTCAGTTCGAGCCGTTTAGAATAGTTAAACCAGGATTTGGAGTGGGTAAGACATCATTATACACATTATTCTTAATTTCTAGCACATTTTTTGCTTAAGGCATCTTTTCTATTACCATGAACTTCTATAAAATCATGTCATATATCACTGTCATTCTGTTAATTGGAAAGGCTTTAGAAGAAATCCTTTGCACCATCATACACCAAACCCAGTACTGGAATAGTGTCCATTGTCCACAATTAAATGATAAAACTTCCTCTATATTAAAACATAAAATGACATGTGATAACATTTATATTTCCCGTATTTTTTTACCAAATATTTCAAATATTTAATCATCACCTAATTATTAAAAAGATATTTTGGTCATTGACACACGAAATAAAAAATCATTAATCAATGCATGTATACTAAAATTCCCACGTTTAATAATGTATCAATTATCATGACTATATATTTTATCATAAGTTTTTTTGGCAAAATCATAATTTTATTTTGATAATTGTATTTTAATGATGTTGAAATCATACAACCACAATAATAGGCTCTTGAAATATCAAGACTATAATTAGAAAAGATAATTGATTTAGTCTTAAATTTCTAAAATATCGATTGTTTTGATTCAAAATTTAAAAACTAAAACATCATATATTTATATTGTAATATTTTTGCTTTGGTAAAAAGAGGGGGCGAAGCCCCAACAAACACAGACAACTGACTATACTATGAGGATACAAATACTTACGACACATATATACTCACTCTAGCAAAGATCATATGTACACGAATTAGCTTCACGACATATGCTTCAAAGCAAACCTCTCTGGTCAATTGAAGGAGCTTTTGAATCTCTGTAACAATGCTTCCTCTCACAACACACCCAACCACATTGCTAGAAACAATATGAGACACTCTTCAGTATCAACCTAAACTACTAGTCTAAAAATATCTCTATCATGACACAAATTCAAACCCTCCTAAACACCCCAGAGCTAATTAGCTTCAAAGTACGCACCGCAATTCTCAATTCTTTTAGAGAAATCAGAAATCCATCTACCTCACTACATTGTAATATTTTGGTTGTTAATAGGTCATGTCGGGGACATTAAATTAAAGGCAATCAATCACGTCTCTTATGAGTAATCACATAATGAAAATGAAAGTTTGCATGTCAGCCAACCAACCATAACCAGCATAGCATTTATCCATCCAAACAAAACAAAACAACTCAGCTCTCAGCGCAGTGGTTTTCTAACATCCTGTGTGTCTCTCTCTCCTCTCCTTCCCTTTGTTTTTTGTTTGGTTACAAAACTACACTTTGCCTTTTTTGCACCTACGTGGGGTTCTCATGGAATCGTGTTACTGTTTCTATCAACAACTAGTCATATCACTAATGCCAATCGTTCATTAATTAATGAGAATCAACGTTCATTAATCTATTGACGTGGTAACTTACTAGCACACGCAATCTTCTACTTTTACATCAAGCTTGATTTTCCCACTTTCTCTGGATTCTCTATGAACTCGTCTTCATTTTTAAACAAGCATCTTTAGTAAAAGGAAATATTTTGATGGGCCAAAAATCAATATAAAAATCTGATTAAAGAGAAGATAAGACAAAAGAAGGACATAAAGTTGGGCATATGTTTTATTTTTTATATATGTGGGGTCAAAAGAAAATAATAAAGGTGTAGATGCCCTTTGGCAAAAATGGTCCTCTTCTGTTAACCGCATCTATCTCAATTCTAATCTCTTTAATGGGGGACTATATTATATAGTCCAGACACACCATTGATACCTCCACAAAACTGCTTAGCGCATCCACAATAGAGAACTCCCCATTTGAGTCTTTAAATAGTATCCACGTGTACACATTACTCTTTTATACATTTTTAATACTAATTATTGAACTTTTAGAAAAGAATTGACTTGAATTTCATTGATCTAAAGAAGATGATTTACAGAGAGATATATATACATGATCCAATGTGTCAGAATGTGAGAATCCTGGCTTGAAAAAGAGTAAAGGTCTAATAGTTAACTGTGTAACAGATCTAATCTAGAGGGACTAAAGGGTAATTAAATAAAGTTCCTATTTATTAACAAAATAACAAAAATACTTATGTTCTAATATCCCCCCTCAAGTTGGGAGGTAGAGGTTTTGAAGTCCCAACTTGGACATAAGAGCAGTAAAGAGTGAAGCAGTCACTGGTTTAGTTAAGAGGTCAGCCAATTGGTGTTGAGACTTGACATGGATCAATTTAATCAAACCAGATAGGACCCTTTCTCTGATGAAATGACAGTCGATCTCGATGTGTTTAGATCGTTCATGTAGAGTAGGATTAGAAGCTAAGTGTAATCTTCGATAAACCGTCGGTGAAAACCATAGCAGATTTGATGATTATTCCAAGGTCTTTGAGGAGGGCAGTGAGCCATTGTATTTCACTAGCAACACTTGCTAATGATCTATATTCTGCTTCAGCTGATGAACGTGCAAGAATAAGCTTGCATTGCCACCAAAGTTTGCCACGGAAGACTGGCCGTCGCTAATTTGCCACGGATTTGCGACGAAAAGGGATTTCTAGAGAAATCCCGCTCAAATTTGCCACGGGAAATGAGGTTGGTCGCTAATTTGCCACGGAAATGAGGTTGGTCGCTAATTTGCCACGGACATGTGGTCGCAAGCCCGTGGCAAATATTGAACCCCAAATTAAAACCCACGATACGCAGAATAACAACACGCAGAATAACAATACGCAGCACTCTCCCTCCCACGACCTCCACATGCCGTTCTCCTTCGTCCTCCTCCGTTCTCCTTCGTCCTCCTCCGTTCTCCTTCGTTCTTCTCCGCCCTCCTCCGTTGATAAGCCTTCTCTACAACCACAACCATCATCTTTCCTTGCGCCTCCTCTCTCCCTCTCCGAGCAACTTAGTCTATCCTTTCTCCCAACGGTTCTGCTCCGTTCACCACCGTCCTCCGGTTCCCACCGTTCTCCTCCGTTCACGACTTCTTCTCTACTGCAGTAAGACTTTACAACTTCATTAATTTGTCCCCAATTCTGTGTATTGTAAAACCCTAAATCCCAATTTTTTTGAATCGAGAGAATCCCAATTTTTTG
Organism: Oxytropis ochrocephala; assembly: GCA_020916435.1. Classification (NCBI taxonomy): domain Eukaryota; kingdom Viridiplantae; phylum Streptophyta; class Magnoliopsida; order Fabales; family Fabaceae; genus Oxytropis; species Oxytropis ochrocephala. The sequence continues at coordinate 12,382,316 of CM037092.1, forward strand.
AATCCCGATTTGGTTATTGGGTTTAACTGTTTGGACATCGTTCTGCTTTAATTTCTTATAACTTCAATGTTTTATGATTCTTTTGTTCCACTTGTATTGTTGGGTTTAATGGATGAGGTTTACATTGAGTTGTTATGATGATCTGATGATTATGAAAGACTATCTTTGTTCTGAACACTTCAATTTTGCTTTTGTTTCCTTTTATACTGGATTGCTCTTGAGATCCTGGTTGGACAGTGAACCTGGGCTTGAGACATACCCTGACATTGGCCAAGCTGCTTTTGGTACTACGGGACGAATCGCCATTTCAGTAAGTCTTCATACCAATCTATACTCTTACATCAGTTCTTTAAAAATCAGTTTTCTCAAATCTCTTTTCCTATGATTTCTCATTATGTTTTTTGTGTGGATGCAGATAATTTTGTACGTCGAATTATATGTAAGTTACAGGCAGTTCTTTAAGATTTGTTATGTTATACTTATAGCAATTAGTTTGCCTTATTAAATATTTATTGATGCAGGGATGTTGTATTGAATATATAATTTTGGAGGGTGACAATTTGGCTTCCTTATTTCCAAATGCATACTTAAATTTGGGTGGAATTCAATTGAGTCCTGACGTTGTTTCTTTGTCATCGCGACCTTGGTCATTCTTCCTACCGTTTGGCTCCCGGACCTAAGCATTCTGAGTTACATTTCAGGTAAAGTTAGGATTTTAGTAGCCTTAACCTTAGGCCGGCCCGCAAACAAAGAATTTATCATACTATACCGTGTCCTTTTATCAATCAATTTAGTTGTTGTTTTTGGATGCTATTATTATTTGAGCTTATTATGACCATTTATCATGTTTGTTGTTATATTTGGTGGAGTTATTGCATCGGTTTTAGTGATAATCTGCTTGTTCGGGTTGGAGTAGAAGATGTTGGCTTTGAGCGCTTAGGGATGCCACTCAACCTTGCAACTCTTCTGTTGCTATTGGTCTTTATGGTTCTTGCTATTCGGACATCTTTGTCTTCCCAAACATTTATACATCCATGGCAAATCCTAACCAATTCCTGCAGTTCTCTTAGCATGGTAATACTATATCTCCTCAAGTCTTATACAAATTGCAATTTACAAATTAAAATTTTTATGATTATTAGTCGCAGGCTCAGAAGACAGACACCTAAGGTTGAAGACGTGTTTGATGTCCAACACGTGTCATGTAAGACAATCGGCATTCTATTGCGGATGAGCATAGTTATTTTTATCTCATTATTCTTGTCCTATCAATCATATAAGTTGCTAACATTATTATCCGCTACTTTTATTTTTTGCAGTGGTTAATCCATTCACCAAATATCCTTTTCGTCGCGTAAATATTTAAACATCCTAACAAGCACTTCAAATTACTAAATTTGAAAATGGAATTTTATGAAATGTTATTTCTGTTTCCTTAACTAGAATCACGTATGCATTGACTATATCTCCAAAGTGGCAATGAGTCTAGAGGAATTGATACCATCAAATCATGCCAAGTCTTACCTATTTTCCATTTTCATCGTAATGTGCCTTGTAATTTCTACCTTGATCATTGGTTTATCGGTTCCCTTTTTGGTGAGATAATCAATTGAATTACTTCTTTACATTCTATTGTGACATTCTTTGCATCATGTTATTGATGTCTAATTACTTTTGCGGAGTTTGATGATGTCTTTGATTGGATCTTTACTTACAATGCTTGTTGTAAGTTCCCTTCAAATTTTTTGCTCTTGCTCTTAGAGTTACTGACAATAGCATCTTATCTTATTAATCTTATTAATTAATAATAAATCAACATCAACCTTATTATGTTGTGAGACATTGATATTACCACGTATGCATTACCTAAGAATCTTGCGCGGCAAAGTCACGCGACACAGTATCACAATTGCACCTTTGATGATAATACTACTCATTACATATCATTCATTAATCTATTCTTCTCTGCACTAAAAGTGTAAAGTTTGAGTTGATAACTATAGATGAGAAAAATAAACTCCTTAGGACTAAATAGAATATTAATCTACTCGCGAGGTATCATTCTGGGGTTTTGAGGATACCTATGTTCTTATTCCTATTTTCAAATATTTATCTAACTAGATTTTAAACTGCTTTGCTTTAACTTCAAATGTGCTTTGTGAAATTTTTATCATTTCAAACTTTAAGTTCAAATAGATCATTGACATGCATGTCTAGAGCCTTAGGTAGTAGATTGCATAAATATTTTATCTTATACACACAAGATCTACACATAGATGGATATATAAATAGCATGTTCAGGTATCTGAGCTTCCGTTTTAATACCAAACTAATAATTGAAAATTGGAGATATGGACTGTTTGTTGACCACGGATCAAGCTCGTCATCTATTTTTAGTGCTTTGATCTGATTTGGGAATATATAAATAGAATAGTTTTTTTTTGACGCAACAATGTAGAATATTTGAGAGTTAATTCATTATTATAAGTTTATAACAATGTCAAATTATTTACTAGTACTTTGCTGGCATCAAGCTCTTCAGTAACAGAAGCGAGGTATTTCAAAATCTGTTCATGTGGTAACATAACATAATTATTAACACAATTCTGCTTGTTCTATATCATGATGCCCAATTGTAATATATTTTTTTTATGTGGTACTAAAAACATAGCTGAATTTTATCTGGATGCAGAAAGCTACTTGGTGGCTCTTTGTGAAAGTGACCGCAAGACGCAGATTCTGGATGTCTTGAAAAATATAGACATAATAAACCTAAGATCTCCAGAGTCTATAGCACATATATTCCAATTGTTGGGAAGGTTACTGCTGGAATCTGATGCGGAGAATTTACTTTTGGATTTGAGAGCACATGGTATGATTATGATCTTACTTTTCTTATCTAAGTACCTATGTAGATGGTAATAGAGATAGTGCACTGTCTATTTTTGAAAAGAAGATATAATTTGTATACATGTCCTTGTATCTCACGTATTCTGTTTTCCTTCCGTTTTTGAAAAGAAGATATAATTTGTATACCCACGTGCCCATTCTGTTATGTTTTCTCTCCATCACCTCCCATTCATTAGCTTAGCTACCAACTGTCCCTTTTCTCTCTGTTATACCCGATATAGCCTTGTTGGTTCTCCAGCTCATTTTCTTTCTTCAATTCTCCCTCTCTACTTCTTTTGCCTTCCCTTCTATATAGATTGGGCCTATTAATGGGCCTATCGCTAATGTACCAGCTTAGGTCCTACTAATGTTTTTCCCATATTTATCCTGAGTAATAGTGAATGGTGAAAACTGTTATCTTCCGAGAAGACCTAATATGGCCTTCTATAAATTTTTTTCTCTGTATGTACTAATGAGGATTCTTCAGAATGCAGATCATGATCTGAGATGATATTTCAAACTTCATTGCTAGTTATGTTGTTAGCATTCCAAATATAGCGGTAAGAAACTTCTCGTGAATCTTTCTTGGTAAATGTCCTTGATGTTATGTGATACTAGGAGGCATTTACGCTGTCTACTGCTTTTGCTTCATCTTAGAGTTATGTTTCCAGTTTACATTTTGAAGTTACTTGAAACTTCAGTCGCAATGTATGTTGTATGGAATCCAGAGTGCTTGTCATTTTTTTGCAACTTGCCTATATTTTATGGATAATTGCTTCATAATTGATTTTGAATTTAAAAGAAAATGCATCAAATGGTATGAATTATCACATCCTTATTTTAGGCATCTATTTGAAGTTTTAGGTGTTCTTTTTTCATAAACCTTTTGAAGAATTATCACATTCATATTTTTCCATTTTTTATGAACACACTGAGTATCAAAGTAGTCTTTTCAAATATTCAAATATCATAAACCTTTCTCACATTGACAGTTTCAAGGGTTTTTTTCTCCCTCAAAAGAGCAATTTATCTTTTATGTCCCGTTGAAAATGTGCAACAACAATAGACTATATTGGTTACACAATTTTGGATGTGATTTTTTGTAATTGAAATTGTAGTTGATGAGAAAAAGTTGAATGCAACCTACACAATCAGTGTTGCGCGAAAGCTTGGTTGTTCCATTTTCTTGTTACCTGAGGATATTATGGAGGTAAGGTTGACACCACCAGAGTGTTCCATTTATATTTCTTACAGAACTTCATACACAAATTTGAGTTTGCACATTCCATATAGACTTTATTGATGTTGTGTATAATGTTTTGTTGAACTTGTGTGAGTTAATGAGAAAATGATTTCGACTCTTGCAAAGAAGTATAATGTATTGGAGTTTGCAACAACAGATTGAAGATGGTGCGGATTCATTTCCTTCACCACAGTGCATCGCCACTACCACTACACAGAAGCATCCCTGCTCCTTCAATTTGTGGTGAAGATGAGTGCAGAGCATTTGGTGGTGAGTTCTCCAACTTGAGTGTTGATGAGACCACCTCTGACACAACAATAGTCTCTTCACAACTTGAGTCCGATGAGCTATAATTTTGAGTCTGAAATGTTCTTGTTAGAGAGTTGTAAAATATATATATATATATATATATATATATATATATATATATATATATATATATATATATTGCAAAACATGTCACATATGTATAGAATAGGTGTGAATAATCTGTACAAAAATTTCTTGTTCTTAGGAGAGGAATGCTCAATGAGAGTCAAAAATAAGGTCTATAGGAGAAACAAATGAGATAGATCAATAAGGGGTCTTTGAAGTTTAAGCAAAGATTCCCTATTGCTCCAATTTTCTTTATAAGTAGGTTCTAGTTCCACTACTAAATTTGTATTCATTCACCTCCCAAACAAGCTTTCATTCCATTGTTTATATATTTTTTGATGTAATGGAACATTATAACTTTGTATCCTTTTTGTTAGAATTGAAAGATAACCCAATTTGTGAAGAAGTTGGAGTAGTAGGAAACATTGCTCCATTTATTTTTTTAATTTTTTTAAAAAATTTGCGATTTGATTTGCTACTTTGACTTTGCGGCGAAAATTTGCCACGGACTTTGCGACGAAAATTTGCCACGCAGTTTGCGATGGAAAAATTTGCCACATGATTTGCGACGGAAAAATTTGCCACGATTTGCGATGAAAAATTTGCCACGGAAATTCCGTGGCAAACGACGGCGACGAGCGTTTTTGCCACCAATTTTTGTCCGTGGCAAATGTTGTTTTGCCACGGAAATTTGTGCATTTGCCACGGAAATGTCCGTGGCAAATCAGCGATTTTCTTGTAGTGGTGATACCACTTGTTGTTTCTTGGATTTCCATGAGACTAAAGAGTCCCCAATGAACACACAGTAACCTGTGGTGCTTCTCCTCGTATCGGGACAGCTTCCCCAATCACTATCTGCATAAGCTTTGAGTGTCAAGGTGGATTGAGCAGAAAACAAGAGTCCAGTGCCTGGGGTTCCTTTCAAATATCTTAGGAGATGGTGAACAGCATTTAGATGAGCATCAGTGGGTTTGGACATAAATTGACTAAGTTTGTTCACAGCAAAGCAGATATCCGGGCGAGAGATAGTGAGATAAAGGAGTCTACCAATGAGTCTTCGGTACTGCGATATGTCAGTGAGAGGGGTGCCATCAGTTGCACTTAACTTGAGGTTGGAATCCATAGGAAGAGAGGTTGGTTTGCTGTCTATAAACCCAGCATCACTAAGCAAGGAGATGGTATACTTCCTTTGAGAGAGATAGATTCCATCATGACTTTTGGCTATTTCAAGGCCTAAAAAATACTTCAAGGAACCCAGAATTTTAAGTTTGAAAACTTGCTGCAGTTTGTGTTGCACTTGTTGGAGCACTTCCAGTGAAGGACCAGCGATGACAATGTCATCAACGTAGACTAAGATGGCAACAAAGGATTGGCCAGAACCGCTTGTGAAGAGACTGTAATCATTCTTTGATTGAGTGAAATTGCAGCTAGTAATAGCTTGTGAGAATTTGGTGAACCATTGCCTTGAAGCAGCGGAGACCATAAATTGATTTGTTGAGTGCTGCAAACGAGATGCTTGTCGTTGCAAGTGTATCCAGGAGGGGGATCCATATAAACTTCTTCAAATAGGTCACCATTAAGGAAGGCATTGTTGATGTCAAGTTGCAACAAATGCCAACCTTTAACAGCTGCAATAGAAAGTAAAACTCTTACAGTTGTTAATTTAGCAACAGGAGAGAACGTATCAGTGAAATCTACACCAGCTTGTTGTGTGTAGCCTTTGGCCACGAGTCTAGCTTTGTGTTTGTCAAGAGTACCATCAGCATTGGTCTTCACTTTGTAGATCCAACGACAACCAATGGTGCGTTTACCTTGAGGGAGAGGGACAAGAGTCCAAGTGTTGTTATGTTCCAAAGCAGTCAGCTCACTCTTCATTGCCTGCTGTCATTCAGGAATTTTGGCAGCTTGATGGTAGAATTGAGGCTCGTAAAATGCAGAAATGTGGTTGATGAAGTTTGCATAGGAGGGGGTAAGTTGATCATGTGAGAGATATTGAGTGATAGGATATGTAGTGACACTTTGTTGCATTATCTTTGGTCAGGTAAGAAGGAGGGTGGGAGATACAAGTAGTAGATCGTCGAGGTTAGTAGTAGTGGAGGTAGGGATCTTTGGAGTAATGTCAAGAATCGGAGTGTTAGTTTGTGGGAGAAGTGAGAGTGTTATCTCTTGGAGTATTAGGTGTAGTAGACACAATTGGAAGGGTTGTTGGTATATTTTTCGAAGTAGTTGCGTGTGGCCGAATGAGGAGTTTCCTTTGGAGGTGTAGGAGAAGTATTTGTATCAAAATTGGGAATATCAGGCAAAGGAATTGGTAAGCTAATATCTGGGAATGGATCAATAAGATCACTTGGAGGTTTAATATTATGGAAAGGGAACACTGTCTCATGAAACACAACATCACGAGAGATAAAAAACCTTCTGGTTTGAAGATTATAAAGTCTGTAGCCTTTGTAACCGATTGGATAACCTAAGAACACTGAAGGAATGGCGCGAGGAGACAATTTGTCTCTCTTAGAAGGTAGGGTTGAAGCATAGGCTAAGCATCCAAACACCTTGAGGGAACACAGATCAGGTTCCTTAGTGAAGAGTCTTGTATGGTGACTGACCTTTGAGTAATTTTGAAGGTGTCCTGTTGATGATGAAGGTCGCAGTCTTTAAGCATTCACCCCAAAAGCAAATAGGAGCCCTAGATTGGAAGTATAAAGCTCTTGTGACGTTGAGAAGATGTTGATGCTTGCGTTCCACGACTGAGTTTTGTTGTGGGCGTTCCACGCAACTAAATTGGTGAAGAGTTCCTCTTGCAGCCAGAAAGTCAGTGAGTGCCAATTCCTTGGCATTATCCGCATTCTAATAGCTTTAATCACGGTATCAAATTGAGTCTCAACAAAAGCAAAAATTGTTGAATATAAGTGGATGCTTGATTTGTGTGCGAGTAAATATATCCATGTGAATCGTGAGTAATCATCCACAATAGTAAGGAAAAATCTATGGTTATCATGTGTGGGAGCATGATAGGGCCCCCAAATATCACAATGAATGAGATTAAAAGCGGATATGGACATGTTATTGAATGAAGTAAAAGGTAAACGTTTTTCGTTTTGATAAAGGGCAAATTGTACATGAGTTTGATACCTAGAATGAGGAAAATGTACACCTAAACTCTTAGCAAGAGATAAAAGACAATCATTTGACAAATGGCCTAAACGGGCATGCCACAAATTGAAATTTTAATTATTACTAACAGAATTACATGAAGGAAAAACAATGGCAGAATTAGCACAAAGTGCAGGTCTGATAGGGCTAATTGTAGCAGAAGACCAAACTTCATTGATGGGAGGTATAGGTTGATGAGCTTGAAAGAGATATAGCCCTTTAACCAGCTCACCTTTCCCAATCAACTTCATTTGCTTGAGATCCTGCATAAAGAATTTGTTATCAATCAAAAACATAGAAATATTTGAACTTGTGAGTAGTGAACCTACAGAAAGTAAATTAGCATGGAAGCTAGGAATGTAAAGCACATTGTGCAAGATGAGGCCATTGCCTAAGGAAACAGAACCTACAAAATGGACTTGAATGACGGTTTTGTTAGGTAAAGTCACAAAAGAGTTAGAAGTAGGTCTAATGGAAATGAAATTATCTAAAGTGTAAGCAATGTGACATGTAGCTCCTGTATCTATAATCCAGAAATGAATACCAAATGATAATTTCAAGTAAGTGACTGAAGTAGTATTCAAACAAACATTGAATCAAGACACAAGCACGAATTGGTGTCACTATCGAGAGCGAAGCTTGAGACATCGATTTGAGAGAAGAGCCGTGAGCATTTTGCATTGGTCATTTGTGAACATAGTCCGAGATCAGAGTCGGCGGGCGTGAAGAAGTTTCTGATGTTGTTGGCGGCGGTTTGGCTTGGGAGGGTAGTGATGATTTGTTCTTCCCATAACCGGGGATACCCATGAATTTTGTAGCACTTGTCATTGGTGTGGCGAAAATACCACAATGAGTGCAAAGAGGCTGTCTTTCTTTACGAAGCCGGTTTGGCGATTGCTTGTTTTGATACGCCTTTACAGCAAAAGCAATTTGGGAATCGACGGAGTTAGTTTTTGAAGTGGCCCCAATCTCACGGTGCTTCTCATCTTGAAGAACAAGAGAGAAGACTTTGGAGATGGGAGGAATAGGATCCATGGTCAAGATTTGTCCTCGAACATGCGAGAAACCGTCAGATAACCCCATAAGAAACAACATTACATACTCACGATCATTCTCAGCAAGAAGGGGTTTAACACCACCACAAGTACAATTGCATTCGGCCTTGAATTGTTGCAATTTCCCAAAGAGATTTTAGTTTAGTATAGTATTGAGTGACAGAAGAAGTACCTTGTGAAAGACCATTAAGATCTTTACGAAGTTGATAAATGCGAGGTCCGTTAACTTGTTGAAACCGGTTCTTGAGATCGGTCCAAATTTCAGACGAACTTGTAGCATGAATGATGGAAGTAACAATGTCTTTAGAGACGGCATTGAGAAGCCAAGAACAGATGATGCTATCATTTCTGTTCCACATGACCTGTTTCTGAGGATCACCATCGTGAGGATAAGGAAACGAACCGTCTACATACCCGTATTTATTCTTTCCCTTGAGAGCAAAGCGCATCGACCGGAACCAAGAATTGTAGTTGTCACCGGTGAGGGGTTGAGTGACCAAGACCAGACTGGGTTGATCATTGGAGTGGAGATACAAAGGATCGGAAACATTCTCGTGAGTAGAGGGAGTTGAAGAACCCTTGTCAAGAATTGGAGAAGAAATCGTTTCTGAATCTTCGCTAGGGGTTTCCATTGGGGATCAATCGAGGTGCAATTGAAGAAATTGCAGAACGAAACGGTGAAAGGAAGAAACACCGAAGGAAAGGAACGAATCTTGAAGGCGAATCGAACAAGAATCGAACGAAGAAGAGGATGAATCAAAGGAATTCAGAGACGCGGAAGAAAGGAATTTTCATATCTACTGATACCATATTGAACTTTCAGAAAAGAATTGACTTGAATTTCATTGATCTAAAGAAGATGATTTACAGAGAGATATATACATGATCCAATGTGCTGTAACAGAATCCTAACTGAAAAAAGAGTAAAGGTCTAATAGTTAACTGTGTAACAGATCTAATCTAGAGGGACTAAAGGGTAATTAAATAAAGTTCCTATTTATTAACAAAATAACAAAAATACTTATGTTCTAATACTAATACCTAATAAGCACTCAATTCCCTCAATGTAACATCATCAAAAAAAATCTTAAATGGGTTCCACAAATAACTACACATCATCACTTTATTAACAAATAACTCACAAATTTTTAAATGAGACTCACTTAAGGTAAGAGAGAGAAAGTTCTTGTACAATGACTCTTCTCTATAAGGAACACAGTTGTTTTTTAACATATTCTTTATTAAAGATTATCCTTGAGGTTATAATTGATATATAGCATCTTCAACTTTTTTGTTCTTTGTAAGACATGTGTTGTGTTACTATTTAGGCCCCACCCCAACCCATCTCACCAATTTTTATTTTGTTGAATCCACCCCACCAATATCTTCGACTAAATAATCAATTTGCTCACTAAAACTGTAGGATTGAACAAGTTAATTCTCCATGTTATCAATATTTCAAATTGTTTCATTGAATTGCATAGTGTTAATCAAATTCTTCCATTTGTTTTTGTTAACAAATACTCCCTCCAATTTCGAATATAAGCAAAAAAAAAAACATAGTATAACCATATATAATGTTTTTATTCTTAAATTACCCTTCAATTAATTTAAATTTTACTTTTCAACAATTATTTTATTTTCATATAACAAGTCCTCATGAGCAGCAATTTTGAAAATATGATAACATTTTTTTGAAAAAATTAAATGAGACAAACTATTTTTCCCAAGAAATGTCAAGTAGTTTTTTTCAAAAAAAATTTAGTGAGGGAATGGTGCCCCAATCCAATATAGAGAGGACATTCGGGCTCTTTGAGTATTTACGATGATAATTAGTAATTATATATATCTCACTCCAAGCGGACTAGTGAAGAGTTGAATCCGAGACCTCTCAGATACAATTCTTGTCATGCTTCACTAAGTCAACCCTTAGGGTTAAATAGTTTTTTTACTTTATACGAAACTCACGGGAAAACATCTTTAACATTATTCACATGGTTTCAAATCCATCTTTGACATTACCAACTTAATGTCATTATATAGCCCTTTGAATACCAATGGAGAGACGAATCTAATTAACCTTTTGCAATTACAAGAATCATTTTGAAATATTAATAATATAGAAGTTTAAGTCGATACTATCCTACTATTTTAATTTTAAAAAAAGTATTTAACTTTGGAGGCTATCCTCTGTTCCCTTTTCTCCTGTGAAGTGTGAACAAAGAATCATTAAAGTAGAAAAGTTGAGACTCGGAAAAGCAATAGTTGATAGTATTTCTCTCCTTAATCCATCCTCAAGATACTTGATATGAAAGCACTAAGATTGCAAACCAGTTGTCACAGTCTTAATTAACAGTCCCCTCAGCCACTATAACCAACTTGCTAGCTACTTTTCCCAAAACCTTTTGTTTAGTATACGACTTATCAGAAAATGACATCTCCGCGGGCAACAACTTGTTTACTTGGATTGCAAGATACACACACTTTCCCCTGCGAATGTCTAAAGAAGTGGTCGTCAAATTTCCAACTACCTTATCCTTTTCACATGCCTAATACCAAAATCCATCACAGCATCAGAGCAATGCAATTTTATCACGTCTTATACTATAGTATAGGATCTAAATAACAAATAAAGAAATACAAGCATGAAACATTAATAGCTACTACCTGCCTTTCTACTTCAACACACGTGCAGCCGCTGTTGGATTTTCGATCTTGAATCCAACAGCTGCACCGTCGTGTGTTGTAGAGTATTTGAATTCGCTTTTTAAAGTGCCCGGAACAGGCTGATAACATATTAACTTTTATTCATTATGATGATTTGCCCCATAAAATTTGAGAAATTATGACAGAACAGGAGAAGCTGATCTTGAATCATGTTCAGATTTTCTGGAGCAACTATGAGTGGGACGGAACAGAAGGATAAAGGAAAGTGTGGTCCCTGAATAAAAGTTTCTCAGCTCCTTCCATGTGATGCTCATATAAAGTTCAATAATTCAAATAATGTCATTCATCATCAATTGTTGTTACATGTAAATAAGGCAAGTTAGTGAAATCAAATCTCAACACTTTTGTTATTTGTTATATTTTTATTGCATTGTTGTTCATATATAAAAACAAAAAACTAAAACCCTTTTTACTGCTTAAACGTCTTAAACTTTGTTGAAAGGCTAAAGAATATCACCAAATCTATGTGCATACAATAACTTATTACTTTAGTATTTTACTGAAATTTGGCAATGTTGCCAGGGACTTGCGCTAGATATTTTTAAGCACTGCAAAATACTTTATGATATTTAAGCAAACATTGAACATATCTGAATGTATAAATTATTTTGTTATTTTTGGTTTGCTAATGTGTTTGTCTAGCGTGCTAAGATTCGTTTATTGAGAAGCTTGGGACAGATATAAGATTTGTAACATGTATAAATAAATCATTAGAATACATTGACATCTCTTGAAAGCACCAGAAAATAAAATAAACTAGCTGCTGATAATGTCTTCAAATGCCAAACAGTGAATTTCAATCTTCCACCAAATCCTCTCACTTAACTCACTTTTAGGTGAATCAAAACCAACTATATTTCTTCTAAATTTCTCAATGATTAATGCTGCTGCTTCTAACAATAATGACCGTATGACTAAGACCTTTATCTAGCCTTTGATTCCTATTGTTGCAGGGTCAGTACCAGGCTTTGCACCAATAGCAAAGAATTCAATAATGACTTCTAAAGGCATACCCTTTGTTTCAGGAACTTTCAAGTATACAAATATCCATGAAATGATGCAGCCGCCAACAAATAATGCGAAGACACCGCTAAGACCGAGAAGCTGAAGCAAATAGGGGAATGTCAAAGTGACCACCAAGGTACAAACCCAATATGTAAGAGAAGTCAGAGAAATACAGATTCCGCGAACACTTGTTGGGAAGATTTCTGCGCATATGATGTTGGGAATAACACCAAGGCCCATGCAGAAGACGCTTTCGTAAACCACAACACTAACGGCAGAAACTGCTGCATCCAGGATAGAACTGAGATGAAAGAATTGGCGGAGTACTAATACCAGGAGACAGACTATCAAAATTGGTATTGTGTACAGCATGATTGACCTGTCATGAGAACATGTACAATGTTATTGTCACAAATGTTATGACAAAATATACAATGTTATTGTCACAAATGTTGCATTTTTCCCTGATTTTCATTTTATGAGAAAGCTACCAATGCATAGATTATAAAAGCTTATTCAATCAAATGTCAGCAGAAGTTATGTGACAATGAAAAAAAGATGAAACTGGTAACAACAGAATTTGAACAACTTTGTAGTGATTGTAGTCAAAGGTGTTAATTTTGGCCCAGTTCAACGGGCCAACCCGATGGCTTAGTACTTTCGGCTGGACTCAAAAAACTGAGGCCCGAAAAAATAACCAAAATATTTTGGCCCAGCACGGTTGGCCCATGGGCTAGACTAGATCCAGTATTTTAAATATTTTTGTGCTTTTCTTTGTTAAAACTTCGTCTGGCTCGGCCCGGCCTGCTAGCCCAGTGTTTTGGGCTGGGCTACAAAAAAACACGATCTAATAGATAACTAGGTTGGTTCAGCCCAACCCACTTTTGCACTTTAGCCTATCTGGCGGGGCTGGACGGCCCAATTTGACAGCTCTGATTGTAGTGTTGTAATACGGCTAAGGCTAGCTTCATACATGAAATAGAAACAGGATGAAGATAATGCTGAGTTGTCATTTTAACATACCTCCTGCCAGAAATATCCATGAGCCTTATGGCAAGAGCTATACAAGGAAGCATACAGAATGTTGTAATGACATTTACAAGAAAAGAAGCAGATGTTGAACTAATGCCCAAATTAGACAGAAGAGCTCCTACTCCTGCCTGCTCAAGAATCTGAGGTGCATAGTACAGAAACCCATTTATACCAGCAGCCTGCAATATACAACATTTTCAGCATCAGAGAGAAAGAAGCTAGTGCATTGGATATCATTAGTAGTATAATGCAATATTATAAGGTGATGTAATACTAAGACAAGACAACGCCGAGTTGCCGACTAACTGTACCTGTTGAAGAATTTGAAGTCCTATTCCGACGATTAACGCACGCTTGACTCCTGGTTCTAACAGAGCTTTCCACTTTGGACCTTTTGCAGCAACTTCTGGCATGTGTAATGCATCACTAGTTCCTAGAACTGAGTGGCTGACTAGAGCAGCGGCCTGATAAGCTTCACCACCGTCTATCGGTATATCATATCCCGAAGTTGAAACAAAAGAAAGATGTTGAGATTGAGAGTGAGAGTGGGACACAGCTGCAGGATCTGCATGCAAATAAACCCTTTGTAGTCCTTCTCTTTTCCCACCCATAGCATCATCAGTTGATTTGTAAACCAACTGCCAACCTCCACCAATGTTTGTATTTCTAGGTGTATTTCCATGAACCAAACCACTATCACTTCTCAAGCCGCTACCGCTCCTCATACCTAACATGCTACCGCTCCTCGTACCTAACATGTCTTTTGATCCATGACCCCTATCAGCAGGACCCCCGTGAAACGAAATTAGTGGAGCGCGCAAGTTGTCACTAGTACCAAAGGGGCTAGAAGTAGAATCTGGATCTCCCATGCTAAAGATACTATTTCCATGGTGAATTAACATACTGTGCGAACCTTCGTTCTCAATGAGACTACTCTCATGCAAACTTTCAAAGAGATTTACAATAGGATCCTTGAGACTAGCAGCAGCCTGAGATGCAAAGCTTCCACCATGAGACAACATACTACGAGACAACATACTACGCGATAGCATGCTACCTTGTCCATTCACTGGTTGAGCAACCATTGTAACTCCTTCATTAGGTCCATACAATTTTATATAATCTTTCCCTGCTTCTTGGTTAACAAGAAGCTCACTTGCTGGGGCAACAACATACTCTTCAACTGAAATCCCTTCACCGCCGGGACTCAAACCCTCCGCGAGCAAAGCCAACTCCCCTATACATCAAATACAGTTAACTCCTAATCAGTTTATAAATAAAACAAGGCTTAAATATATGTTTAGTCGCTGCAAATACACAAATGGTCCAGCTTAGTCCCTGTAAATTAAAAGGTTCTAGTTTCCTCCCTGCAAAAAGAAAACGTATCCAGTTTGGTCCGTACTGTTAACTTAAGTTAACATCCGTTAGTCAACAAGTGACATGGCACATCCCATGTGGCAGGAACTCTGATTTGGCACATCCTCAACAATTAGTGCTCAAAATCCCCAACTTCTTTAAACTAAACTGGATCATTTGTATATTTGCAGGGACCGAACAAATCTTTAAGCAATAAAATAAAACAATGATGTAAGCAAATCTAAAGCCAACAATAACATCAAATTCAATGTAACCTAACCTGTGACATCATCAATGCGACGAAGTCTTTGCAAAACTTTTTCAGCCTCGAGCATTCGACCTTTGCTTACAAGCCATCGAGGAGATTCAGGCAAATAAAACACAGTCAGAAGAAAATAAGCAATAGAAGGAATGGAGATAACACTAAGCATGATTCTCCAACTCGGCGACGGCGTCAACGACATCAAAAATACCAAAATGTAAGCCAAAAACATTCCACCAGAACAAGCAAACTGGGTAAGAGTATTCAATTGACCTCTAATATCAGGTGGAGCTATCTCAGATATAAAAAGTGGGGTAAGACTAACAGCAAGAGCAATTGCAACACCACTAATTATCCTAGCTAATAGAATAATAGTAACATTAGGAGCCCAAAACATAACCAAACCACTAATGAAATACATAATTGAAGATGCTATTAACATAGGACGCCGTCCAACCAAATCAGATATTGTCCCAGAAAATATTGTCACAACAGTTCCAGTTATAAACGACATAGACACAATTAACCCTTCAAGTGTTGGATCCGTTTCCAAGTTGAATTCCTGTTTGATGTACGTCATACCACCTACAAAACATGTTTGTTCAATTCTAGTAATAAGATTTATACTTATGTTCTAAACATTTCAAAATTGGGTTAAGCATTTTATCAATTTCATACCCTAGAATCAAAATAAAAACGACATAAACAAAATCTATAAGCACTGAATAAACTACATGATAAAATAAAATAAAAGCTAACCTGCGATAGTTGAACTATCCCATCCAATGAGTAGATTTCCAAGTGTTGCAGCAAGTGCAACAATAACAACCTCCATCATTTTTTTAAGACTGTAGTCTAATCGAAAGGTTTGGAAGTATTTCTAGATCTTCAAACAGAATCATTGGAAGACAGAATTGAACAAATAAATAGCAACCATGACACTGCACATGTTGGTTTTGGTTTCAGATATGTTGCTTGTTGCCTTCTTCTCATCACCTCATCAGATTTAAAAATATCTATGTAGCTTAGCTGTACTAGATTGTCATCGAATTGTTTTTTTAATTGGTATTTTTGTCAATGTGATTAATAAATCAAATAATTAATTGTGAAGTCAAAGAATGAGGCCAATAAATTATTATTTTTGAGAAAAAGGATGGAAAATGTTTTCCACTTCGTGGCCAACACGTGAAAATGACGTGTCTCTGCGTTGGTGTGACTATGAAGGTGACACGTGCACGTTTTACACCTTAGTGATTCCTGATTAGTAGTAGCATTGATTTTTGGTTACGTGATTAGCATTTTTGTTTGCTGTGTTTGACGAACCAAATCCTCTATAACGGAGAATTTATTTGTAGGTGTTTGACAAAATTAACTTATAACATTTTTTGAAATGTTCAGCAATTGAGATTTTGAGATAATTGCACTAATATAGAATTACACACATATATAATTTAAGGGTAAAAGTGTTAATTGTATTCTATTATGAAATAAAGCTGCAAGTTGTCATTCGTACGTTTTGATTTGGATTTGAAGGTGTAACACAGTAGTTATCTCATAGATTAAATTGGTTATTTGAGTTGATTAGTAGATTATAGTAGATAGTAAAAGATAGATAGTAGATGATCAATAAGAAATAATTATCTCGTGTTTTTATATCTCAGTTGACAATTATTTATCTTTTTAGGTATTAATTAGTTTAAATAGTCATTAAGTTTTTTCTTGTTTGTTTAGATAGTAGGTTTATATATCACTCTGGAGCTTATCCTGTGTTTTTAATGACAAATATTAATCTCATGCTTTTATATATTGCAGCTTATCAAAGTGTTTTTTATATATTAGTGCAATTATCTTGTAGTTTCAATTTATTATTTTAGTTGATTAGTATTCTATAGTAGATAGTAAAGAGAGATAGTAGATTGTCAATAAAAATATTTATTTTAAATATTAATCAAGTAGTTTAAATAGTAAGTAAATCTTCTTGTTTTTACACAAGAGGTTTATTGTAGTCTTCAAAATTTTAATTATAATGTAGAATTTAGAAATTTAGTTAAAAAAAACTAAAGTGAAGTGAAGAGAAAGAGAATAAGTGTTTGTGGAAAAATAAAAGTAAAGTAAAAAGAAAAAAGGAAGAAAGAGAGTGTAGGAGAAAAGTGAAAATGAATAAAGAGAGTGTAAGAAGAAAGAGAAAAAAAGTAAGAAAGAGAGTGTAAGAGAAAAGTAAAAAGAAGGAAAGAGAGTGTAAGAAGAGAGAAAAAAGGAAGAAAAGAAAGTGTAAGAGAAAAAAAGAGAGAGAGGGTAATGACATATTTATCCCTAAAATGAATATGTGTCTTGTTAATAAGAGATCTAAAGTGATAATTTTGTAGGTAGTTTGTTAGTATAAATAGACATTGATTTTTGGTTACGTGATTAGCATTTTTGTTTGTTGTGTTTGGGAAACCAAATCAGACCTAATCAATTAATATGAAAATAATGATTAAAAGAAAAAGCGATCAAACTTATTGTGTATGTAGAAGTGCAGCAGATGGAGAAATGTTGTGGTAGATTGTGAAGACCCTATATAAGAAGCAACTATTGCTATTGCTATTGCTAAGAAGCAACTATTGCTATTGCTATTGCTTGAAGTTGAGGTGACTACTAATAGCAATATATAGAAAGATGTATTACAACTCTTTGTTCTTTTGCCTTTAATTTGCCTCTTGCTAAAACTAATGCTTTAAGGAAATGTTTGCATCATAGATTTATATAACTCTCATGCTTTTAGAGTAGAGGTCAGGTGACTACTAATGATTTATACACTCTATTGCAGGGTATGACTACTAATTTCTTTGGATTATTATTGTATTTATATAAAGTTTTGAATGTTCAGTAGTAATTGATTTCAGGGGAGAATGCATTTTTATTGAATATTGGTATTTTCAGTTCATATTTGACTAATTGAAGCTCTTTTGATGTCTTAGTCATATTGCTTAATCAATTTGAATTTGACAGTGAATGCTATTAGATCAAGGATCATGTAATATGTGACATGACATCTAGCAAAACCTCCTTTTAAGCAATACATGTGATTATTGTGTGCTGATTTTGTGCATTCTATTAAGTTACTAAATTGATTTATGTAATTGGGTGTTTGTTTTGTTGTCTTTTTGCGTGTCTATTATCATGTGGATTTCATCAGAAGTCTTGTTGAATATATTGAGTCAGATTCTAAAATAATAAGCCAATGCTTTCTGTTTATGTAACAATGACATCATCTATTATATATTACCTTTAAAATTTTGTTATAAAATATTACAGCATGCAGCAAATAGTATTCAAACTGAAGGAAGATGACGGCGACGGCGGTGGCACAAGCAGTAGGCGATGGGCGGCGCATACATGGCCATGTTTGGCTGGTGGGATGAGGGGCCTGCG
The DNA here is from genome assembly GCA_020916435.1 of Oxytropis ochrocephala. Lineage (NCBI taxonomy): Eukaryota > Viridiplantae > Streptophyta > Magnoliopsida > Fabales > Fabaceae > Oxytropis > Oxytropis ochrocephala. The sequence continues at coordinate 12,400,827 of CM037092.1, forward strand.
GCCTTCCATGGCCAACCCTCATCAAGTTCTCTCCTTTGGCCATATGTACTGTTTCCTCTATCACATCTCAACAACAGCAGCATCAGATTCAGGTTTGTTAACCAAGAAGCCATTTTAGGCGTGTTTCACTCCAAAAAAGAGGGCTTTGTGTAATGGTTTTTTAATGAAGTGGTTTCATTTTCTGTTTTAGCTGTTGAGACTTGAGAGAGAGTTATAGCTTACATTTCAGCCATAGTATTTTTTCAATGAAGCAGTTTATGGGTTGGAAGTAACAAATATTGGTAGATGTTATATATGCTTAACTATGATAATCCAGTATATATAGGCAATATTGAATTTTTAAAGATTGAATTCTTAGCACCATATTCAAACGGCTTAGTAGTTTTTAAAACCACAGAAATCAATTACTATATTGTGTTCGTTCTCCAGTCCCTCCCTATACTCATTCCATCCTTAGTTGGTTCTATGATTGCTTTTACAGTTAGTTTTTTCCAGCAGTTACAGCTCTCCACTGCATATTATAGTAAAGCTTGATGGAATTTCATCTACAGGTTCACGTTACGGTGGCTAGGGAGGGATGAATAAGTGGCTTATTTTTGAAGCATTGGGAGTACAGTTACAGTCTTTACCACAGCCATAATAATTTCAATATATTGTTTTGTGTAATGAATAATTGAATATGCCAAATATTTGCTGAAATCTGATTTTGAATTGAGAGAGGAGTTAGTCATGATAGCAAATGGAAGTGGACTTTCTATTGGAAACTCAAATGTAAATAAGTGCTGAGTTAATTGCATCAGTATATATAAGTGGTGTGGTATTTTTTCTGAAACTCAAATGTAAATAAATATAGGAGAGATAATTAGTTTTGGTATATATTCTTAATAAATATAGGAGTATTGATTTATTAAGGCTTAATAAATATAGGAGTATTGATTTATTAAGGCTAAAGTTGGAAGAAAGTAGTTAAAATAACATCGGGTTTGTAAAACATCAAAAGTTTTGGGATAAATTTTAGAGACTAAAACATCAAAAGATATGGGACGGAGGGAGTACCAAATTTTTCTTTACTAGTTAATCTACTTTTTCTTTTCTCAATACAAGTAATTCTTAATTTTCAAACTTTTCCTTTCTTTTTCATAGTGTTGAAGAAAATTTAATATGAGTAACATAAGAATCACACTTGTTTTAACTCTTCTTAATAGGCGTGTAGTCGTCTTTTGCTTGTATATGAAAATGGATGGAATACTTGCCATATGTATAATGTTTATTTATTGCTTAAAAGAAGAAAAATTATTTTTAAAATTGAAAAAAATAGAAATATTTTTAAGTTTTTAAAAACTGAAAAATGGGAATATTTTTAAGTTTAATTTGATAAAGTTAGACAATAAAATGAATATATTTTATTTGTTTACATGAAAAATGATTTTATTTTATTTCTTTATTTAAAAAAATTTACTTAAGCCTACTTTAAAATAAATCGCATTTGTCTTAGATTTTAGACCTACAAAATCCCAATAGAAACTTGTGGTGACAAAAAATTCAACTACAAAATTCTTCCATTGATGGCCTTATTAGGACACTATGAATTATACAACTAAAAATATCTAAACCAAACATGATCTATTAAAATGATTTTTATGCCAGCCAGCATCCGTTAACCAAGGATTCTTTCCTATTCATTGTGTTATGGAGAAATCACATGCACACTATTTGCACCTCCCTCTGCACAAAAGGCCAACTGATTGGGCCTTCAGCAACCAAGCCCATAAGCGTTCATCCAATGTACCCATTATATGCACCTCCACAACCAATGGTTGGATGATGACACCCAAGTGCTTCCCAAACCTATAACATCGCATTTATTCCAAGGAGGAGAGTGCGCATTAATTATCACTTATTTGCATTAACTCCATCTCATCGACTTCAAAGATCGGAGTGTTTATGCAGTACACCCCCACCACAATTTCGGAACAACCAAATTTTCGGAATAATCGGCCGGACATAACTCCAAATTGATCAAAAACCTTATTACCTACCTACTATCTCGGATATCCTTATCTTAGATACGGTACAGAACACATTGTATTGAGTATATTGACTAATCAATTGATACGTCCTTATTTGAATTATCTGGCTCTCGAAGTTAAGTGGTTTATTTGAGTTTTTCAAAAATATGAAAAATTGAAGATATTTTTTATACAAGTCAACATATAGAGCAGATATTAGCTCCATTTCTCAAAAGAAATCGAGATGCCTATTACTAAAGTTTTGATTTAGCTATGCAAAATAAATTGAACTTTCTCAAGTAAAGATAAGATAAAATAAGTAAAGATTTGTGTATTGATTGATGTGTGTTTTTAAAATGTACAAGTACAACTATATATACATGAGTCCTCTCATTGGTCATTATCTTAGCCTACAATTGCCCATTGTTGGATGAATAACGATCAACCGGCTACAATTAATCTACTCCCTAGAAACTCGGAGACTCTTCATCACGACCTCACTAGCACAGGTTAGTGGGGTAAACCCTAGTCACTCCTATTTCCATGGTATCTTCTATTCGGTGACTTTAACCGCTCCAACGTTTATATGTCCATGTGCATTGAATACTTGCGCTCCAAGCAAGTATTCTTCGCCTTGGCCACAACCTTCCTCGACCACATCCCATCCTCGGCCTTCGGCCATTGGTGTCTCAGCCAGGTCACCTTGTGGTCAAGGCACCCTCGAATCGAGTCCTACTTTGCCTCAGTGAACCTCTTTTACTCTCTCGGGGTTCAATATATTTAAACTCCGCGTGCTCAGCCTGAACCTTCCAAGTTGTCGTAGATAATACTCTCTACCCGAGTGTCCCCATGGTCTCCTTGACCGTATTTTTCTTCACATCCCTCTTGTTTCCCTCGGCCAACAACTTGATTTATTTTGGGTATTAACAAACTCCCCATTTTTGCGTTGTTGTGCAGCCGAATGGATGTGACTTACGGCGCAAAAATTGAAACGACACATCACAGCTGTTATGGTGGCTAGTCGTTACGTCATTAATTTGACATGTGTCGGCTTAATTCATGCGAAACGATGCGGTGAAGTGCTAGTCCCCAAGTGTTTTAATCATTTCTTTCCGAAGGCTATAAATAGTCTTTTCCTTAGCCACACCACAGTTACTGCTCTTCTTTGTCTCCTTGCAATTTCAAATTGTTCTCTGCAATCTCTTCCATTTCTGTTAGAATGTCTTCCCAGAAACAGACCTCTTCCTCTTCTACCCTTGCTCGATGGGATGCCACCAACCCCTTTCAACATCTTTGCTCGTTAGGCCCCCTAACTATTCTTCAACCCGACACTTCTGTTGTTAATCATGGTCTTGAAGTCTTTCAAGAATGTTTCGATTTCGGCGATCTTCCCATTGCCAGTTCCTGGTACACAGTAGAGGCCAAACTTCAGGATCTCAGAGGATGGCCAAAGTGTCATGTCGAGTACACCAACTAGGTCTCGCGGCTAGCGAAGCACAAAGTGGATGCTTGGAAGTCTTAGGGCATTTGTGATATGATCATGATGTTGACCCAGGAAGTTTCCCACAACTCTAACTTCTTTTCCCTCTCATGGGTTTCTAGTCGACGACCATGAATGCCTTCATACTTTTAGGGGAATTCTCACTCCTACATTACTCAATGTGGTCGCTATGTTGGGCCTCCTCATTGGCGGCCGCGAAGTGCATGCTGATTCATACTTGGTGGGTGTCGACCCCTCCTACTCCTTTGTTCCTATTGTTTCCAGTCTCCTCTCTAAGAACGCCAAGACCTCAAGGAAAGTGACTGTTGGCGAACACCACGCCTTTCTGATGTATTTCTTTAACAAATTCTTCTTCAGCACCAAGTCCTTCGGGGTAATCAAAGAGTTATCATCATTCATTCATTTACTGTATAACAACCCACAGTATGCCTGGGGCCCTTTTTCTTCACTCTTCTTTACAAGAGCTTGAATAGACTCTTGCGTCAAATCGAAGAAAAAGGATATTATTCCAAGTCCGAGGGGCCCATTTGGTTCCTCCAGTTATGGGCTCAACTCTACTTCCCCCAGTTCTCCTCAAAACGTGTCGACGAGGTCATCCTGTGTTTTAGGGACTACCCTGGCTGCCACCCCAAGCTTGTCTGTCGGCCTTCTGGAGGTCCTTTGGTCGCTCATGGACATGGACTCCAAGTATTTTGATTGGTGTCCAGATTGGAAAGGAACATTGGCCCCCAATGGATTTTTACTCCTTTAGACCCTGATCCCCCGGTAGCTGAACGCTATGCCATGGTCATCCATTGGAGCCGAGTACTCACTGCCTGATATCTTATTGTTGGTGGAAAACTTACCTCATCCACCAACTACCTCTCTGTGGAGCCCTATTACCCCAACTTTGCCGCCAGACAATTTGGTTTCGGTTAACACATCTCGATCCCCCACGATTCTCTAGCCCCACAACTTCAAAGAGAAAAACTGCTTCTGCACGACCTCAAAAAGGTCCTTGAGGACTATGAGACCATGTTTTTGTCTTTTACCTAGGGTACTTACTGCTGGCAGAATGGTGAAACTATCGGTCATACAAACTGGTGGTCATTGGTCAGGAGTTGTATTTTTCCTGAACCAGCAACCGAGTATATAAACCGATGTATGGGTGCAGCCAAGGGTCTCCCCGTTTAACCTAAGTCAGTGGCTTCCAGTGTTAGTCCACAACCTACCATTGCAAACTTTTCTGTTGGCCGAGAAGAAGAAGAAGAAGAAGACAACCATTGATCTTCCTCCTCCAAAACGCTCTTCTCTTCGGCCGAGATCTACCACTGCTCTCAGTCCTGCCCCCGGTAAGTTTATTATTGGCCTTGATCTATCTTCGTCGCCTCGTTATCATTAATTTCTTTAGCATTCACAGCCCACCATTCTCTTTTTTGCAGCCCAAGAACCAACTCATGTTGTCCTCAACAATGAGGATGACGATGAAGACAACATCCGTCTCATGCAGTGGAAACAAACTCGGGATCTGCTAACCCCATCACTTTTGGCCACTGAGGGTCAGTCTTCTCGGTTTAAGTCTCTTTCCATCATCTCAGACTATTTTTCATTTTGACCTCCTACCACTACGCCAGAATTGTAAAAAGAGATCGCCACCTTTAGTAGCGTTTATAAAAAAACGCTAGCCATTTTAATAACACGCTACACCATTAGTAGCGTTTTAAAGTAAAACGCTACCTATTAGGTAACACGCTAGACAGATCCCTAGCGCTTTTACTCAAAACGCTAGCAAATTAGAAAACACGCTAGACAGATCCCTAGCGCTTTTATTCAAAACGCTAGCCAATTAGAAAACACGCTAGATAGATCCCTAGCGTTTTTTAGAAAGCGCTAGCTATTTAGAAAACACGCTAGACAGATCCCTAGCGCTTTTATTCAAAACGCTAGCCAATTAGAAAACACGCTAGACGGATCCCTAGCGCTTTTATTCAAAACGCTAGCCAATTAGAAAACACGCTAGATAGATCCCTAGCGTTTTTATAAAACGCTAGGTATTTAGTAAACACTCTAGACATATCCTAGCGCTTTTACACAAAACGCTAGGTATTTAGAAAACACGCTAGATAGATCCTAGCGTTTTTTAGAAAACGCTAGGTATGGTTAAATAATTTTTTTGTTTCCCATTGAGCTACTTCCCTCTTTCACCTAACACTCTTACCTGTAAAACGCAAAATCACTCTCCCGTAAACGCAAAAACCCTAACACCCTAACTCAAATTAACATCATCTCTCTCAACGAAAATCATCTCTCTCGGTGAACATCATCTCTCTCACTCGGACAACATTGGTGAGTTTTCTGCCTTTCTCTCTGTTTCTTGTTAGATATTAATTGTGGGTTCTAGTTTAGCAATATATTAGTTTTGTCACTTGTGCACACTAGACTCTTCTTCTTTTTTTCACCACTAGCCTCTTCTTGTTACACATAAATTAATTGTTTGGAAGACTAGACTATATGGTTCCTTTGTCTTGACCAAAGGACCCGAGAATAGAAATAGAATATGATATAGATATAGCTTGGGAAAATAAGGAGTGGAATTGAAAAAAATTTAAAAGAGGAAATTTTGTTTGTTTTTTTATATGAATTGATTCTTCATTATATTCGAATTGCTTGATGGGTCATATGTTAAAGTTCTCTTCTCGGGATTTTATTATAAATATTTGGCAATTATGGATAGAAATTGGATGTCCGCCAATCGTGCATCCAAGGAGTATGCATTTTGGAGTGGATTATTTTGTGAAATTTGTCTTTGTTGAGCGTTTAGGGACTTCTAGTGGTATGAAATGTCCTTGTTTAAGGTGTTGTTATGTAAAATCGATTCATCGCAGAGGAGTTGACCACGACATTTAAAGGCGAATGGAATTGATCAAAGTTACACTTGTTGGATAATGCACGGTGAGAAAAAGGTGAATCTTCAAATATGAATGATATTAGTAAGAGATATGCGCGTGGCGGTTGACACCGGAACACATTCATTTGATGCGAACGAATTTGAAGAGATGGCAAAGGTGGTTGAAGAGGATCTTAATGATTGTCTGAAATGTTTGAGAAGTTGATAAGCGATGCGAGAGACACCATTGTATGCGGGTTGTAATGAATTCACAAAATTATTGGTCGTGATCAAGTTGTATAACTTGAAAACTCGCCACGGATGGACGGATAAGAGCTTTACCGATTTACTCTCACTACGAAAGAAATGTTGCGAATGATAATGTGCTTCCTTCTCGGACGTATGATGCAAAGCAAATGTTGGGAGTCTATTGGCTTGAACTATGAGAAGATACACGCTTGTCCGAATGATTGCATTTTATTTCGGAATGAACATGCGTTGTTAAAGTCGTGTCCTAAATGTAATGCACCGCGCAGTATAAGAAGAAAGAGTCCGCTCCACAAAAGGTGTTGTGGTATTTTCCTATAATTCCTCGATTTAGGCGCATGTATCGTAGTTCGGAAGATGCAAAACACTTGACTGGCATGAGGATGAAAGGATTAAAGATGGTATGCTACGACACGCAGATTCTCCGCAATGGAAAAAATCAATATTGAGTATCCTAATTTGGGGATGACCCGAGAAACCTACGCCTTGCATTGTCTGCTGATGGATTTAACCCGCACGGTATCGAGTAGCTCCACAGATACATGGCCCGTGATTTTGGCGATTTATAACTTATCACATTGTGGCTTTGCATGAAACGCAAATATATGATCTTTGTCTTTGTTAATTTACAGGCCCAAACAACCAGGAAATGATATTGATGTATACTTGGCTCCTTTAATTGAAGACTTGAAGCAAATGTGGGAGATTGGGGTAGAGGTGTATGATGGGTTGAGAGAAGAAAGTTTCACCCCGAGGGCTATGATCTTTGGCACAATTAACGACTTTCCCGCATACGGCAATCTATCTGAGTACGAGTAACAAAAGGCGGTGTGCATGCCCTATGTGTGAAGATAAACACAGATTGGATGTGGTTGGAACATGGTAAGAAGAATATCTATCTTGGTCATCGTAGATTTTTGCCATCAACTCATCACTATCGATTGTGGAGAAAAGCATTTGATGGGAATACAGAAACACGTGAGAGCTCTCCCCGCCTTTGACTGGCGACAGTATTTGAAAAGGTGGAAGATTTGAACATTAAATTTGGGAAGCCTTTTGCGGGAGAGATTGCCAAAGCGGGGTGGAAGAAAAAGTCGATTTTCTTTGAGTTGTCATCTTTGGAAGTCATTATATGTAAGGCATTTCATTGATGTGATGCATGTTGAAAAGAATGTCTTGAAAGTGTCATTGGTACCTTACTCAATATGCCGGGTAAGACTAAAGATACCATCAACTCAAGGTTGGATTTGGTTAGTATGGGTTTGAGACACGAATTGGGTCCCAGAAAGAAGGGTACACGTACATATCTACCTACCGGCGTGACTCATACTCTATCTAGAAAGGAGAAGACTGTCTTTTGTGAGTTTCTTCATGGAGTTAAAGTTCGGAGGATACTCTTCAAATGTGGCGACTCTTGTATCGATTAAAGACCTCAAGTTAAAGTCTCTAAAGTCCCACGATTGTCATGTTCTCATGGAGAATTTGCTACCCATTGGTATATACGATCCATTTTGCCTAAGAAAGTGCGTCGGACCTTAACCAAACTTTGTTTATTCTTTAAGGCGATTTGTAGTAGAGTGATTGACCACGGAAAGTTGCCAACATTGCAAAGAGAAGAATTTGTCACTTTGTGTGAGCTTGAGATGTATTTCCCACCTTCCTTTTTCGACATAATGATTCATCTAATAGTTCATCCAGTTAGAGACACAATTGTGTGGCCCATGTTACATGAGATGGATGTATCCGTTTGAGCGTTACATGAAGATATTAAAAGGATATGTGAAAAATCGATCACGACTTTGAGGTTGTATTGTTGAGCGCTACATAGTTGAAGAGGCTATTGAGTTTTGCGGGCTATCTATCTAGTCTTGAATATTCTCGTGGGATTTGCGAGGTCTCGTCATGCGGGAAGGATTAGTAAAGGGATGACGGGAACTAAATTAGTGATGGTATCAAGGAAAGAACTAGAGCAAGCACACTTAGACGTTCTTCACAATGATAGTGAGGTTGATTCATATGTTGCCAAGCACAAGGAGATTCTTAAGAGTCAATTCGGGAAAGAAGCAAGTTTGGTTAGCAAAAGAACACAATAGGAGTTTCATAGTGTGGCTAAAACATCACATTGATGGTGAGTGTGTTTGAATCCTACTTGATTTCAAAAAGATTGAGATGGTTAGCAAAAGGTCCAAATATACATGTCTTCTCTTACAACAACTATCTAATGAAGCGAGTGCACTTTCTATACAAAAGAACAAGATGATCGAGTAAAATGCAAAATAGTGGGGTGACTCTTGTAGCTCATTCTATGCATGCATCCAAGTGCAAAGATAGAAATCCCATATATGCGAATATGTCTTACTTTGGCTTCATTGAACACATATGGGAGTTGGATTACAATATGTTTCAGAGCCCGTGTTCAAATGTGAATGTGTTGACAATAATCTTGGTTTCTGATTGATGAATTAGGGTTCATGCGGGTGAATTTCAACAAGTTAGGATATAAAGATGAACCTTTTATTTTAGCATCGCAAGCTCAACAAGTGTTTTATGTCATCGATCCGATTAATATCAATTGGTCTATTGTTCTATTGGTGACAAAAAATTTGTGTATAACAACGATGATGATGAAGCACCCGATGATGTTGGTGTTGAGGACGACCACTTTCTTCGAACATCGGAACCAATAATAGGGGAAAATACTTCTATAGAGGATGTTGTATATTTTAGAAAAGATCATAATGATGGAATTATTATTCGTCGGAAAAAAATACCAAGACGCGAATTGCAAACAAAATTTTATCTAGGAAAAGGAAAAGGAAATATAGACTTAATGATATATCGTTATTTTTATTAATAGATAATATTTATATTGTTTTTGTAAATTTAACAATAACATGGATTATATATGTTATATTGCAGTCGGATGGCATCACTTAGTGATCATGAGATCTAGTGGTCAAGGCAGTAGTCATTGAGGTTGTCTTTGTTATATATGTTTCTAGCTTTAATTTGTAGCTACTTTTGAGTTTCATAATGTAAGTTACTTATTATGTTGTATGATTTGGATATATATTAATTATGTTGTAATTGTTAGTTTAATATGGTCTTTTGGTGATATGTACATATGTGTGTATCTATATATTGGTTTGTAATGATATATTGGCTGAATTTTGTTGGAATGTATTTTCTGAATTTTGTTGGAAGGAATGAATTTATAGGTTGTAATTAAAATGGAGAACAAACCAAAATAAAAAAATATTTAAAAAAATTCATTAATAGGTAGCGTTTTAGAGTGAAAACGCTAGAAATGAAGTTAAAAATTCATTCAATACCTAGCGTTTTAAAAATAAAGCGCTAGGAATTGTAAAGAGGAGCTAGAGGATCCCTAGCGTTTTTCTGAAAAACGCTAGGAATGGTAGTAAAAGGTCTTTATAGCATCCCAGCGTTTTTACATAAAGCGCTAGGAATGTTAGTAAAAAGGTGCTATAGCATCCCTGGCGTTTTCTGTAAAACGCTAGGAATTGTAAAAAGCGCTTATAGCATCCCCAGCGTTTTTACATAAAACGCTAGGAATGGTAGTAAAAATTTTAATAGCATCCCTGGCGTACGTAAAACGCTAGGAATTGTAGTAAAAATTTTAATAGCATCCCTAGCGTTTCTGAAACGCTAGGAATGGTAAACACGCTGCGCTAGATGATCCCTAGCGTTTTATGTAAAAACGCTAGGAATGCTATTAAAATTTTTACAAGGCGCGCTCTCTCATCTCCCTCACACACTCACGTAGACGTCTCTTCATCTACCTAACTTCTCTCCACGACCCAGGAAACCCTCCACGAACAACCCAGAACCCAGAACAACCCAGAACTCACGTAGACTTCGTTCATCACCGTTGCCCATTTCGTTCATCTCCACGCACAACCTGGTTACCCATTTCGTTCATCACCGTTGCGAACCTCCACGACCCAGGAAACCCTCTTCGTTCATCTTCGTTCATCTCCACGCCGTACCAGCTCTCCCTCTCTCTCGTTGGTGCTATCTTACCACGCAACTCTCTCTCGTTGCTTGTGTGGTGCATTTTCTACTGACGTTGTGTGACTAGATTTCTCAGGTATGGATTTTCTTTTTTCTCCTGATTGTATTGTACATAGATTGCCACTGCTTGCATGTTAGTTATAACAATGTTCTGTTATTGGCATTTTGAACAAAAGATGAACTCTTGATACTAGTCTGTACATGGATTTTCTAAATGTTACTATTAACCCATAGCGCACGAGATAGTTGCACCATCCCTTCAACACAGGTATTTAACAAAACTCGACCTGTTTTTTGTACATATGTATTTGATAAAATTATCATGTATATTTATTTTTCTATATAATTGATTTAGGATAACTGTGAATGTGAGCTATATATTGCAAACCCACATCGAAAGGTTGCAGTGGGTTTGATATGTAACCAATTGAGTGCCACACTGCACAATCAGGCCATGCCTGAAAACCATTTGAGAGTTAGGGTAGACTATTCAATAGAAGGTCTGCACCATTGCTCATTCCAATTGCTAATGCGGATATATTTCTTCGTGGATCAAGCACTTAGTACTTTTGTGGCATGCTTTGAACAACTTGTCGTTGTAAGTGACAATATTTTTGTTAATAAGTTGATGACTATAATGTGTGTTAACTAACTAATTAATCATTTTTTTAATATATACTAGGTACCCCAAGTGTCCCGACCTTCCCCTTCCATAAAAGTGTCCCGAGGCCTTCCCTTCCACTACCAAACTCTCCCGACCATCTACTTCTATACGACCAGTCCAACATGTTGGTCAATTTCCCATTGATGAATTCCGAAGTACATCGATTCTCTAAAGGTCCACATCACTCAAAAAAATGAACCGGACGACCAAATTTTTTTACCTGGCCGATAACATTGTGGGCACTGGAGCAGTTGGTAATTCTCAACATGGAGGATCTCAAAACTATAGTTGATATGGATTGGGCCACTTTGCCATCGATATTAGAGTATACGGAGGTATGTATTAAATTATTTGTACACAATAGTTGTTTATATTAGAGTATATATTAGAGTATATATATATGAGGATCCGAAAGTTGTATATATATATATTATTTATAGGTTTTTGTACAATCGTCTTCTGGTCCCTTCGCAACGGACACAGAAGTATTTCTTCTTGTGTCCAGCGTGTATCGTTGTGTTTAAGCAAGGTAATACAGAGGAACGTATTATGGCTATTAAGAGTGAAATACAAAGTTATATCCATTCACGCTTCATGGATGCCAAGCATTTGAAGGGCGACTCTTTATTTTTGGCACCACTCAATAATGGGTGAGAAATTTTGTCTTCAATCACTTGTTTAATTATTTTGAGGATTGTATTATAGTGTAAATTAATGTGTACTCATTCGTGATTCATTTACTTGCAGGCAACATTGGGTACTCTTTGCAATAAACCCTAAGCAAAATGTTGTCTACTATCTGGATTCACTTCAAGGCCATTACAACGTCTACGTAGACTTCGTAGAGATCGTTGAGAGGTGTGTATGTGTAACCCTCTCATTTTAATTTGTATAATTTAATATATGTATTTTGTTCAACTTAACGTTATATATATATATATATGTATGACGTTACAGTGCTTTGAAAGAATACTTGGGATTATCTACGAGTAAAACAAGATGACTACCCATAACTGTAAGCTTTTTAAGAATCATTCTTATAATTTTAATTGAATTTTTGGTCATAAAAATGTGACAATTAAGTTATAATCTTTTGCTTTGTAGTGTCCTAAACAACCAAATAACAATGATTGTGGGTACTACGTTATGAGGTTTATGAAAGAGATTATCACTCATGACAAAGTAACAATCCCAACCAAGGTAACTACTTAGATTTCTTTTTTATATTGATATTATAATACTTACTCACATTTAATAAACATTTTAATTCTAATTTTATTTCATTTTATTTTTCAATATTTTCCAAACTTTAAAAATATCCAGAATTACTCTCTTTGAACAACTTACAGTAAGGGAGTAGTGCGATTTTGTTTCTAGCTTTTTGTAGCAAGTTTTGAGATTCATAATAGTTTAGTTATTATATATGTTGTATATATTGGATTTATATTATGTTGTAAGTACTTCTTAGAATGATATATATTGGATTGGAAATATTATTTGATGAATTTTGTTGGTGAATTTTGTTTGAATGATATTGGATTGGAATGTATTTTCTGAATTTGTTTGGAAGAGAATGAATTTATAGGTTGTAATTAAAATGGAGAACAAACCAAAATAAAAAAATATTTAAAAAAATCGATCAATAGGTAGCGCGTTTTAGAGTGAAAACGCTAGAAATGAAGTTAAAAAGTCATTCAATACCTAGCGTTTTAAAAATAAAACGCTAGGAATTGTAATAAGAGAGCTAGAGGATCCCTAGCGTTTTAAAGAAAACGCTAGGAATGCTAATAAAAGGTGCTATAGCATCCCTAGCGTTTTACATAAAGCGTTAGGTATGGTAGTAAAAAGGGCTATAGTATCCCTAGCGTTTTAATTTAAAACGCTAGGAATGGTAGTAAAAAGAGCTATGAGATCCCTAGCGTTTTTAATTAAAACACTAGGAATGGTAGTAAAAAGAGCTATGGGATCCCTAGCGTTTCTAAAACGCTAGGAATTGTAAAAAGCGCTGGGTCAATGGCTAGCGTTTTATATAAACGCCACGTATGTCTAAAACACACTGGGTCAATGGCTAGCGTTTTTTAAAACGCTACTAATGGGGTGTACGCATTAGTAGCGCCAGCTTCTCTAGCGTTTTAAAACGCTACCAATGCCCAAAAAAAACGCTAGCCATCCTAATACGCTGGCGTAGTGTACTAATCGCCAAGGTATTTCTGGAGAAAGCCAACCCTCATCGGGAAGTGACCTCTTCTCCTCAACCATGGTGTAGCCCGGGCCAAAACTTGTTACGCCATTTTTCTCGCAACTTGTTGGCCCCCATTCGTTGACTGTATCTAACCTTTATCTTATCTTTTAGGGCCACACTAAGGAGGTACCGACATCATCTTTTTAGGTCTCACACCACGAAGAAACCAATATTCCTTCTTCCGTTCCATCTCAACACGCTGTCGATGTTGATTCAGTCGTGACAGAAGAGGAATTGGCTCGATACTTCTTGATCTTAGATGTCCCTTCAGCCTCAGCCTCTCCCCAGGATGAGGATCTCGCCTAGGTGAACACTCCCCTGTCAAGGGAGGTTCCCATGTGGCCGATCGGAAATTATTTATGATCGTATTAGGTCAGGCAGAGGTCACTGAGCCACGATGGAATGCCTTTCGGCAGATAGCGGAGGGTGAAAGAATTAAACCATGGCCATATAAAAATACATGAGTTGTTATGATTAAAAGTTATTTAGTGGTCACGCGACATCTTTAAAAAGTCACATAGTTTTTTAGGCCTCAAAATATTAATTTCACTTATTATGGAAAAAATGGAAAATTGGGTAGCAGATAAAGACACAAAGAAGAGAAGAAGATTTAACATCCTGGATACTGAGAAGTGTAGGAGACAAAAAAGAGGATATGGCATAGACATGAAACAACAATATGCTGATAAGAAGCTGAACAAATAAAAGCAATGTTCACTTGCAGGATCCTTTCCATAAGAGGAATCCACCATAGCCTTCTTCATATGCTCCACCTCTGTCTTGGTATTTGTCGATGTCCCTCTGCAACACCCGTTGAAGACTTTGGGACTCATTCGTCGTCATCGTTGCTAGCATTGTTGTTGGTGTTGTTGTGAGGGTTCATAAGTTTTTGACATCATAAACAGACTTAGAAGGCTCTGATCAATGACTTTGCCGAAGCGTAAACGACAAAAACCACTGAAAGGTGGCACATGTCTTATAGTTACACGCATCGGAGAGGTCGTATATATTGGGGGCGCATACAATTGTGTGCAGTGATGGTCACAAGATTTTGGGTTATTGTCGATCATAAACGACGATTCTAATGGTATGGTTGCCGAAGTGAAATCGACGATGAAAGTTGGTCTCTCACCTCTTCCTATGTCTTGCTTCGCTTGCCTCTCTCTCTCTCTCTCTCTCTCACACACACACACACACACTCATTCTCCCTTTCCCCCGCTCCCTTTCACAATTATATTAATAATACTACTACCCAAGAGCACTTGGATGAGATGGTAGGAGTCTTTCCCAATTTAACCAAGATCTTAAGTTCGAATCCATATTTGAACATGCAACAGTGTTAAATCTCTTGAGGGAGAGTCTTGCCGTCCATTGTGGTCCTACCCAACTCGAGGGATTGATCTTACTTCTCGCACTTTACTTTCTGTCCTTTATATTCTAGCAATTTATTTTCATGTCATTTATATTTATCGCAATTTACATTATGAACATGAGTGAGTAGAAATACAGTCTTGGGTTATTGGGAGTAATTCAATGATAGGTCTCTAGTAATTTCCAAGACTATTCTCCACTCCAATTGTTGTGTTTTCAATCTAATTTCATTGTTTTATATATTTCAATCTTAAACATTAGAGTGAAGAACCGAAAGGTGAAACTCTATGTTTGATCTATGAAATTAGATAAGAGAATTAAGATATGAGAATAATCTTAATTCCCTCGAGGTAATAAGAAACATATTCTTCCTAATGAAACTAATGACCCAATATTCTTTACATTCCTGAATTACAATTAATCAAAAACTTCTTCTACAAAACATTTTTTTAGCTAATCACAATTGAAATCGGTAATCACATAAGTCCAATGGATCGATACTCTTTTACTACTAGATAGAACCGTACACTTACGGCCTACTAACACACTCCCTCTCCCTCTCCCCCTCTCTCTTTGCCTTTCTCCCTGTCTCATAGTTTTTTCTCCCATTTGTGGCTTTGCTCTCTTCTTGCATGTATGAAAAAAAGTAAATCAAGAACCAAAAGAAAAGAAAATCAGAACCTAATGCCCGACAAAAGAAACACTCATGGGAATTTAGCTCAAATGGGTATTTTCTATTATTTAGGCTCAATATTTTATTTGATTCTAATTATTTAGGTGAGTTGGACTATGAAGACTCACCAAAGTCATAGTAGGGATCTAGAGACTCACCAAAGTCAGAGTAGGGCTTTTTGAGCGATAGTTGAACTCACACCCTTGTGAGGTGTGAATCAACTTCTTACCAACTCATCCCAAGTATGTAGTTCAGTTGGTGAACTAATAGATATCGAATGAGTACACTTAATGAGTACAAAAAAGAAGTCCCAAATTCAATATCGGAAAACTAACATTTCACCTTTCTCCAAAAACACTGCCTATAAAGAAAACTCCTTACCAACAACGCGGTCAATCTTCATTGGCAATATTTGATACTTATTATAACAATTTAAAAATTTAAATATTGTTTTTGAAAGTTTTTATTTATCAAAAAAAATTAATGTTGTTTTTGAAAATTCCATTTATCAAAAATAAATAAATAATATTGTTTTTGAAAATTTCCTATTTTGGGTTAATAACTCGGCAAGCTTTTCCCTAAAGACAAGTTCCTGCAATATGGGGGCATTGATTGACTATTGAGTTTTGCGGTTGGTAAGAGAATCAGATTCAAACACTGGTGTGTCACACTTACAACCCCTAATTTTGTTCCTTTCTCTACCCAAAAAGGATCAAAATTCATCTTTCTCTTTTCCATCTAAACACGTGAGAGTGGAAGAATAAAATGGAACTAGCTGGAGGGTGAGAAACAACTTCCAAAGTTTTAGGGTGTGTTTTGAGAGTGCCATTCATGGCCATGGAAGGAAGAATTTCTGAGGAATTAACGCCTAGGTATTATGCCCTTTGTGCCATTGGAGGAATGCTCAGTGCTGGTACCACTCACCTTGCTATTACTCCTCTTGATGTCATGAAAGTCAATATGCAGGTTCATTTCAATTCTATTTGTTAACTCATTTGTTCCATAATCTGTGTTTAACTTTGTTTGATTAGGTATTACAAATTAGGGAATGGAAAAACTTGTGTTGGTTGCGGATCACTATATTGTTTTGTTATTATTGTAACAAAAAAGTGGAAAAATTGAATTTTTTAGTTGCCCTTTATGTAGGAGAATGATTTTTCACCCTTTTTAGGGTTTAGGGTTTAGTAACAAAAAATGGGGAAAATTTGTTTTTTTTGGGATACCCTTTATCTATGAGAATGATCTTCAATTTCACACTAATGTTAAGTAACAAAAAATGTGGAAAAAAAATGATTTTTTAGGTACCCTTATGAGAAGGATTTTTACCCTAATGTTTAGAATTGATGATGTTGGTTGGATCATATTTGTTGTTATTACATGTAGGTGCACCCTATTAAGTATTACAGCATTTACTCGTGTTTTACGACGTTATTGCGGGAACAAGGGCCTTCTGTCCTCTGGAGAGGATGGACAGGAAAGTTCTTTGGCTATGGTGCTCAAGGTGGATGCAGATTTGGTCTCTATGAATATTTTAAGGGGGTTTACTCTAATGCATTGGTTGATCAGAACAGGAGTCTTGTTTTCTTTCTTAGTAGTGCATCTGCTGAAGTCTTTGCCAATTTAGCTTTATGCCCATTTGAAGCTGTTAAAGTTAAGGTTCAAGCACAACCCTCTTTTGCTAAGGGTTTGTTTGATGGCTTTCCAAAGTTATATGCATCCGAAGGCATGCGAGGGTAAATACTGATTCAAATTTCAATACATTATTTCTAATTGATATTCATCTGTCTCTAGGAGACTATATAATGATTATTCATCTTCTGTTTATTTACTTCTTGCAGATTCTACCGTGGACTTCTTCCACTTTTGGGTCGAAACCTTCCATGTAATTTCATAATCTCTCGAAGCTTTATTTAATTAATCCTTCTCTAGAAATATATATTTAAGTATTAAAGAAAATCAGCACTATCAACACATCTTTTGTTGCCTGCCGGTTTTTCTTGCAAACTTTTCTAGCGTATAACTGTGTCCTAGAAGATCACCGGAAGTTCAATGTCTTGCTTTTCTCTTTTGTATATGTTTTTGTTTATTTATGATTCCTGCTCTACTAACTGTCTTGAAAAATTTTCATTTTCTTTTGCTGAATTGTCATATTGTAATCCACATACCGGGTGGGTTTGTGGGCATTAGTTGCCATTTGCTTTAATAAATAACAAAAGATTTTGAATGATAAAATAAGAATAGACTTATGTAAAGCACAGCATGCTGAGTATTCATTTTTATTCTTTGTATTAAGTTGTAATCATTAAGTTTACTTTGACCTTGTTCTTATAATAATTTAATAGATGTTGAATGATAAAATAATAACGAGCTTCTTTAATAATTAAGTAACAACATACATTGGGATTATGTCTTGTAATAATTAAGTTTGTTCTTTTGAATTAGCATGGTGATGGAATGTGTAATTTCAGTGATAGTGAGCTACAAGTCTATAACTCTTGCATTTGTTCACTAATGAACTAAATATTTAAAATTCTGCTTTTTTTGGGCAGTTTCCATGGTTATGTTCTCAACATTCGAGCATTCTGTTGACTTCTTGTATCGTAATGTCGTCAAAAGGAAAAAGGAGGAGTGTTCAAAAGTTCAACAACTTGGTGTGACATGTTTAGCTGGATATACGGCTGGATCTGTTGGTAGCTTTATTTCCAATCCGGCTGACAATATTGTAGCTTCTCTTTATAACAGAAAGGCTGAAAGTCTTGCGCTGGTATTTATTTCGTTACGTTGGGTTTATGATACTTTGTTGAGAGATCAAAACCTTTGTGCTAAATATGTTCCACTTATTTTTTGTGCAGACTATCAGAAAGATAGGGCTAGCTAATCTATT
Organism: Oxytropis ochrocephala; assembly: GCA_020916435.1. NCBI lineage: Eukaryota > Viridiplantae > Streptophyta > Magnoliopsida > Fabales > Fabaceae > Oxytropis > Oxytropis ochrocephala. The sequence goes on from CM037092.1 coordinate 12,419,336, forward strand.
TACCAGGAGCCTTCCTATTAGAATGTTGGTGGTTGGTCCTTCTATAACTTTGCAATGGTTTTTCTACGACACTATCAAAGTGTTAGGTGGACTGTAAGTGTATTACTCCCTAAACTTTGAAATGATATTCAATAGTTTTCTCTGTATTAAGTATTACTATTAATTAACAAAATTTGAATTCGCCGTTTTGAATTTTAATCATAACTATGTTCTCTCTTTCTCTCTTTCTCCGGACAAAAACAAAGGAAGAGATAAAGTTAAAGAAAAATATAGAAATACTAATTTAATGTAAATCAATCTGAATAACTAGAATAATTTTTTGTTCATGAAGTATGTATTTTGGATGTTGATTATTTTGTTTGAAAGAGAACCGTAATGTTAGAAGATATGAAAATATCTTGATATTATCTCAGAGTATATTTGACATTCTCTTCAAAAATTAGTTTCCATATTTCTTAGTTATTACATTAATTTGTTTTCTTGTTTAGTTTTTGTTTATAAGCAAATGTTAGTTGTTAATTAGTTAGGGTAGGGGGAAATTTTAGTTTCCGGGGTTTGAAATTTGGACTCCTTCGGTGTCCCTTACCTCACCAATCGATCCACCTTCTTGAGACGTTTGCTTGTTTAGTTAGTGATACGGTTGCTAGCAATGGAGGGCAAGATAGGAAATTTCAATTTAAGTATGAAAGAAAGAACCAATTAATCGGGGACAACTTGCACACACTAACTGATTCTCTGCAACAGAATTGCCTACGTGGCAATTCTGTATTGGGGAGGGCATATCTCTTGTGATTGGAGAGAGAATGTACCTCTATACATGATGGAAAGCGTGAGCTCATTTTCTCTTAGGCTGGTTTTGGGAATTTTACTGGGAATGGGTCAGTAGCAGTAGGACTGATATGCATTGTACTGTTTCATTCATTTTCTTCTTCTATACTTGTATTCACTACTTGCAACTTAGAGAGATCCTCTAAGTTGACATTAATAAACAAGTATTTCATTCCCAATTCAGCTATTCTGTGTTTCATTTGTATCAAGTGGTATTCAGAGCACTAGAATTAAGTACTACGTGCATGGTACTTATGCGATTAAGCATGGAAAAACGCTTTGGTCCACTTATGGTAATTGGTGTTGTACCAAAACTCAGCCCAACTTAACCATTTGTTCCACTGCTTCGATCTGTGGCCTGTCATACACCGTAAGTACGTTTCCAAGCACCTATTGACTACCTCAGTTTGTTCATCTGTCTGTGGATGATAAGCAGAACTGAATTTCATCTTAGTTCCAGCAAATCTGAACAATTCAGTCCAGAATGAGCTAATAAAGATCCTGTCTCGGTCTGAAACTATAGATATAGGGAACCCATGCAACTTAACCACCTCCTTCATGAACAACTCAGCCTCCTCTTTGGCACTATATGGATGGGCCAAAGCAAGGAAATGAGCATACTTGGTTAACCTGTCCACCACAACTAGAATTGTATCCATTCCCCCAACTTTTGGTAAACCACCAATGAAGTCCATGGATATGTCTGACCAAGTTTGCTTCGGTATGGGCAATGGTTGCAACAGTTAGTATTTGGAGTCTTTTATTGGTACAAGTAAGGGTTGTGTTTAGTCCTTTTTGTATCAAATCATAATCATCAATCATATTAAACCATATCCATGATTCGAAGTTTTGATTCTTCATAATTTCAACATGATATCATAATAGTACTGTGATGTGACACCCGTGGCTGACGAGGGCGGGGAGTGATCGCCGGTGCCCAAAAAGATGGCACGGACAAAGAGTGACTCCTGGCATGCTTCTAGGCGGGGGGACACGTAGGTGAACCGAATACACACCGGAATGAGAGACATTTGGAGTATGTGCACGTATGGGACCGTACAGTTGAAGGAAGACTTAAAAGAATTGATTTGGGCTACCTATACCAACATAATGCATTATCTTTTCGGGAGCCCTTCACATATGAACTCCATAGTTAAGCGTGCTTGACTTGGATTAGTAGTGGGGTGGGTGACCTTTTGGGAAGTATCCCGGAAAGCATGCAAGTGAGAACAACACATGCTGGAAAGACACGTGTTGGTTTGTAGGGGCAGTCGACAGTTCTGAAAGTAGCCTAGATGTTACAGTACCACCTTTGACATGTCTCGCCATGATTCTGGTATCGAGTTCTCCAATGTTTAAAACTCTACTAAAATTTGATAACTCTTGGTATTGTCAACCATACCTACATTTCGACCAATTTTTCTCAGGTTCTCTTTTTTAGTGTTTTGAAGCTCTCCGCTGTGTTATCCTTCCTACATGTTCTGCAGTTCTCCTCTGTTGTGTTATCTTTTCAAACCTCTCCTCTGTCTCATCTTTGCGGTGCTTTAAGAATCTTTGATCTTTCTGTTGCAGTTTGACACTTATATTGTCTCAGTTGCAGTTTGGCACTGTTTTTTTTTTTGTCTCAATTTTGGACCTGTGGCCAGACACTGTTTTTTTGTCCCAATTGCATTTGGTTTTTAACTTTTGTATAAGCTGCAATTTTTATTTGACTCTTGTTCCAAATGTAGTTAGCCCTGCCGATTTTCAAGATTAAATTACATTATTTGTTTGACTTTCAATGAGTACATTTACAATTGTAACTAGCTTAAAGCTCAGTAAACTTTAACTTGAGGGAGAGTGTTAGAAGACATAAAAGTATCTTAGATTATCATTTCCTAGTATTTTAGATTCAGTGTTTTCAATCCTGGATAGTAGAGATTAGCGGTCAACCTAAAAGATGCTATAACTGATAGGATGGGCCTTAGCCAATGTTTGTATTAACAGCCCAGTATTTTGTTATTAGGCACATAACAGTTAGTAGTAATAGAAATAAGACATGTTGCCTATAAATGGATAGGAGGGGGTGTTAGTGAATCAGTTAGGAAATAGCTCAATTTTAAGGAGAGGTTTAGGGCACTCTCGAATTTGCTCTGGGTTTGCTGGAACTTTAAACCAGGAGTGCAATAATAGTCCATTCTTGATTCTTTTACATTGTTTTTCCCTTAATATCAGTTGGAGTCCTTTCAATAGCGGATAGTAGGATGACCGTTATCCCGAAATTTTCATAACCTTTATGTAATGTAGAATATATGCATATAAGTTGTCAAAGTTAATAAAAATTACTCAAAATTCATGATATTCATCATTGACGATAAGAAAGTCATGACGTCTTAAACAAAGCATAGTACTTTTTTTTTGTAGAAGCATTTTTGATTTAGAAAATGATATGCTGTATGCAATGGATGATGGACTTGACACTCCCATCTATATCAATGATTGCAAATACTTTTTTGTAGTTATCTACGGTTCCTTTGAAAGAATTTTGAGCTGCTTCTTTGGCTCTAGTCATTGCTTCGTTAATGTAACCCCCATTGCAAAAAAATTCACATGATGAACTAGCCTAAGCACACTCACAATAAAATCCCCACGGCCTTAAGGGTGTAATCAACATCATTCCAAAGTGAATGCATAAGAATGATGTTAGTTGCTTGCCGTCTTCACCTTACGGTTTTTAGCAACATTAGCCTTTCTCCATTCATCAAAAGTGAACAGCATTCTAAGATTATTTCCAATAGCCTCAATGTTTGGAATGAAATGGAAATGGAAATCAACTTGTCTCATTAGTCAGGTTGCTGATAGACCATGACAAATGTAACATTATAGACAAGATAGCATGTTTAATTATGTTAACAAACACATGCCGAAGATGGAGTAGCAATGTATGTATCATAGCAAACTTTTGGACTGGCCACTGGCCGCTATTGTTTGATAACAAAGAATATGATCTGATGATAAGTTTGCAAAGGTGTCCAGTGCTATGCTTTAATGTAATAAAAGATTAAGATAATTAATGTTTATCTATCTTAGATTATTGCTGCTAGTCGTGGTCTTATGTTCTATTTGATAACTCGGAGTCAACCGTCAAATAATGAAATCTAAGCCTTTTACTGCCTACACTCATGTTACTAACACTTTGCAAAGGAAATGATGAGTTAAACTATTAGATTATAGATCCGCTTATTTCATGGTTGTCGTTGGGTTCCTATACGTGTTCATAAATTATTTTCATCTAATTTCCATAAGCTCTCCAAGATAGTTTATGAAAAAAGTTTATAGCTTATAGAAAAATAGTCAACATTTTTTTTAAGAAACCGGTTTTGCACAAACTCTTATATGATGCTATTTTCTGAAATGCTTTTTGTTTTTGCAGGCCAATTCTGTTTTCTGAAAGTTTTTGCAGGCCAACTAGTGGTGAAGTTGCAGCTGACTTGAGTGATGGGGCAGGCTAGACAGAGAAATAGAATTCTGCAGTCACAGTTTCTTACTGACTGTGTATGATTGCAAAACATTTTATAGAGTATATACAATACAAGGAATAGTTTGTAGTGGCTTTGGTTTCTGCCACCATCTTGAATTTAGCCTTTCATTTTCCTTTTAGAATATGGTTCAGAGAAAGAATGAGTAGTCCATTTATGTTCTACCAGCAGTAGCATACTAGTAATAGTTACCACACAAAAAAATTCAAAGATTGATTATTATACTTTAAAAAAAACAGTTTTCTATTTTTAAAATATTAAGAAAGAGAAAAATGTGTCTTCTTGTTAACTTTTAAAAATAGAAAACTGTTTATAAAAACTAGCTGTGTTTGTTCTGGCAACAATATTGCTTTTTTCATGTGCTCCACTCAATTTTATCTAATCCTCATACTTCCATTATTTTCCCATAATGTTTTGATATTATTTGGAAGGAATATTTCAGAATTCAACAGATAGTGTAGACATCATGACAGAAACATATATTGAGTGACAGACAAGTTACATTTGTTTGTTAGTGTCAACGGTAAGTAACTGAATTATAGAGGACAAGAAGATCATTCATAATAACTCACGAGGAAAATAGACAGACACAACACATTGTGTTTGTTGTCACCACTCACCAGATGTCCTTAAAAGCTTAGAGTGATATGGTTTGTTATTGAAGGGGAAATGTCTTATTATCTATCAATTACTACTATCAAGTGAACTTTCATGAACAAATGAGACTAGGTTGGTCCCGGTTATCTAATGATGATCATGTCATGCCAATTTGTGATGGACCCATCTCTCTTGACAAAGACATGAACCTGAAAAGTGCAAACTAGTAACGTAAACTGAAGGAAATGTTATATTCACTTTCCTAAAAATAGGTTTAAATAACACTTACATATCTTTTATTTTATTCTGTTAAAGACACCAACTTTTCCTCAATTACATATAGGAGTTTGCTTTTCCCACACCCCCTCCTACTCTTTCACACTCCTTAACTCCAAATATTCCAAAAATACTCTTAAGTGAAGTGTGTGTTTTCACCTATTCGGGGATGGGCAACCGAATATACTCGGTTGACGTCAACCGAACAGGTAAAAAAGGTGAATGTGGTGTGAGAGTCCATTTTTTGTAATAAAATAGGGTGTTCGAACACCCTTATGCGAATCTATCTCGTTCGAACAGGTGAAATTACACACAAGAGGGTGTGAAGTCAAGATTTAACACACACGAAAGATGTCATTCGAACCTGTTCGAAGGTCCGTGTTCGAACAGGTGAAATTTCGTGAAAAAAAAAAGAGGTTTTGACTGGCCTTTTGATCTTTTCACACCCTTATGAGATGTGTTTTGAGTAGGAAGGGGTGTGGGAAAAGCAAACACCTTACATATATGTGCGTGGAGTGGAGCCAGTCCAAACTGGCCTTGGGGACCAAAATTGAAGAGCTTATGTGCTACACTTCAATTATAACAAAACTAGCGTTTTTTCTCACTCGTTGCACGGGGCAAAAGCTCTAGTTCATACATATAGATAGGTTTTTTGAGTTGTAGAAGTTGGATGAATAAATTAAATGCTAAAATCAATATAAATAAGAACATGAGGTGTAAAATAAGAAATTAAGAATCCACATACTGTCATCTAAATTCAAAGTCATAATCCATATAAAACGAAATAGAAAGAAGTCATAATTCAAAAACATTAAAATACAAAACAAGATCCAACACAAATCAAAATTAGTAGCTACTCGAATGATTTCTTCAACATCACCAAAGAAACAACTCTCAGTAATCAGTGGCAGATGCAGTGTATTAAGTATGGGGGCATTTACCCCACCAATAATTTTTTTCCATATACAAACATATAATGATATATCATTTGCCCGGTATTGCCCCTATTAATATCTAATTACTCAAACCCACAAGTTCAACTCATTTTAAGCAATCACAACGCTTGAAATATGTTTCTCTGTAATGAGTTTTGTGATGAATGAACTTTATAATCATGAGATATCATTAGTTGAACGATTGTTTTGTGATGTAAGGGTTGGACACCCCTTGTGCTCCTTTCAATGACACGATATTTGTTTTGTGACACTACTTAACTAAAAAAGGTGATGTCAACAGTTGTACACTCACTCTCCTAGAACTAATCTTATCCTCAAGCTTTAGATCTAAATGCTTCCCATGATGCTTACGAAAAGTATCTTCTTTTGCAGATCTGCTACATTAACTTTCCAAATAAATATCCTTAACATCCAATTGAAAACCCTCTTTAATAGATTTTTTTCCTTTGTAAAAAATGACTTGTTCTTGGTACAACAAGCGCATTGTGTGACTCAATGTGGGTGGAGATAGGATCACCACGTAAGAACTTTAAGTAATATATAATCATTGATCATTTCTATAAGTTTGTTACAAGTGTGAGGACTTTCATTAGTACTTCAATTAATAATTAAATATTATTAGTACATTGCGAGAGTATAATGATAATGATGCTGAGGGGCAAACATATACTAATCAATATTTTTATTTACCCGCCCACTCAACACACAAAAATTAAATTGTGGTTAGTATGTACTGACGATTGGATTGTTGTATAATATTATTAGTATCATAAGCCAAAGCCCACAAAAGTGTACTGATAAACATTAAACAGGCGTGGCTCAAAAGTATTTTTTAAACTCTATTTTTATTTTTTATTTTTTAATCTTTAAATTTTGATATGAGGTTCCATTTTACCCTTATCTACACTATATATTTATAGATGTAAACCACAACTAAAAATATCAATTAACCCACTTTAAAATATTGACACTTAGATTTTTTGAGGGTAAATAAGTCAATTACATTCAATTCATTTCTTTTTACTCTCTCTTTCTTTTTCTTCTTACATTCTATTTCTTCCTTTTTTTTCTCTTTCTTCTTGCACTCTCTTTCCTCTTTTCACTTTTCTCTTACATTCTCTTTCTTCCTTTTTTTCTCTTTCTACTTACACTCTCTTTCCTCATTTTCTCTTTCTCTTACACTTTATTTCTTCATTTTTTCTTTTTACTTTACTTTTATTTTTCTCATAAACAATTATTCTCTTTCTCTTCTCACTTCACTTTAATTTTTTTAACTAAATTTCTAAATTTATACAAACACTACTCTACTAAAATTACTCTACTATTACTTCTTATTGACAATCCACTATCTCTCTTTTAAAATCTACTATAATGTACTAATCAACTAAAATAATCAACTGAAACTACGAGATAAATGCACTACTATATAAAAAAATGCGGGATAACAACAGTGATATTTAAAAAAACACGGAATTAATATTTCCTATTGATAATTATAATATTTGAAGACTTCTATAAACCTACTATCTAAAAAAACAAGAAAACTTAATGACTATTTAAACTACTAATTAATATAAAACAAAAATTTCTTATTGATAAATTACTATCTAAGTTTTACTATCTATTATAATCTAATAATAAACTAAAATAATCAATTGAAACTTTGAAATAACTGCACTGATACATAAAAAAACACGGGATAGTTGCACTAATATATAAAAAAATACGGGGATAACTGCAATGATATTGTGTGTGTGTGTATATATATATATAAACATGTGATAGCTGCACTGATATATAAAAAAACACTGAATAAATGTAAAATTGTTTTTAAATGATATTTTTACAATTTTAGATTTTAATATTTATCTATTTTTATTTGAAAAACCTTTTTCCATCTACTTTAAATTTGTTTTTATTTCACTGGTTAATGTTCTGACTGTTTAAATACTGGCGAAGTTCATTCATAAAAAAATAAGACAGCACCCGTGCGTATGCACGGGTATCCTACAAGTTATTACACATAAAAGCTAACCTGTCAATATCAAAAGTAACCTAATATGAGGCTGTCATATGAGGCTCGAGGATATTAGGACCAAAGTAACCTGAATCACATAGAGAACGCGGTGTCCATGATTGCTGGTTATAAGGAGTTGTGCCATGCGATTGACAAACATTATAGAAAGCACTTGTAAGACCGTTTAAGAGAGTTTATGAAAACAATTTATAACGTGTTTATAAGTTGTTTTCAGCTAATTTTTATAAGTTCCTCGAGATAACTTATGAAAACAATTTATGACTTGTAGAAAAATAATTTAACATTATTTTATCTGTTATTATAGGCTAAATAGCACTTTGGTCATTTATTTTTGCTCTAGGTTTCATTTTGGTCATTTACTTTTTTTTTGCTCCGTTTTGGTCCCTCGTCTTTTATTTTTGTTTCATTTTGGTCTCTACCGTTAATTGAAGTTAACGGACGCCACCCTGTCAGTTAACTGCTGATGTGGCGTCTTAAGTGTCATGTATAACACGTCATTCATTAAATGAGGTGGCAAATAAATATTTATTTAATTCTAAATCATTTTACACATCAACATTTAAGTTTTTTAAATTTTAAAAAAACAAAACACAAACATTAAACCATTTTTTCTGAACTTTTTTCCCCAGATCTTCTTCATCTTCTTAAAAAAAACCAAGAGAAATTGAAATCTTCTCCAACAAAAACGCATCAGAACAACAACAATCATTATTCTTCCAAAACTCTTGTTCTCCAACAACAGAAATGCATCAAGAAGTGTTCTTCTCCAAAATGCAGAAATCCCAAACAAAAAAAACACAGAGAAAAGGAAACACAAAGAAGGGGAATGGACAATGGACAAATTTCCCAATTTTGGTAAGTCTGTCGAAGCAATAAATGACATGTAAGAAGTATATGAATCTAATTGTAATGCTTCGATGCAAGTGTTGTGGTAGATGCATGTTTTAAGGATGTGTTTTTTCATTTTTCTTTTTGACAAAGATGAGATACGAGACTTTTGTCAAAAAAAAGAAGATGAGATACGAGACTTTCGATGCGAGAAGCATAGAGGTGAACATTTTAGATAAGTCATTCCTTGAAAAATTTAGATTTGATTTGAACTCAAACTTTGACAACCTCAAGGTTGTTATTTTCAAGCACCGATATGCAAAAAGTATTTGATTGTATTTGCAAACTCTTTCATATTGTTCTTCCATTTGAGTGTGATTCCACATGATGGCCGAATTTTAGGTCTATAAAGTTAACTAAGTGAGTTTTCAGTATCATATTATTAACTTGTGTTCTCTCTCTTTGAAACATTGTTTAGTAATCATGTATAATAGTGCAAATATAGATGACTAAGTGTGTTGACTGGAGGTTCTAAAGATCTAGAGTTTGAACAGGTGTGGCAATGAAGGGATAAATGATGTTTTTTTTTGCCACGGCTCATGAAAGATAGGTTCTCCTCAAGCCAAGAAATGTGGGACTTCCCCAATTTAGTTTTCTGATGACGGTGAATGAATAGATTGCCCCTGTCTAGTGATGACAACAACTAGGGGTGTAGAGAAAATGATGAATTGGGAATGCCATGACTTTGGAATGAAATGTCGCAAGCAAAAGATTTTGTCTCAACTCGTGGAGTTTGGTGTTGCCCCCAATTATGACAAGGACAAGAATGTCCTGACTAGAGTAATATTGTGAAGTGGTGTATTTAGGATAATGGGTTGAGAAATTGCCCTGGTGTGGTTTTATGGATGTGAATATAAGGGAATGAGATGGGTGTAGGGCGAATTTCCCCAATTTTAGGTGGAGTGAATGGTAACGGGATTGCCCCACTTTGGAATGGTATTTCAAATGGTTGCTCTAATTTGAGCGAGGTTGTGAGAGGTGGCAGAGTTAGGGTAATGGCTATAAAACTCATTCTTCAAATAAATATTGAGCAAATTAACCTTTGTAATGCATAATGTTATTGTATCAAGATTAACAATGTTCCTAATTTTATTTTCTGAATAATAGTATATATATATATATATATATGTGTCAATTTATACATATTTGTACGAAGGGGTCATATAGAATTGGTACTAGCATGCATGATCATGGATTTAAAAGACATGTTTAAAATTAAGTGTCTAACTGAGGTACGCCATCACATGTAATGTTTTACTAACATTTTAGGTGAAGGTGAATCTATTGGTCTAGCTATTCTCTTCTGTCCCACATGCCATCCATCCCCATCCATCCTAGCTGCCAAAAAGCTGTCTTGAGGATTTATAGTATACTTTCCTTGGGAGAGGGATTCATCACTTGTATGTATTGGATGATTTTGTGGACCCCTTTTATGAACTCAAAAGAAGAGAACTCAGAATTCGATGTTCTTTTTTTAAACCAAAGTATCTTATGTTGTGCAATTGTAGACACTAATTTTTTGAAGTATTGAGATCTATTTAAGAGGTTGACTTCTCCCACCACGTATTTTTCGATACACATCGACCAATGATCGAACCCATAACCAAATGGTTAATGAGCTTAAGTATCTACTACTTGTGCTATACTATGTTAGTTTCAATGTTTTAGTTTCATGTAGTAACTTCAATTCAATATTTTTTTATAAACCGGATATCTCTTACGCGTAACTATAGGGACTAATCCATCTAGCCAGGTAGAACCACCATGGGTGGTAAAGCTATTCCTCAAGAGATTTAACTCTGAAGCATGGGTACTTCAAAATCAAAGTCGTACCCGTACTGGGTACGTATCCGGTACGCACTGGGTACTTATGGGTACTTACCAGCCCACATCTGTGGTCTGATATATAAATATATGTTTTCGTATAGTAAAAAATTATATTTTTCATTCTTTTTTTGGAGATACCGAAACTTTTCCTAGTACATTGAATATCTTTTTTCTATTTCCTACTATTTAAATAATTTTTTCCTATATGTTGTTGTATATTATTCAATTATGTTTTACTTATTTGTATTTTCTATTTTTCAATTATATCAAATTTATGCTACGTACCCGTACCCTGATTTTTTGAAAAACCATGTATAGTGTACCAGCACCCGAACCCATGCAACATATGCCTAATGTTGGAAGAGACTCCTACCATATAATCCAAACACTATTGGTTTCAATTCAATTGCCTATTATTATCAATTTATTAATTAATGACGTGTGATGATGTAAGACCAACCAAGTACCAACCTTCAAACGTTTCCCAAACTACCTTCTTCCATGCTGCCATATTCACCTTTGACATTGACATTAGTATATAAAAGTTTTGGTCACACAGCTTAGAGATTGTACTACGTCCATCATATTTTATTTCACATGTATGATTGTGGTACAAAGAGTTGGAGATAGTATACTACTTTTTTTTTTTTTTTAGATAAGCAAGATATATATTGAAACCGAGCACAAATCGTGCCCACGAATTACAATGGTAAGGGGGCTCTCTCAAAACCTCCTCCCAGAGCAAAAACCCTTGGAAAAAAAGACCGCAGTAGGAAAAAGTCACTCACTCACACGAGGATGTGCAACAATGGGACAAAACCGTCCCTAACTCATTGCTTCTCCCTTTCTAAAACATTGACAACATTATTATTAAAACCATACACCGAGTTACAACATAGATAAACACCCTACCAGGGCAATTAAACCACTCTGCCCGGGACGCCTTACATTTTCTCCCCTCCTTGCCTTGAACCAACTCCAAGCCGATTACCTTAGCCCCAACACTATGTTTGTATGAAGCAACTTCGCCATTGAATATTACCTTATTTCGTGCCATCCAAATGCTCCAAATTACCGCCATCCAAATGAGGTGTTTAACCCCTTTTTGTCTTTTACCTTTTATCACCCTCCCAAATTCCACAAAGTGAGAAACTATGTCAACTGCATCATCAACCGAAGACTCCATCCAAGTGAGAATTTTTTTCCAAATGCGCTTTGCCACCCCGCAAGAGACAAACAAATGATCCACCGTTTCCTCTTCCCTAAAACACAAAACGCAGCTGAGCTCAAGGTTAGACTGAATAATTCCCCTTCTGTGCAACGCAACTCTAGTGGCTATCCGCTGCAATAAAACCCTCCAAGCGAATACTTGTATTTTAGACGGAACGTCACATTTCCATATTTTCCTGCATGCAGAAATTGTATCGGGCTGCTGCAAATTACTCCTACCTGCAAAAAAATTCAACAGGAAATCATAGCATTTCCTCACCGAGAACCCTCCGAAAGCGTCTGGTACCCAGGACCATCTATCCGCGCTCCGAGACAACACAACAGTAAGAAAGAATCTGCTGCTGAATCTCATTTGCGATTCTGCAGCAATTACTACTGCAGCCGATCGGTCTGCAGGAATTTTATACTACTAATGATTAGTTTAAAATTCATAAAGATTATATTATATTTTTTGTTTGTGTAAATTGGGTAACGTTTGAGTGCAATTGTGCAGGTTAATTCCTCGAACTGAGTAAAAGTATGGTGGGCGGCAAAACTCTTCTCAAGAGTTTTAACGTTGTTGTATTCTTAGGGTTGAGTTTGATTCTAAGACCTCTAGTTAAATTTGAAGAGACCTGAACCATTTCATCCAAACACGTTTAAATTTTATTGTTACTTCATCTGACTTTTAATAATTAAGTATTGAAAAATAAAACTACAATAATTCAAAGATATAATTATTAGGGAAAATCACAAGTCACACATCGACTAGTGATAAGGTCTCAAGAGGGTTTATAATGAAGAGGCAAACTCTCATCTTACAAGCCGGTTTTGTAGGGTTGAATTAGGCCTTAAACCACATTTTAAGATGATATCAGAGCCTATCCTAGATCTATCGGGTCACCTACCATTATCCCAAGTCCCACATTGACTAGTGATAAAGTCTCAAGAGGGTTTATAATGAAGAGGCAAACCCTCACCTTACAAGCCGTTTTGTGGAGTTGAGTTAGGCCTAAACCACATTCTTCTAAGAATAAAAAAAAACTATTAATACTTCATTAGGATCGTAGAACAAACATTAACATTAAAGTGAGATAAATGTTTTTCCAATAATATTTGAGAAAGTTGGAAGGATTGGAGTAGCTTGTATATTAGCCAACCAAACTACCTTCTTCCATGCCGGCATATTGCAATTTCACATTATTAAAGTTTGGTTGGCAGTCAAACAAAGCCAAAATTATGAAAAAAATAGTTAATAACGTGCTTTTTTAAAACACTTCTTCCTAATTACAGTAGTTATTTAAAAAAGTCAAGATACTTGCCAATCAATCATTTTCTGAATAACATTTTTTTGACAAGAGATGCTTTTAGTTTTAAGTGTCACAAAAATATTATCAAGTTTCCAAAAAGAAACCATATATAAAAGAATATTGTCAAGTATTTCTTAAATTATCATACAATCAAAATATATTCATCATACGTTTTCCTTTTTATTTCTTCAATATATCCATTCTTTTTTTTTTAACAAAAAAGAAAGAGATATGAAATCTCGTTAAAATATTCTGATGCAAAACTCTCCTTTAAGAAAAACATCAAGAAGAAATGAAGGTATCCCCTACATTTTATTGATAAAAAACGAGAAAGAGACAAAAGACGTGGAATACGGAAGTCTATAGCAACAAGGGTCGTGCTCATTTCAGAATTTAAAATTAAATGAATTTCATCAAATCAATAATGTTCCATAAAAAATCAAATTAATAATATGTGCCTCACTTTCATATATTATACTACACTATGTATTTATAACACTGATTTTTACCATTAATTAATATGAACTATATTGTATATTGTATATATAGATTTGTCACAATCTTTTATTCACTATGTGTCACACTCATTATGAGATAGAGGGAATATAATTTGTTTTTAATCTATGCTTATTATGAAACATAATGAGTAATATACAACACTATGGAAAAGAAGTCGGCACAAGGCTATTACAACCAGCAAAGTTCCAAAGCTTTTGTCCATATTTACAATTATTGAGAGAAACTCAAATCATACATTTAATAGTGATAAAGTTTCAAAAAAAGTATACAATAAAAGACATCTCTCAACTTACAAGTCGGTTTTGTAGAGTTGAGTTAGGTTTTACCTATATTTTAAGTCAGTATCAAAATCTATTTTAGATCCATTGAGCCGCCCACCATTATTTTTTACGCACTAAGCCTAATGGTGTTGAGCGTGAGGGGGTATCCATCACCTTACAAGTTGATTTTGTAGAATTAAGTTAGGTCTAACCCACATTCTAAGAACAACTAATACATATAGCACATTCTAAGGTAGAACACCTTGATAGGTGCTCGTGCTCCATACTCACCATCTAAGACTTTGTAGGCGACTAAAACCTAACCTCACAACCCCCCATCTTCTCATAGCTAAGATGGCAGTATGATTTGTGTCATTTTAACGAAGATAAGAAAAAGCGAATCACTTGTTTTTTCTTGAACTGACACCTATCATGTTACCATGTCAGTTGTGAAAACAAAAAAACAAACTACAAATTTCTACTTTCTAAGGTTCTATTTGGTATAAGTCCTATCTACTAGCAGATAGTGGATTTGACTAGTGAATGAAAAATAGACATTTTTGATAAGTACTAGCATTTAACGTTTTTTAATTAACGTTTAGCGTTTTTTCAAACTAGTTCAAGTAACGTTTATCAATTAATTTTACTGTTAGTTTTACTGAACATATCATCTGCTATATTAACTAGATTATCCACTAGTTCATTCGTTTGTCAATAAGTGTATTCACGATCCAATACTTTTTACCAAAATTAGATCTTAAGAGACAACATTGGTAATCATCAAAGTTGCAAATATTTTTCTTAAATGCTAGTCCACGGGGACCACCATAGAAACAACTGAGACTTATATTAATCTGAGTTAATGATTATATTGCCTTTTAAGTAATCTATTTCTTTTCAAAAGAGAAGTAATCAATTTGAAATTTATACTTTATGATACATTTAATGTTACAAAATACTTTAAAAATGTTCTCCAGCAGCCCACACTATTAAATAAACCAAGATGGCTGGTAAGTGATTGGCTAATCAATATGATAATGATTGATACATTAAAGCTCTTTTTCAATGTTAGTAGTTATTACTAGTAGTCCTTCAACATATTCAATTTTCCAACCAAGTAAATTGTTATTTCCAATAAGATGGCATATTTCTATCGCCACGGCCAATTGTATTGGCAATTTTCAGCGACATGGAATCACCGTCGCTCTAGGTTCAACTCTAGGTGTGTCGATTAGATATTGTATGTGGGTGAAGTTTATTTGTCATTTCGTGCAAACTGACAAAAAAAAATTGACATATTTTCACATAGAGAAAATATTATCTGTAAGTGATACAAATGGTAACTGTGATTCATTAACAATGGACTGAGTTACATACATAAACAAGGTACGTAATCACATTCAGTTTCTCCCTCATCACCTCTATGTAGCTGTTGGATTGTGTGCACTTCCTACTTTCAAGACAACAGAAATAAAAATGGAAAATTCAAATTGTACAAGCAAAAAAAAAATCAGAAAATATTAAACAACAAATCTACATTTTGAGCCGACAAAGTCAAAACAAATTGAAACAGCCAACAAAAGCTGTCAATTCATTCTCACAAGATCCATATTATTAACCTCAGACTCAGATATTTTGTCTCTATGCATATCCATGCCTTTCCTTCTTTTCTATGATTCCCTCCAAAGAAATCTAGCCATGAAACAAGTAGTGAACAACCTTGGTAAATCAGATCCACAAACACTAGTTCATAATTAATATCCAATGTCAAATTTGTAATTGATGTATTGAATTGGAAATCAACTGAACTTACTCATAGGAATCTATTGCTTGTCAACAATGTTGTATCATTAAATGAAATCAAGTTTTCACATAATCAGCACCATCACGCTTTCTTTTGTTAGACCTTGAAAAGAAGCAAATCTGACACCAGCTTTTTTTCTGCTTAAGTGGCTGTGATTTAACATCTTTCTTTTCCCTCTTCTCCACATATTCAGCCATGTATTGAACAACAGCCTAAGATGCACCAACACAAGAAAATTCAGATTCAAAAAACATTCAAAATCTTTATTAAAACATATCATTAGAACAAAAACCTCTGTAGCACTGACACTTTTGATTGAAGACATGTCAAGTGTCTGACACGATACATGTCTGACACCGACACATCAATTACATGTATTATTCAGAATAAAACTCGTGTTTGAGTGTCCGTGTCTGTGCTTCGTAGACTAGAACTAGACTAGAAAACTAAAGAAAAGGAAAAGGTACCTGTGCTCCTTTCTCAGCTATTTCTCTTGGTGGAACTTCAAGAGGATTTTCCTCGACTCGCAGGACGCGTAGTTTTGTGAGCATCTTAAATGAGTCAGGCAGGACGCGAATTTGATTATTGCTGATATCCAATTCCTCGAGCATTTCGAGGTTGCCAATTGATCTAGGCAAGTATCGCATATCAGCGAAATTGTTTCCTATGTGCATCTTGACAAGGGAGGTAGCAAAACATAAGCTCTCAGGCACTGACTCAAGCTCATTGAAACTCACATCAAGTTCCTTAAGGTTTATCAATGATGACATTGTTGTAGGTAGTTGTTTGATGTTATTGTACCGCACAGACAAAACCTCAAGGCTCGAAATCTTCCCTAAAGCTTCTGGTAGAGCTTTAAGCCTGTTATAGTCAGCACGAAGCTCTCTAAGGGAAGAACAATTACCAATAGAATGTGGAATTTCTTCTATATTATTTGTTTCCACATTGAACACTTTAAGACTAACAAGTGATCCTATAGAGTCGGGAAGCACCGTAACTTGATTCGAACTCAAATCAAGCTCCTCGAGACGTATCAATCTGCTCAAAGAAGCAGGCAGGGATGCTAAATGATTTCCCCTCAAATCTAGATAAACCAAACTAAAGAGATTTCCAATAGAATCGGGAAGCTCAGTGATCCTATTGGAATGCAAGTCTAATTTGGTCAATGATGAAAGGCCTCCAATTGTGGAAGGTAAGGCCACAATCCTATTCTCTGATAAATCAAGAGTGACCAAACTAGATAACTTTCCTATTGAATCAGGTAACCAATCAACTTGGTCCATCAACTTGTTCTTGAGTTTGAGATCACGTGTTCCTTTCTTTGCAGAAACCTCAATTAAACTAGCAAGTTTAATCAAACTCAATTTCTCACCATCTTGACCTACAATACAAAACAACATTCCATCATAAATAACAAGATTACCTACCAATTTAAGTTCCTACATGAGTAACTAGAATAATATGTCTATTGGATTTGGATACCTAAACAAGCAATAAAATAGCTGCAAACTGAATTGAAATGTTGAATGTTGAGTTTACCTGTGGATATTAATGATGAATCTAATATCTGGGGTTTAGATGGGATTCTAGATTCAATTCCAAACCCATTAGAGTAGAATGTTGACTTGGAATTTTTAACATAACTATCATCTCTTGTAAACATATCAGAAGCCCTGGAAGGAAGTTCTCTCTCTATGATAGAAGAAGCACCAAGTGCAAGTGGAGGCTTATCAAAACCACCCCTAGAAGTAGAAGCAGAAGCTGAATTCTTAGAGAAGCTTGAGGAAACAGTGGAAGAAGAACCATTAGAGTAAGTGGTGGTGGCAGTGGGAGAGGAAACACACATGGAAGCTCTCTGAATCAATTCATCAAACAGATAGTGAACATTTTCAAGATCAAGTAATTTCATAGCCTCTCTCTTCTGTTCCTTACTTTGAAAATACAAAAAATTCTTCTGCATCTCTAACAACACCATGAAAAGTTCATCAGGTACATCAGGACCTTTGCTTTGTCTCGCTATAGATTCAAGTCTCACTTGATCTTCTTTCTCAACATTCAAAATTAAACCTTTCGCCGCTTCAATTTCATCAATTCCTGGCCTAGTTGGCAAGGATCTATGAATCCTCATTATCTCTTCAACCACTCCATTAACTGAAGACCAAGACTCCATTTTTCTTTCCAATTACCAATACCCAGATTCTGAATCTTCGAAAATTTCAAAGCTTTAACATGATAACGAATACCCAGTAGTGAATCGTCTGATTTTTTTTCTTTCTTCTTCAACTACTACCTCTCTTCCTATTCTTCTAGTCGTTGTTGGTTTTGTCTTGTGCGCTAATTTTCTTATTTCCCGATATACCCTTCTCAGTTTCCTTAAATTACTACGGACACCACCCTTTTGTTTTATTAACAACCCCCCGCCAGCGGTTTTTATTAACGGCTGTATGAAATCCGAAATTTCCTGATTAGTGAAATTTTGCCAAAAATATATAACAAATCATATTTCTATATTCAACTCTAATCAAGGTTATATTATACGTTAGGGAAATTCGTGGATATTAGTATTTGTATATTTTTTTGGTAAAAGATAATAATAAAAAGGGCATAGAATGAATTAGATAGTTTCTAGAATAAAACAGTAACTTGTGTCAAAAAAAGGAAAAAAATTGTATAAAGGGATAGGTGTAAGCATTGGGAAGGGGGACACGTGTATCCAGCTGGCAATGAGAGTAGTCACGCCAATGCCATTTCACTTTTTTAACATAATAAAAACACTGCAACACCAACGCGGCACAACCAGATTAGCCTCTCGGTCACTTTATTTTTTAGTTACATTAATACTAATAGTATTAATATTTCCTTTTGGCTATATTTGTGAAAAAGTTATTACCTCCACTTCACTTTATAAGAGAAAAAACATTTTTTAGGTTCATCGAATAAATAATGCATTTAGTTTAAAATGTAGGCTAGATACATCATTTATTCAAAGAACCTAAAAATTGGTTTTTCTCTTATAAAGTGGACCGCAGGGACTATTAAATCTTGACAGCACCGACTGGTAATTGAATTCGGGTCTCACTTAATGTTTTATATTCGAATTTTAAGTGTGACAAAACTCTGTTATGAGGGAAAAACCACGCGGACTAAAAAAATCAATCAAGTTCTACGGTGTAGATTAGTCACCGACAAAACCAGTGACTAATACGCACAAATAACACGGTGGCAAAAAAATCTTGACCAGGCCAACTCGTCCAATCGAGAATCAGTGATATTTTGAGTGAGTAATTGAATTGAATATGCATGTGATGTGATTTGGTATGATTCGAGTAGTTTTGTGGTCAAATTAACGACCTAGTCGAACCAGAGGTTAAAATAGTGACTCGGTCCGTTATACTTGTAATCTAATGAGTTCGAGCAAGTTTTTTATTCTCGATTACAAAATGATATTAATTTTAATAGTAATAATTGAACGATGTGGTTCAGCTGATAACCCTTTGATCTACTGATTAGTGTCTTGACCACGCCAATGACCGATTTGAGTTTTCTAACAATGGTCATGGGTGTCATTGCGTTGCATTATGGCTCAAAAATGAAATGAAGTGAATGACAATAGTAACCTTTGATAATCTGATCTCTATTCTCAATTGAGAACAGATATCGCACTCAGGCTCACGTGTTGTGGCAATAGCTGTCCCCTGAGCATAAGGCGAAGGGCATGAACATGAACATGTTACCCACCTGCTCTGCTCCTACACGACCAACCACCACGCATCTTTCGTTTCCCTCATGTTTCTTTTCTGCGGATTAACCGCAATATACAACACAACATGTGATTCTGTTCTCTCAGTAGTAACGTTATCCAGCCACCCCCCTCCCTCCCTACTATACTAAAGCCTCTCTCTCGCTCTGCATAAATTATGAGAATGAAAATAAAATATGTACTATAATAATACGTTGAGGAATGTGACATGATAAGCCGATGCCAGCAAAATTTGGCTGCACCTTTCATCCTCTGCTCTGTCCCCGTATCATTTTTGCATATGGCCAATTTTACACCCGCCTATATCTCTTTTATTTAATATTTAACTTAATTTCTACTTCTAAGAAAGACATCAAATAAGTTATATGATGAAAGAAAAAAAAAAAACGCTGTGTAAAAAAGAAATCTGTGAAAAAAAAACAAGAAAATTTGAATTCTTTATATATGTCTATCTTCATACGTGTGCGGACCATGTGGTCCCATTACAAATGATTTTAATCTATTATTCTAAAGTACTACAAGGCCACCTATATACAGGGTGCGATCAATTTACCTAAAAGAAGCAAATGAGCCAAGCTCAAATCCAATTAACTCGTAACTAAAAGTAAAGAAGAGAACATAATACAAGCTCCAAAACCAACTTACTAAACTACACAATTTTGTTTAAACTAAACAAGAGATATTCTAAGGTCAAGAAAGTTTCCTTGCTTCTCTTTGTATTCTTCATTCTTGGTTCTCATCAGCGTTTCTAAAGAATATAGCGAGAATTTGCTTTCTTCTTTTTCAACCGCTTGAAGGCTGGAAATTTGACATGCTCAGAATTGGCTTGTTTGTCATCTATATAAGTCAATAATATAGCAAGAATTAGAAATGAAAACAAAGCAGTATTATACTCTGATGTGAAACAGATGATGCTAGCAAAACAAAGGTTAAAAAAAAATGGAGTAAAATCAACCAACTACAATAGCAACCATGCCATCATCAGAATATATACTAGGACGAAGACGGACACTACCAAAATTTAAAACTTGCCTACCCCATTCTTTAACTAAATTGAATTTCAAGGCTAGTCACTCCTTTGTAAGGAGCAAGATTAATATTTGAAAGGCACACCTTCAAATGTCCAAAATATTATGATTTCTGTTGAGTACTTAAAGCGTAAGACAAATATAGTCTACCAAGTATGGCAGGTATTATGATTTCTAACCTTCAAATGTCCAAAATATTATGATTTCTAACCTGTGTCATATCCAGACCGTTTTGCCGAAACAGTGACTATTCCCTTCATCTTCTGTTCAACATCTGCACATCGACCGTTGAAAGGCTCCATGTAACAAAACCTAGTATGGCAGGAGTTAACAACAAATTAATGAACAATCAATGCACCCATACATATTTTGTGGGAAAATCACAGATATGTTGGCTTTTATTGCTATTGTTATTATTACCTGTTCCTTTATTTGCTTACCTTTTTTTTGACCGGTTTATTTGCTTACCTTGTAAGCACATAATATGACTAAAGACCAGTTTCATCTATAAAAATAACTACTTTCAGAGTATAATATTGTTGCTATTATATTGGTCTAAAAAAACAAATAAATGGTACCAAGTTTTATGCTGCCCACAAATCCAGACTCAATTGCAATGCAGAAGCTTAAATGGCTTATCCAACATAAATGCTGGGTGATTAACTTATTTTATGTCATTAGATGATGATGATATAGCAGAAGCAAACATAATATCCAAAGAATAACCCCACAAACTAGTATTATATCATTAAATGTGTGCATCTTATATTGTCCCTTACAACCATCGTTTTCCATGTTTTCTTATATATAATGATTTGTTTCCTTATATATATATATATATATATATATATATAAGAGAGAGAGAGAGAGAGAGAGAGAGAGAGAGAGAGAGAGAGAGAGAGAGAGTAGGGTTCAAGTTACTCAAAGAGTAAATTTTACGAAGTCACTCCACATCCTAACATTTGATTTGGATCTAATCCAATGGTAACAATACATCATAAATTAGATTCCATTCAAAGGTTAGGATGTGGTAAAAGTTACTCATGGAGTAACTTGAACCCTATATGTGTGTGTGTTAGCAAATAATAAAAGAAATTGTCGAACAGATATGTGAAAAAGAGAATATTACTAACACAGTTAAGCAATGAAGAAATTATCACAAGCTGTTCAAACAGATATGTAAATGTAAAATTCCTATTAGCATACCATTGTGTAGGTAAATTTTTGCTGTCAAAGGTGGAAGGCAATAATCTCCACTTTCTGCACTTGTCACATTGTACCCACTCACAATCTGGTTTGCTGACACAACTATCTTTGCCCTAAGGAAGAAATAGAAGTAAAGTTTGGTAAACACCACAAAAAAAAGGAAGATTAAGAGGACATTAACCATGCACAATTTTAATTGAGTTACTGCTGCCAAATTCAATTATTTGAAACAACCTACTATGATGTCATGAAAAGCCAGTCCATGCGGAGAAAATGGCTTTAGTTTAAAACGGATTTGGATCCTCTCCTTCCCACCTCCCTACATCCTCTCTATCTCTCTCTTAACTTCACTCTCTCTCATCACTAACAAATTATTAAATAATGATGAGAGAGAGATAAAGAGGATGTAGGGAGATGTAGGGAGGTGGGAAGGAGATGATCCAACCACGTTTAAAACAATATATTGTTTCTAGACCTAAGGAATAACGAGAAACTGACAACAATCTTTCATAAATTATGATTTTAAGAAAGGATTTAACTTAAATGCCCCATCAGTGTAAAGATTGAAAAGATTTTTTATACCGTCAACCAATCACAAGTTAACATGTCATTAAAAATGATTAGTTTTCTCTTGACTACTTTAAAAGTCATTGATACCTATATTCATGATTGGGTGTCAATGTAAAAATAAATAAAAAATTATAGTGATGGTGCATAACAATTGAACTCTTAAAAGAAAAGCTTTACCAATTTAAGTGAATCAAAATAATTATCCCAGTATTCATCTGCTTTTTTCCCAAGCCACTGCTCAAGACATGCATATGTCTCACAGTCTTGGAATCCCTGCTTGTTGTTATGCACCCAGACACGACCATCGGGATCATCCTATGCCAGAAAAGAGTTCAAATGTTGTGAAGATGAAAACAAGAATTGCTTATTGCAAGTGCTAAGCATTTACTTGAAGGCTTTGATAAAATAATTTTGATAATGTTAATGAAGACAACAATGGTTCCTCTGACATTCATATTATAAATTCTCAGAAGTACTACCCAAAGAGTCAATGTACATAATATCATTTTTGGCAGATTATCCAAACATATAAATCCAGTTGCAAAAAAAAAACTACCAGAATGAAAAAAAGACGCATTCAAGCACAATTCAGATATTCTAACGCTTTCTTCAACGATTTGACACGGAGATGATCAATAAACACGTGAGATCGTGCGATCTTACGAATTAACGTGCACTTTTAACAACCATGTAAGGGAGAATGCCTAAAAACTAGGCAATCTCAATTCGAGTTTTACTAAAGCCAAAAAGTGTCATTTTAATGTCTCTCATCTCATCATACAAGCTTTCAAATTTTTTCAAGAATTAACCCACTGTCCCACTCCAGATCCGGCAGATTGTACAAGCACACAAATACATTTGTGAAACAAAGAAACTAAAATTAATTAAATTATCCAAGTAAGGGCGTTATTTTCTCAAAGGTTCCAAATGGTTAGAGTACAGGTAAATCAATGCTAAAACAAAAGTATAGGAGGATACATACCATTATATTGGTGACATCCATGACACCAATTACACCGCGACCCACATCTGCACTATAGATCATGCTACCAACTCTCTTATAAGCCTGTTAAAGTAGAGAAAAATGTTTTTAAAATTACAGGATTTTAGATAAGGAACAAAGAAAGAGAAAAAATAAAGAGAAATTCGGGTAGAGAAGACAAGGAGACACCCAAAAGAGAAATATATTTTAACCTAGCTCAAGCCATATCTTGACATCACACACAGTAATAGGTCTATTTTAAGCTCCGTTAGCAACTTAGAATTTGTTCTCTAGCCCTAACTCAACCCTACAAGCTAGCTCAAGTCATGATGATGCCAAAGTCTTGTAAGGCCATCTTTGGCCATATCTCTAGCCGATGCAGGATCTCAACACAAGCATGTTGATCATTGAATCAAGTCAACAAAGCTAACATGACCAATTATTGAACTTTTCACGTACATGAACACACAAAATTTACCAATATAAAATATAAAACCAAATAAGGGGCAATTAAGAGCATCCAACATTTTAAACATAAGTTGCTCACCAAAATATTGGATGGACACATTTGGAACACCTAGGCCTTTAGTAGCACTTGGAATAATGGACATAACATTAATTTTTCTCTCTATTTGTTGTGTATTCAAGTGAAACAGAAAAGAACGCAAGGAGTAAGAACCTCAAATGGGAGTGTGGACCCTAGTGGACTTAGCAAATTAGAGAGAAAGAGGGATCTTGAGTGTGATGTGTGTGAGGGTATTCAATTCTAAAGGTACGGGGAGAGATCAGCATTGTGAGGATTATATTTTCTGTTGGGCAGAGAATTATGTCTTCTCCTCCATAGGAGCTTAGCTCTATGGACAGTAGGACTTCAATCCTTCTGTATCTTTCTTTGAATACCAAGAACAATATTCTGCTTCTCTCATTTCCGCTGTTAACTTCTCTTTTCTGCGATCCCATTATTTGGGTTCGCAACACAGTCTTAAAAAGGGTACCTTTTGGTCATCTCGCTATTCTATCTTCTTGCCAAAAAGCTATCTTGGGAACAAACAATACGAACACAAATCCAAGATCTACATATATTAATGGGTATCCCATTTGTATTTGTATGGTTATTAATCAACAAGAGGATACAAGAGGATCTTGAGTTTGACTTATTGATTTTAGGCTATGTCATGTACTCGTGTATAAACAATGGAATCCATGCCCCTTAATAGCTACATCTACAATATGGAGCTAAATGTTTACCTCAATTAAGCGGCCATGCCAATACAGGAATATTCCACAGCTTGCTTGATCCCATTCAAACTGGCTAAATCCTAGAATCAACTCAACCGGCCTTCCCAAGACCTCACCAGTTTCAATAACTGTTTTCGTCAAGCAATTTGCCAGTGGTCGACTTTTAACCTAAGCAAAGAATGAATGAACGGTTAGAATGAAAGATTTGAAGGACAAAAAGAACAAAATTGTCATCCTAGTTCAATCTGACTACTTAAATACAAGAAGGCAATTACCGGTGTCCCTTGAACACTTATCTTCATTCGTGGAACTAAGAAGATGACTTCCAAATAAGACCGTAATGAGTAATCCAGTGGAACCTAAAAACAATAGAAGAAAAAAAATCAAGCATAGTTCCAATTGATAATCATCTTGTGAAAGCTAAAGAGATACAAAACCTTTTGATTAGTTTGGCCTAGACGAGAACGACTTCTTTTGCTTTGGATAAAAATGTCACCTTGGTGAAAGGAACTCCCACCTTTTAATCCTTCATGCCATTCTAGGCAATACTTTGAACCCCATTCATCCAGGTTCCATATATAAATTTGGGTTCCTGCACCACCACGAAACAAGGCTGCCTTTTCACCAATAAGATATTCATTAAATGGTGAGAACTCCTTAATAGCTTCCAAATTGTATTTTGCCAATGTTTCAGACTGAGCATTTGTGTCAATTTCCATACGTTGTCCTTGTAGGCAGTAACTAATTATGGGAATCTCAATATTCTGCAGAAAATAAATGAAGTTTACAGTAAAGCAAATGAGACAGAAACCAGATTATTGTTTTTTAAAATCGTAGTTCATAATGTCTTGAGTATATAAATTAGAAAATACATGGTATGGTATAACGTACGTCTTTGCCTTCATTCAGTGACTGTGAAAGAAAAGCTATAGATCTAGAATTAGCAGTCTGGGTAAGAACAAGAACATCTCTGCCAAGCCTCATAGCTCCTGTCTATGGAGAAAACACACAAAAATTCATTGGAGCAATAAGATACTAGTGTGATTGATATATTATAATTATAATATATATTACCATTTTAACATGGAACAGAACAAGATCATTTATTTAAAATTATTTTATACATCAACCTTGTAAAACGAATCAAAAGCCGTTTACACAAACCATTTGCCCCAAAACACCAAAATTAAGTGCAAAGTTCAACAACCCGCTGGACAGGAAAGAAAAATGATATAAGAAAGAACACTACCTTGAATCCAACACCAAATCTACCAATTTGATCCTTGTCATCAATATCAGGGTACTTGTGCCCAAAAGATACCATTTTGATAACCTCATCATGGTTCATCCCATGACCATCATCAATCACAGACAGCATAGGTACATCCTTCCCAGATTTCTTCATCTTTATCATATCAATAAAAATGTCAATCCTGTTGCATCAATGTCAAAGGAAAAACAACTATTTTAGGAGGATAAAGAGCTTAACAGGAAAAAAAACAATTGAATGAAGGTAACAACTTGTTTCAGTTTCCCAATCCTCCCTTCCAAGTAAGTTATAGAAATTGCCATTCAACATTTCAAATAACTACTATTGAATAAACAAAAGACAAAACTCTTCACAAATAACTGCCATTCATTATTCTTCATTAACCATTTCCACATCAAACCAAAAGTACTCGTAGAATGTTCAATTCCTACTACAGTACCTATCCATAAATGTATCTCCTACAAGCCTTACCAAGAAAAATTAGGGAAACTAGAGAAAAATAAACATTACAGATAAAAAGTTTGCCAACAAGTATAAAACCAAGATGATATGATAGTGTGAGAAAGAAAACATGAAACCTACTTAGTTGCTTTGGCATCCCTTGAATTATCAATAAGCTCGGCTATTCCACCAAAAATCCATCCAGAGTGAGCCTGGCCTAGAGTTTTCAGGTAACTTGGGTCTGCTCTTATGAAATTTTTCTCAGGCAGTCTATCCTGCATCTCATGTGATTGAGTTCTGTCACAATCTTCATCTGGAGGAAACTTAAGATGTGATGAGCTTACATCTGCACCATTTGATGGACCTCTCGCCGTGAAATTATCAGGTCCACCAGATTCCTCGGCTAAGTGCGAACCTGCTAAAGAAATACTAGAAATTACTTTCACATATGGAAAAATCAAAAGCCAAACTAAAATAAAGATTGAGAGGCTTCTTTTTTATGTACAAAAGAATCTCCAATTCCCAGGCCAAAGTTACAAATGAGATCCCACACTTCAAAAGCAAAAGATAAGAAACAACTTAATGCCCATTCTTTTTTGTATGGACAACATGTTCTTTGCAGTGTTTTTGACTTTTGTACTATCAGGCATTGACTAGTTAAACATGGAATGAAAGTTAACTGTAGAAGGCACACCAGATTCACAATCTTTTATACGAGTATCTACAGACTTGTTGTCTATCTGATATGCAACATTGGCCGGGTAAGATGCAGAGACTTTAGCAGGAGGCAAAATGTAAAACTTGTACTGCTCAAATCTAATAATAGCAACCTGCAAAAACAGAGTGTTGGTGATTTTTGTTTAACTTTTTTTTTACTTAGATTTTTGTTTAACTTATCAAAAGAACAAACCGAAAATAATGAGGGAAAATATACTATTCTTATTTGATTTGTTAATCATATCATAGACATAATATCAAATGGTAGCATTTGCAAGATAATGTGGGGGGGGGATCAGAGAGCTTAAAAACCAAAACTGCTAGATATCCTTCACATTAAAAAATTACATCTCCTCTAGAACATTAACCAGTAGAGACAGACTCACACCTATGTCATGTAAGTTTAGACATGCATATCATACAATGACGCCAAACCATCAAATAAATAAACACTACCACACCATCATCATCATATAAGTAAATCATTAGCTTCTATAGAAGCCAAACCATCAAACCATGCTAAGAGTCAAGAAAGTTAGTAACCAATATAATTAAACCAATTCAACATAAGTAGATATCTGACCAAACAGTTGCAGAAATAAAGGCACAAGCAGAGAAAAGAAAAGAATTTAGGCAAAAAAATAATAAAATGGCATACCCTGTCATACTTTTGCAGAAAAGTCAGAAACTTCCCCCACTCATCCTTGTCTCGTGAAGTGTTAGGTGTAGGTGTTACTGTAAACTGGGGCAATTCAGAAATATTATGTATATTCTTCTTCGATATAAAGGTAGATATGTTCAATTCTTTGGGCCTGCAAATGTTTTGATATTCATCAGCAAATAAATCACACTGTAAATTTCATTTGTCTCATCAGAAGTTATTATAGGTTTTCTAAAGTTATTATATATATTAGAATCCTTACAGTTGAGCTGGTGGGTCAGGGCACTTTATGTCGCATATAAGCTTCCAATCTTTTTTTAGAGCAATCTGCGTCCCCATCTGCATTAATGTCAATGCAGTAAAAAAATCAGTTGTTGTAATAAAAAAACCATACTACATAGGAGTAATACATATACATACATATAAAATACCATAATCCTAAAAAGCTAAGCTTGTAAATGCGTTCTATTTCCCAACAAGGTCCACACCAGTACTAGTAATAATAGTAATAAACAAATGCACTATTTGAGCAAAACACAAAATGTTAATAAAAGAGATAATCAAACTCGTCTTTCAAGATAAATTAAAATTGTCTAGCCATCCAACGCATATGACAATGTTCACTTGCAAAGTTGATTTTGCTTTAGGTTAGATTCTCTAATTTAGGGTAGAAAAAGACACCTAACTTAAGATAATTTTAGGAGAGAGAATGTATAAAAATATGGAGGGAAACTATGAGAGAGAGTGTGTCACGCCCTAAATTTAGAGAATTCACAACCATTTCCATGTATGTTTATGTTCCCAAATACAACACGAACACGAATAAGAAAGTTAGAAACTGCACCTTGCGTCACGATTTCCTTAAGACGTGAATATTTCCAATTAAAAATACCTGCAAAGTAAACGAACAACACTATCAGAGAGGGAAAACGGAACCAAAAATAAACTACAATGTTCATCAAAGTAAATAGGAACAAGTAGAAATTGCAATGCAGTGCGCAATAATATTTCAATCGAGTATTGCAAAATATCCACACATACAAAAAAAAATAGCAGTAAAGATAATGATAAAAGTGTAAGAAAGTTGACGGTTTTCAGAATGGAGCATGAGAAGAAAAGGAAAACCTAGAAGTGGAGAAGAGTGAACTGTGAGGGAGATTAAGCGACGACGTTTGTGGTGCGAAAACTTGAAGACGAAGGAAGTGGAAGAGTTGTTTACGTTACAGTGTGAGTGAGTGTGAGAGTGAAAGACGGCGAGGTAAAAGCGAATTTATGATACGGTGCCGTTTTCTATGTAGTAATTTCGCCCTTCAATTCTTTACTTAAAATTCCCTCTGCTCCTTCCTTTTCCACTCTTTCTTGTTTACTCTTTTTTTCGCTTTCTGTTTTTAAACGTGGCACAATGACATACGAAATTTACCATAATATCCACCTCTAGGTATTGGATTGGGATTTTAACAAATTTCATATGATTTCTCTTTTAGGAAAATAAAATCATGTGGCATTTAAACAATATTATTAAACTCGGACCGGTGATTGACTCAGTTATGACAGTGGGTCCTCTCTCCTCCAAATTCCCAAACACACTCTTAAGTTATTTATTGTAACAAATTAACCATTTAAGTTATATAACGTGTACACTATTAGTCTTTTTTTTTAATTTTTTGTTTCAAACAATCCTAGTAGGCATTAACAGAGTTGATGTGGTCGTGACGAAGCCTATGTGTCTTTGGTCTTGTAATAATTTGGTCCTTTAAAACTATTATCGTGTAACAATGTGGTCCTTTAAATCTACAATTTAGTCCTTACAGCAAAAACACCATAACATTACAAAAAGCACAACTTCTTGCAAAAATTGTGAACCCTGAAATCATTTCAGAGATATATACCACTAGAGGACCTTGGAATTTCTTGAATCCATAAATTTTTCACATTGAAGTGAACAAATCAATAATGTCTGATAAAGTATTTAATTTAAGAATTTACTGCAATTTAAAAAGAAGATTAAATTATAGTTTTGGTCCCCTATTTTCACAAATTCAAATATTTGGTCCCTCTATTTTAAAATCCAAACATTTAGTCCACCTATTATGAAAATTTCATACATTTAGTCCAAATAGGAGTTTTTTAATATTTTTGCTGATTTGGAGGCTTAAAAAAAATCAGATCGGTCCCTTATTAAATGAAGTGGCACCTAGTGTATGTGGCTGTCACATTATTTAATGAGACACATAAGCATGTCACGTAATTTAAATAATAAAATCTTAAAGTTAAATTTAAAATATAATTACAAAATTAAAATTAAAAATTAAAATCAAAGGATTTCCATTTTTTAGAAAACACAATGTTTGGTTAACAACCCATGACAGACTTCTCACTAACCAGAGACGCACAAATCGAACGCATCCATCTCTCCGATGTGCTCTTGCTATGGGCATGAAGAGGAGTCTCACACTTATGCTCTTTGTGACTGTACTTTTGCTACTTAGATTTGGCTACGACTTGTCCTATCTCCTCAGATTTCTCAATTTTTCACTTTTGAAGGAAAGTAATGGATTCTTAATATAACAATAACAACATGTGGGGTTTTTGATACCCCCTTGAATACAACTAGCCTCACTCCCGTGCGATGCACGGAGACGCCAGTATTAACGAAATTAAGGCGTTTAATACGATTGAAAATTAGATGTCAATAAAAGCATTTTTAAAAAGCCCAAAAGATACCAAAAAAAACACCTTAAATTCCAAGTACAATAGCATTAGTATTTAGGTATCCAAATTAAAAACTTAAAATTACAAACTAAACATAATCCATTAGAGACCAAACTTACTTAGCAATCCATACAAAACACAAGTAGAGTAGTTAAAAGTTTTTAAAGCACAACTACGATTAGAGAAAAATTGGACTATCAGCAGTAGCCCCTACAACTCCATCGAGAAAGTAATATTCTCGTCGAACTGCTCCAACAACCTCTGGATGTACAACTTGAATAGTGATGATTGACGATGCCTCAGGTTCTGTAAAGAAGAGAAATAAAATGTGAGTGTGAAGAAGGCAATCAAAAAGAGATTGAACAAAGGGAATCATTCCAAAAACCTACAAAACAAAAGAAGGAAAGGAACTAAATAAAGAAAGGCCAGTAACACAACAATCAATACAAGATTGAATAAACTAATCATTCTACAACCCTACAAAACAAACTAAGCAACTAAATAAATAAAGATCAAGCAAACTAAATAATCACAACATGCAATAAAACACAAAGCAACAAAACAAAATTAATACCAGAGCAAGTTCATAGTGGCATATGCACATCTTCAATTTCCCTTCCATCTGATGAATCAAAGCAGTAGCAGGATCTGTAGTAAACAACGCATCTCCCTGAGGAAAGCAAACAACAAAAATCCTATAAAAAAGTTTGTGATGAACATGTATTGTGAACAGCATAAGATAAGCACGAATTGTCAAGGATAAAGTTTGTGATCATGGTCCAATACATTACACAATGGTTTAAATCCTCATATAAAAAGCAACTATAAACTGAATCAGTATGCCAACTTTGGCATGAATCTAAACTCAAGCTTGAAAAACAAAACCAGAGAAGCATTATTTGATGACTAACTAAATTGAACCATATTTATGAGTAACAAACTTGGCAAACCTAACATTTAGATCCTTTTAGACAAACTCCCTTCCTGATCATATCTGCTAATAAATGAGTTGGTAATAAGTATCTACCTGAGTTGGAAATATGTTTGAATTGATACATAACTTCTAGAGAACATGTGAACAAAAAAGAGAAGGTAAAAAAGGAAGAGAATAGAGAAGATAGTGTCATCTAATTTCTTACTTGCATATAGCAAGCTCCATACAAACAATTTTAAGGACCTATCATCAAATGGTTTCAAACATATACTCAGATATAGAATGCTCCACAAAATGAGGAAACAAATTATTATCAATTGGAAAATGACATATCGGTGATTCAAATTTAACTATTCTCAATTTAACGGGTAATTTGATGTTCAAAAGTTGTTTTTATAAAAATTTGATGGTAACACTAAAAAAACTATTAGGATTCAATTACATTACCAACTATAAGTTGTGATAAGCATCTCAATTCTCAAACATCTCAAGCAAAGAAACCATTCATGAATATCATTTTTGTAGTAATAGTAGGGAGGTTCAATACCTTCTAGAAACCATTCATGAATATCATTTTGTAGTAGTAGCGATGCGGAGGTTTATTGAATGCAAGCTTCAATACCTTCTTAGAGTTGTTATGCCACCGATGTTGTATGATCTGTAATTACATACGCATGCGGGTGCACGGGTGTCATCTAAATATGGAGGGCACATTATAAGTTCCAATAGTTCATGCTCTATTACATTCTAGTTCCAATAGCAACTCCTTTCAACAAATTATTTTCCTCTCACCTGAAGAACAAAGAAGAGAGCAGGAAAAAATGGTATTAAAACATAGAAGGTTAGTGATGAAAAGACGTTTAATGGATATAACCTACCAAAAATAATAAACTATGTGAATTGAACAAAATAGCAAAAAAAATAGAACACAACTTGCAGGTAATATGAACAATATAATCCCTTCATAGTGATAATCCCATTATCCAACACGAAGTACACGTGACCTTTTAGACCAATCAATAATCAACAATTTCCTTTTAAGAACTTTTCTTCATTATCAAGAATCTACTTTTAAGTTATATAAAAAAAATCCACTTTTAAGAAATTTTCTTCAAAAAGGAAAATATGGAACTATAAAGAGAAAAATGTAAAATTGGGATTAGAGCAGCTGGATGTCAAAACCATGTTACTACTCAATGTCACTCACTAAAGATCTTTCCATTATATTTGAGAGGAGCTGCTGCTATCAGCATCTCAATTTGTTCATCATTGCAGACATAGAATAAGAGATCGTTTGAGACAATCATGGCAAATATAAAGAAAAGAAAAGACAAAAAATATATCAGACTTTGAAAAGCTGCAGAAGTAAAACAAAGAGAATCTGCAGATTGATTACAACACCTTTCATTCATGTTACTCACTTTGGAGATTGATTACAAATTAACTGCTACAAAGAATATGTGATAGTAGCCTTCATACTAACTTGCTTTTAATGTCTCTATAAGGTAAGTAGAGTTTTCAACAAAACTATTTTTAGCAAATGGTAAGAAGAACCGATTACATGAAGTGGTATTTTAAAAATTGATAAAAATGTGCTTAAAAACTATTGTGTTGAAACTTTCAGTTAATTAAGTAAAGGTCTCAAGTAATATAAAAATTTCATCTAGGGTTTAGGGGTTCGTACAACAATCACACTATGAACAAAAGGAAACATAACTGTACATAAATAGTATGAACTATGAACATCAAACTAAAAACAAAAAATAAAACTAAAACAGAGAAGTACAACATTTAGTAATAAAAATAAATAAATAATTCATATCTAGATGAGAAATCCATGACCTGTACACTAAGGGTTTTGACGTATTCAAAAAGAGGGATTTAGGGTTTGCTTTGATTTATGCATAAAGTTGTGTGTAAAACCAAACAAAACCTATGGACAGGAAAATAGATCCAACATCAGATGAAAATTAGTGTTTGTGCAAAACAATTGAAAAAATTTCTCAGTTGAAGGGTTGCAAAGCGAAATACTGTATATAGTGATTTCATTGTTAGTAACAAAGCCATCTGATGTTTTGTGCAGGGTTTCAGAGAGGGTTTGGAAAACAAAAAAGGTAAATAGAAGCAAACAATTTGGAAAACAAAAAAGGAAGACAATTATGGCAAAGTGAAGTCAAAAAATGGTCATACAACATTTATAAAAAATATCGCATCTATGAAGTACCAAAAAAATCCAGTAGTTCTAGGCATATGGCAGGAAACACTCCGACAATCAAATGAGAAAAATCACAAGAGATGAAGGAGCAAGGCATAATTTGGCCAAAAATTAGAAGTGATCAAAGCTTTAAGAAAAGGCTTCACTTACAAATTAAAGTACAAGAAAAGTACCACAATATATAATGGCAAGGCTATAAACTAAACACCTTAAAAAGAATTTTATATTGTTGCACACACTAAAAGAAAGACAGCAAATCATTCTTCAAGTAAAAGAATGAACCATAGATGGTAAAGTAAATGGAATGCAATATTACACATGGTTAAAATTAGTAGCTTTTAAGAGATGGACCACCTTACCTTGCAAAAATTTGTTGCAGCAACATGGGATCTCCATGTCCTCATTAAACAAACAGGTCTCCATCATGTCCTTGATCTATAGGTGATCTTTCCCCATGCTTAGCAAAAAAAAAAATTGCACTGAAACAAATTTAATCGATATCATTTTGAAACTCAATGAGAGAGGACACTATATCATAGTTGCTAGCTTTATATAAGTTCATTTTCACTGCCATTTCATTTTCCTTTCTCTGTTGTAGTCTCTCAAGGATAAGTGTGACTGGTTTGACAATCAGATCAGACTTATTTTTCACTATTAAGATTAAAATCTAAAAGGCATTTCACGGATTCATGAAGCAAAGTTTGAATGTTAAACAGGATAATTCTGCATAACCTTATACCTGTGATGAGCATAAAGGGGCTCTGCGGGCTTTCAGGTAATCATGTATCTACAGAAGCTGTTTTGGTCTGTAATTACTCACTCCATCACTTGAACTGGACCTAAATGGCAAAATAGATATGAGAATAGAAATTTTGATCATTGCGAAATACCATCCCAAAGAGCTTATTATCTCTAATCTTTAGGAGCACACCAACTGCATGATACAATCTACATTAAAAGACCAATGAATTCACAAACTCTCCTCAAGCAAAACCCTCAACATGGTCCTTCTCTTTTTCAAAACACCAGGACACACAAACAATGGAAAGTAGCAGTTCTTGATCTTCATCTTCTTGATTTCTGGATCAAAAAACGCCTGCACATTGTATTTGAGATTAAAGCAACACTGAACTAAGTAAAGCCTAACAGAAAGAACTCTGTAAGAACAACAACATTGGGAAAAAGGATATCCTCAAATCCATACATCAACACTATAACTAATTGAGAGAAAACTTTATCATAAAACAAGTGCAAAAAAAGTAAACGCATTCCCCAATTCTAAAGACAGAATAAGAATTAAGAAACTTACTTGCAAAATCTCCCAAATTGCCATTGACCAAGGTCTAAGAATATAACAACCAGAAATATCATAATATTCAATCATTTCCGCATTAACAACAACCTATAAGATCAATCAAAAGTCAAAGTCAAACAATATGCACACTATAAAAATTGTACATGATCGAGTCAAAACTTCGAATAAGAAGTAGAAACAATTCAATGGATGATAAATACCTTAGAATACCACTCTCCAAAGTTGTCACCTTCTTATTGGTGAGTCCTAAGCGATTTCTTTCTTCACCTCCTTCTTCTTCCCACCTACAAAGCTTCAGCGTTACCTTTAGAAGGTAACGTAAAACTAACTAAACGAGAAAACTTCGATCGCAAAATGAAAATTAAAATATCTCACATCTAAGAAATTGAAGCGGAAGCAAGTTCCGGCGCCCACGCAA
This sequence comes from Oxytropis ochrocephala, assembly GCA_020916435.1. Classification (NCBI taxonomy): domain Eukaryota; kingdom Viridiplantae; phylum Streptophyta; class Magnoliopsida; order Fabales; family Fabaceae; genus Oxytropis; species Oxytropis ochrocephala. The sequence goes on from CM037092.1 coordinate 12,454,834, forward strand.
CTTCAAAATCTCCAAGTCCAAATGATTTTCCTCGGTAGCGTGCATTTTGCTTCGTCGTTGCGCCTCCTTCTTCAACGGCTTCCATTGTTGTTCTTCCTACCGTAATAAGAATCGCGTGTGCTTTAACGGTGATTGAGCGAGCGAGCGAGCGAGAGATTGATTTTGATTTCGATAGTGAAGAAACAGAAGACGAAGAGAAATAGAAGAAAAAAAAGGAGAAAAGATAAGAATGTGAGAATGAGAGAAAGAAAGAGAAGAAGATACAGAGAGAGAGAGAGAGAGAGAGAGAGAGAGAGAAGAGAGAGAAGAGAGAGAGAGAGAAGAAGAAAGAAGAGAGAGAGAGGCTCAGCAAGCAGTTGTAGTGATTGAGCAAATGAGAGGCAAGCCAATGGGATCCACAGAAAAAACTGTCCACACACTAACCAAAAAATGCATTTAAAATTACGAAAATACCCCTGCAAGTTTGGCGCCAAATCCAGCACCAAACTGCATAGGATTAAAAGTAAAGATATTCATGGTTACCATTTGGTTCCTTTAGAATTGGAGATATAAGATGATCTTCGAGGAAGGATTTCAGCGAATCATATCATTCTTATTCTAAATATGTCCAAGGAGATTGCCAATGTCTATAGTGTCACTGGCAGAATTGAAAACAAGCACACCCAGTCAGTGTATGTTGTGTGGAGGACACCAGCCTAGGGTTGGGCTAAACTTAATTGTGATGGAGCTTTCAAGCACAGGGTAATATCGTCGGATGTGTTGGACTAATTCAGGATGCTAATGGCCAATGGCTGGCAGGTTTTACGTGTAAGTTGGGCCACTGTCAAGCCCCTCACTCTGAAAAGTCCCCCTATTTTAAAATTTGAACATTGGGTCCCCCAATTTTAAAAATCTCAAAACATTTAGGGGGTTGTATTGGTTTAGGATTTCAATAGACTTTTCTTGGGTAATAAAGTCTGTTGGTATTCAATCAAGACTTTTTATCACTTAAAAACAATCCACCGGTATAATAAGGACTTTTAGGATTTTTTAAAGAATCTATTAAAATCCACTAGTATTCATTTAGGACTTTTTATCACTTATCCACTGGTATTCAATAATATAAAGATTTTGAAGGAATGTTTTTGTAGATGGATTTTGTGGGACTTTTCAGTACAATCTACACATACCACACCTCTAAAACAATCCCACCCCAAACCTTCGGATTTTTCAAGACTTTTCTAGGAGAGTATTTTTCCATCTCTGTCTCTACTTTTTCCTTTTCATAACCCTCTTCTTCTTCCTCGATTCCTACCTCATTTTTCACTACCACACTTGTCTTCGTTTTCGTTGAACCCACTGTTGACTTCGCTGGTGACACCCTATCAACCATTCTTCTTGCCATTCATAATATTAACAACACACTCAACATCAATGTTTCAGAAAAAAAACGCACTCAACATTAACCCCACCCCAAATTCTTTGAATCATCTTATAGTTTCCTGCTACGTTAGTTTTCTGCACCTGTAATGTGTGAAGTTTCGTTGTTACCATTGTACAATTTTGTTCTCATGGGATATTGGTAAATGTTTTGAAGAAGGAGGAGATTGATGAAGAAGATAATAGGGTTCAGTAATTGGGGGGTTTTCTGGGTTTTAATATTACCGATTAATAAAAACCATAATCTCATAAGTCTATAAAGTCCAACAAAGTCTTTATGATGTAAATCCATTAAAATCTAGGAGACTTTTTTCAAATTCCTCCAAAGTCATAGAGTCTTAATAAGTCATCAATTTCCTCTAAAGTCTATTAAAATCCATGAGACTTTTTTCAACTAAAAAAGTTTTTAAAAATCCTAAATCAATAACTAATTAAATAAATAAACACGTTGATGTTGTAGAAGATGAAATATAACAGAAACTAATTGATTCTTAACCGAAATTCATTGATTGTTATTCATTGCACAAAACAGTATTTATTACAAAAGAGTTGAACTGGTTTTCAGATAGAAATGATGGGCCAGTCCAACAAAACAGAAAAGGGCCCAAAAACTAAACAACAGAGGGCTAAACTACTAAATGCACCCATCAATTACTATAGGAACCTATCTATATTATTACATTTCCTCCCATAATCTGAAGCTTTCAAGCTTGCAGATTATTCACAGTTTCAGCTCACATTCAGCAAGAGTGCATACCCCCAAGCTCTTTCTCAGATTCCCATAGCTGTCGGTCTTCAATGTCTTGGTGAGAATGTCTGCCAATTGTTCTTGTGTGGGGCAGTACTTCAACTCAATCACTCCTTCTTTACACAAGTTTCTTAGGAAGTGGAACCTCACATCTATGTGCTTGCTCCTCCCATGCATTACTGGGTTCTTTGACAGCTTAATTGTTGAGCTGTTATCGCAGAAAACAGTCAAGCAATCACTCTGTTTCAGCTTTAATTCAGTCAGAATTCTCCTTAGCCAAACTCCTTGACACACACAATGAGCTGCAGCTACAAATTCTGCCTCTGTAGTGGAGAGTGTGACAATGGGCTGCTTCTTGGATGACCATGAGATAGCTCCACCACTCAACAAAAACACATAGCCAGAAGTACTCTTACGATCATCAAGATCTCCTGCATAGTCACTATCACAGTATGCAGTTAATTCCACACTCTGCCCTCTCTTATACCAGATACCCAGGTCTGTGGTACCTTGTAGATATCTCAAAATCCTCTTAGCAATCATCAGGTGGTTCTCTGTTGGTTTATCCATGTACCTACTGATCAAGCTCACTGAGTAAGTGAGATCAGGTCGTGTTGCATTGAGGTACATAAGACTCCCAACAATCTGTTTAAATTCAGTGACATCAACAGGTCTGCTATCATCATTTCTGCTGATCTTGCTTCCCAGAACTGCAGGACTACATACAGCTTTGCATTCACTCATGCCAAATCGTTTCAACACTTCTTTTGCATATCTATGTTGAGTGATGAATATACCATTGCTACCTTGTATCACTTCCACACCTAAGAAGTGCCTCATACCTCCTAAGTCAGTCATATCAAACTCACTTCTCATTGATTTTACGAAATCTTCAATTAGAAGCGAGTACTACTAGCAAAGGAACGAACATCATCAACATCTGGTGACCACCAATAAATTTCCTTTCTCATCCTCCTTTGTAAACAAAGTGTGTTCATAGGGACATTTCTTGAATCCTACTTTATCAAAATAGGACTCAATTCTACTATACCAAGCTCTAGGAGCTTGTTTTAGACCATAGAGTGCCTTTTTCAGTCTATATACTTTCTTTTCATGACCCTTTCTTTCATAACCTTTAGGTTGATCAATGTGAACCACCTCCTCCAAGTTTCCATGGAGGAAAGCACTTTTGACATCAAGTTGATAGACCTTCCATCCTTCCTTCACAGCCATTGCTAGTATAGCTCTTATGGTATCCCATCTTGCTACGGGTGCAAATACCTCAGAGTAGTCAATACCATGCTCTTGTGCATACCCTTTGGCCACCAATCTTGCCTTATGTTTCTCAATTTTTCCTTCTTCATTAAACTTTGTTTTGTACACCCATTTTACTCCAATTTTCTTACCTCCTTTTGGAAATTCAACCAATTCCCAAGTTTCATTCTTCTCAATGGATGCAATTTCACTGTCCATAGCTTTTCTCCATTTGTCATCCTTAACTGCTTCTTCATAGGTGAGAGGATCACCAACTTCACAAGCAACCAGACTATACAGATTTTCACTCTCCATTAGAGACACATCACACTATCTTGAAGATCATCAAATGTGGTGTAGCCAACCACATAGTCCCGGAGATATGCGGGGGTTCTTCTAGTTACATTTCGAACTGCGTCTTACGCATTATCTTCATTTGATGTATTCTCTGTGCTAGTTTCAGTCACCACACCATAAGTTCCATCATTATTACCATTCTCCCTAGAGCCAGAATTACTCACTTCAACATTCTGTACTGCAGATTGTTTCTCGATTCTGATGATTTTTGAGTGATCTAAATTGCATTTCACAATGTTTTCTTTCTCCACATCATCCCATTTCCATGTTTCATTTTCAGCAAACATCACATCCTTGCTAATCAATATCTTCTTAGTAGCTGGGTTGTATAATCTATAGGCTTTAGATTCATCACTAACCCCAAGAAAAATGCATTTCACACTCTTATCATCAAGCTTCTTTCTATGATTATCAGGAATATGCATGTATGCTACACACCCAAACACCCTAAGATGTCTAACCGATGGTTTAATATCACTCCAAGCTTCCTCTGGAGTCATGTTCTTAACTGACACAGTAGGGCATCTGTTTAAAATATAGAAAGACCATCTCACAGCCTCTGGCCAGAATTGTTTGTGCAACTTAGACTCACTAAGCATACTCCTAACCATGTTCATCACAGTCCTATTCTTTCTCTCTGCCACTCCATTTTGCTGTGGGGTATATGCAGCTGTAAGTTGCCTCTTAATGCCATGCTCAGTACAATAATCAGTGAATTCTTTAGAGTTAAATTCACCCCCCCTGTCTGTTCTTAGACAACTAATTTGGCATTGAGATTCCTTTTCAATCATCATTCTAAATTTCTTAAATGTATCAAATGCTGCAGATTTTTCTACTAGAAAATATACCCACCCTTTCCTAGTGTAGTCATCAATGAAAGAGATGAAATACCTCATTTTACTATTGGACTCTGGTGTGATGGGACCGCAAATATCTGAATGAATCAACTCCAACCTCCTTGATGCTCTCCAGTTGGTCTGTTTAGACATTGCCTCCCTGTGTTGTTTTCCACTTTGACATCCTGCACACACTCTATCAATCTCAGTGAACTCTGGCAATCCTTTCACCATATTTTTCTGCTGCAGAAGCTTCAATCCACTGTATCCAAGATGCCCAAATCGTTTGTGCCACAGTTCTGTAATGTCACCACAGGTGGCCTGCATACATGATGTATCAGTTGGGAATGCTTTGACAGCAAACATTCTATTCTTTGCCATTGTGGAAGTTATGATCAGTCCCTTCTCCTTATGATATACTTCACATTTGTCATCTTCAAATACCACTTTCAAGCCTCTATGTTGTAATTGACCTATGCTCAGAAGATTGTCCTTCAGGTTTGGAATATAGTATACATCTGATATGACTTGTATTCTCCCTTCAATTCTCAGTCTGATGCTACCTTTACCCATTACTTTAATTCTGGAGTGATCTCCTAACTTCACATTTTCTCTATAGGTCTCATCTAATTCAAAGAACCAATCTTTCTTGCCACACATGTGTGGTTACTACACTCGAATCAAGGAACGATTATTACTGCTCACGAATTCAGGATTAGTGAAGGCCATCAGCAACATTTCTTCCTCATCATCGAATCCCGCATAATTGGCAACCTTCTCACCAAGATTGGGACATTCATACTGGAAATGACCTAGTTTCTTGCACTTGTAGCATTCAAGATTCTCCTTAGAAAAACCGTCTTCCCTTCCTCTACCAAAGCCTCCGCTCTCTTCTACCCCTTTCTTTGGCGGTAGCTTTTAGAGCCTGTTTCTTCCTCCTTTTGTCCATTCATGAGTTGTTCTTGAACAAGTAGACTACTTTGCAAATCATCTACAGAAAGTTCATCAGTATTATTTGCTTGCTGGATCGAGCACACTACGTAATTGTATTTGGGAATCATGCTTCTCATGATTTTCTCAACAATAACGGTTTCAGAGATCTTTTCCCCATGTCCCTTCATCTTGTTCGTAATTGCAAGTGTCTTGGAGACGTAGTCACTGACTGAGTCACCCTCCTTCATCTTTAATGCTTCAAATTCACCTCTTAGAGCATTCAACTGAGCACGCTTCACCTTCGTAGAACCCTTGAATTTCTGATTCAACGAGTCCCATATGTCCTTCGCGGTGTCCGAATTGATGATGGTTTCCAAGATTCCTCTTTCAATCGCTTGGAACAAGTAGTTTTTCGCTTTCAAGTCTTTCAATTTTGCGTCGTCTACGATTTTCTTCTGCTCTGCTGTTGCATTGTTGGCAAGCACCGGGACTCCATTTTCCACGATCTCCCAATAATCTTTCGACCTCAGTAGATTCTCCATCAACATTGCCCAATGATCGTAGTGACCATCAAGCTTTGGAATCGCCGGTTGAATGAAATTGCCACTTTCTTTCTCGGTCATCTTCGCCGTCGTTCTTTTCTCCGATTGAACTATTGGTGGTCACGAGATCTGCGGTTCTTGATTTTCCTGTGCCCCAATGGAGCTCTGGTACCAATTGTAGAAGATGAAATATAACTGAAACTAACTGATTCTTAACCGAAATTCATTGATTGTTATTCATTGCACAAAACAGTATTTATTACAAAAGAGTTGAACTGGTTTTCAGATAGAAATGATGGGCCAGTCCAACAAAACAGAAAAGGGCCCAAAAACTAAACAACAGAGGGCTAAACTACTAAATGCACCCATCAATTACTATAGGAACCTATCTATATTATTACAGATGTGGGATTCATTAAATGATGACGTGGCAGTTGACTTAGCTTACACACATCATTTAATGATACTACATAAGTTGTCACACCAGATTATTATTTATTACAACTAATAACTAATTAAATAAATAAATTACAAACTATTATTATTATTATTATTATTATTATTATTATTATTCTGATGAAAACCAAAAACTAGAAAGTGACGTTTGGGATTGAAACTTTGAAAGTGAAGTGAAGACTCGAAGAATAGAAGAGAGAATGAAGCAAATTCTGAAATTCTTCAAAGCGTAAACGTAAATCGTCCATTATAATCCACTTCTTCTTCAATAATCAAACCAAGTGCCACGAATTCAGATTTGATTCCTAAAACCTAACTTTCACACAACCGAAAATCCCAATTCCTTCGAACCCTAGATCTTAACACTAGTAATCTGTGACGACGCGATGGAGAAGAACGTTGCGAAGGAGTTGAAGATTCCAGGCGTTACACAAACAGTTTCTGCAGCAGTTTACTCAAACATTTTCTGCAGCATTTTTACCACTTCAAACAAAACACAAACTATTCATTCCACAATACACATATTTAAACCAAGATTTTGCCACTTCAAATAAATTCATTACAACTTACATCTAAACCAATACAGAAACAACCAAATACATAATTGAAAAACCTAAAATCTAATGCACTATTTATTTTGCCATTAATTAAAGCAAACAAGCAACATTACAATAACCCATTCAATGAACATAAAATCAAATAAATCTAGTTTTTCATCTTCATTTCACTAGAGATCCTCTTCAGTTCCATTATTACTACTTTTTTTTCCTCAAATCATCTAAGTTACTCTTGAGCTCCATGATTTCATTTTGTGCAGCTTCATCTTTTTTCTGTAGGTTTTGAACTTGATTAAGCAATCGATTGATAACAGCTTGTCCTTGCTCACTCAACTCCTCATCAACACATTTTGAACCCATATACTTTGTATAACCCACACCCCCAAAACCTTCTTCTATAGTTAGGAATAGTTTTGGAGGTCATCAATGGAGATTCAACATTGCAGAAGCACATGTGTTTCCGTGTTCGGAGAACTCTTGACTAATTTGAAGAAGAACCAGAAGCTGAACATTTGATTTCAGCACCAGTGTAAAAATCGCAAGAATCTTGAATCATGATTGGAGGAATGGGTAAATGGTAAAAGGGCGAAGAACATGACAAGAATATACATATACATCTGATCTGAATATTATTAATATAATGAAAAAGAGAGTGACTACATTACATAGTTTGGTTTAAATCTGGAAAGTAAAGAAAAAATGAAATGAAGAAGATAAGTGGTGGTGAGACATCGTTCGACACATTAAAACTGAACCAATTCAGTAATGTGGTGCCAGACGTGCATGAACACAACACACACCCTTTGCGACACATCCGGGTCTTCAAAACCGTACTTGTTCGGTTGTAATATACCAAACCCATTTTTTCTTAACACGGTACCGTTCGGTGCGTAAAGGCCGCATCATTGGAAATCTCAGCATTTGTGTATTCCCATGCGCGTTGCACGTGAGGGAAATATTGGAATTTTTGAGGTTTTGGGGTGTGTGGTGAGTAAGATAAGCATGGCGTTCAAAGAATAGGAAGAATGCTAAATGAAAGAAGAATCGATCATCTGAATCTATGAGCAATATACCAAAAAGTAGAGATATAACATTGTTATCATGTATGGGGTATGAGTTAGGTGATGTTCTGTATATGGTTTAAAACCAGAGAATGAAATAATGAAAGTGTTGGTTGAGCTAGATTAACAAAGAGACATAAAGAATCAAAGTTTGCATATATAGGCAACCGAATTAGTCCATTCATCATTTTGTTCTCGATCGTCATTGTAATAGACAATATGTATAATTTATATACTGTTGTCCATTTATTGTAACCCACAAGATCTGGATCTCATCCTTCTAAAATCCATTCTTTAAACCATATATTGCAGTTGTAGCTCCTTAACATTGGGACATGCCAGCTAGGCAATAGATGAAGCTGAAACAAACAATATAATAGCATTTTTATATTTGAAATCAAAGGGGTAGTAATAGTAAAGTGGCAGCAGGGGAGGCAACGTAGCTGATGAGTAATGAGGTTTTCTGTTAAGGCAACACTTGGAGGACATGCCAGTTATTTTATGAATTTATTTTGAGACAATTAAATATAACTCCTTGTCACACTCTCCGATTCAGGTAAATTTTGTCCGATGAGATTTGCCATTCATGTATTTCATTGATTCTCTCAAGTTAGTTTCTTTTTTTTCCAGCTTGGCTTATCTTAGATTAATGGAGTTTACTAATCTACTATGTTCTATACTGATTCACAGTTGGAAGAAATGAAAAGCTCACATGCCTTAGCAATGCCATCTGTCAAGGAAACAACTGATAGCTAATCCTCTCCTAAAGATAATTCTTGAAGGTGGTTTGTGGTTTTTCTGATGCTTTTATTTCTTGAGTGATTGATTATAAGTTGATTTTGGTAGTGTTTTGATTTATTCTTTGTTTCTTGTCTTTGCTTGGTTATGACTTGTAAACATCCCTCTCCCCCAGTTTTTTCTCTTCCTTTTGCTTCAGTTATGATTTATATTTGTAAAATGGTAGGTATTCACTTATTATCAAGTTATCATTGTAACACAAGAGATAATCTAACAGAATCCCACTTGCTTAATGGATTGTGGTGAATTGTGATGGAATGGATTGTTGATGATATTTTGAACAATTTGTCTATCCTATTTTATTGACTTTGCTATGCAGAAACTAGGAAGATTAGGCCAATTTATGGTCTTAGTCCTGGCTCGATGCCAATGCGATCATAAGCTTGTTATATGCGAAAGAGAAATGCTACCAAAATTCTCTTTTACACACTCTTTTTAACACCTATTTTAAGATTTGTTAAAATTCATGTGGGTCCCACCACTAAGGAAATGAGACCCTAAAAAAATATATATCTATTTGGTCCCATGTTACTTTATTCTTCGTTTTGTCTGATTTAATTAGCTAAGGAAAAGGCACTACAAATGCATCTAGTAGAGGCAGGCGCTTTTTTTTCATCCATGGCGCGTGTTTTGAGCGCGCTTTGAAGGTGGCGCTGGTATTCACTCTCCAACAATGGGTAGCGCTTCCAAAAAGCGCCACCCATTGCAAAACACGCCCTCCCAGATACGCAGCCGCTTTTTAAAAAGCGCGAATATTTGCAAAGCGTCCTCCCATATACGCAGCGCTTTTAAAAAGCGCTGAATATTTGCAAAGCGTCCTCCCGGATAAAGCGCTTTTAAAAGCGCTGAATATAACCCCATTGCCTTCCCAGATACGCAGCGTTTGTGTAAAAAAAGCGCTGAATATTTTCCCTTATACGCAGCGCTTCACTAAAAGCTACTGAATATTGCCTATTTGTGTTACATTAAATACCCAACGCTTCATTAAAAGCTATTTAATATTGTCTAAATTTTTTTTTTTATTTTTTTCATTTTGTGTGTTTTCCTTTTATCATACATCCAATTTTTTTTTCTGCTTTTGTTTAAATCATACATCCAAAATATTTTTAATAGTGATATCTATGAATATTGTTTTTCGTGTACAATAACAATTTAGCAAGATACAAAAGGGATAGAACAAGAACTAAACAATGTAATCTTCTCCTTTCAGAGGCCAATGACTTCTCCATTCATGCTTGATCCAAATATAATGACATTTTCAAGCATAGTTACTAACAAATTAACACCAAACAATGTCAAAGAAACAAACAAGACGATAGAACAAAACAATATCATCCCTATGCCTATTCACAAGCACACAAAGGTTTTCTTGTAGTGGAAGTAAACAAAAGCTATAGCACGTTGTCTTTCCTTCATGCATGTGGCTTCCGTCCTCATGAAGTGAAGCTATAGCACGTTGTCTTTGCTTATTCAAGCTCTTTACCGATTCAAACTTCATTTCCCATTGCATCTTCACTTTGTTTCCCCTCAGTAAATCAAAATTACCATCATTATGGTTTTCATATAAAGGCTAAATGACAAGAATTCTATAAACTAGAACAATACGCATTTCATTTAGATTTTCAAGTCAAAAAAATCATTCATTGACCAAAAATGAAATCAAACTGACAATGGCCTACTACTAGCCTTTCTGAACTGAATAAAGGAAGGAATCATGCTAGGTAATAAAGGGAAATCAAATTCTATGAACACTTATCCCTCATGTCAAATTGCACATACCAATTATACAATCTAGCATCAATATTGCAGAGGAAAAGATATCACCTTTCTCATTGTTCACTGTTCAAATCCATGAGAAGACAAAAAGTTGTCCTTTTATCAGATGTAATTCCTTACTATATGTTGCATTTGTCTCTTATCAGATGCAATGTCTCATCAATTATGCTTGAGATGGATAGAATACTTAGACCACGACACGAACCATTGCAAGCTATCTAAAACATAAATAGATATTTCTTGATTTGTTATACATGTATATAGGTATTTAATTACAATTTAAATCATGGATTTTCTAATCAACTGTTATCATTGCACATCATCTCTAAGAGTGCATCCTCTTTCTTTAGAGGGGCTCAATCATTTCTGTCATGTCCAGAAAATTGCTTACCCAAGCAAAAATTCAAGGTTACTTCTGAGTCATCCACATGTAATTATAAACCAGCAGATGTAAGCAGAAAATCTTAATTAGGTGAACATCTCTATCTTTACCATATTCAGCTACAAAATCAATGATGAGAATCCAGGGTTGATTCACCAACTTCTGCAAAGAAGACTGAATAATAAACAATGAATCAATCAACTGAACACATTTTTAAGAGATAATTTTCTTCTAAAAAAAGTTGCTGCCTAAAAACATTTTGAAAGAACAAATATGTTTGGTCAAATCAGCATCAGATAATGTTTATTATACAATCTTTACTAGCCATTAAAAAGCAACATATTCATTCATTGTATTGGGACATATGATCCAAAATTTTGCTTCATTTTAACATATCAAACTAGGTATGTGCGTTCATATACAATTACAAGTTGTTGCAAGCTAAGTGTCTAGGTCTATCTAACTGAAACTCTACCAATGATCATCCTTTCCTATTTTCTTTACATAAACTGAATCTACATAACATAAAAACTTAAACTCATTTATTTCTGAAATTAGGACGGCTAGCAAAAAGAAAAAGAACACTAGCTCAAGTTAAAAACTTAAAGTTAGAAGACAATGGTTTTCACGTCACTAGCTTCCACTGAAATTTAATTTCAGAAGATACAATTTAGATACATTGGACATGAAAAAGAAATAATCATCCTAACATGGAGAAAAATAATAAAGTTTAGCAGATAGATAAATTTCAATTTATTTGTATTAGTTATTACAAAATTTAAGGCTGACCATCTATCAGTTTTCATTAATGATGCAAATCAGAGAATTGAGAGTAGAAAATAGAGGAATTAAAGTAGGAAAGAACCATGAATAGAGGTATTTTATTTGATGATGATAACTAGTAGCAGAATCGAATATTCTAGCTACCCACAGAGCTCAGCTCCAACAACAGAGAGGAATCCTTCTTTTCCTATTATCACCACCATCAATTCAAGACCATAGCTAAATAAATAATCATACTAACATGGAGAAAAATAATAAAGTTTAGCAGATAGCTAAATAAACTAGAAAGAACTACTCACCCTGTTGACCTTTCAACCACATAATTTGCAATGTAGAGCTTAAAAAATGTAGCCCAAAGTGAGTAAATGGGAGAAAGTTTATCTGATGAACCACGACACGAACCATTGCAAGCTATCTAAAACATAAATAGATAAATAAAAAACTTAAATCATCATAACTATAACTATACTAAGTACCTTTCCATAAATAACCCATGTTGATAAAAGAGAGTAATCACTTGCAGATCCAACAGAGAGGAATCCTTCTTTGTTTGCAGCATCAGGAACAAAAGTATCACTCTCAAAGACGCTCCCTATACCAAGTCAAAGCCGAAATTGATGTAACAACAAACACCGAAATTGCAACAAAGATAACAAAGATTATTTTGGCAAAATGAATACATTATGCGTACAAAACATCAGGAGCCTTCCAAAAACAAAACCCATCAATATAACACAAGAAGAAGAAGAAGTCACAGAAACACGTTAATTTATGTGGAAAGGAGAGAAGAGAAAAAAGACCTTGTAAGCAAGATTCCCTTGCTTTGGTGAGGACAACGGCGTCGATTTTGTAGCACCATCAGAAAGAAACATGTAGGTTAGGGTTGTTGGAACATCGACGTCGATTTTGTAGCACCATCGCAATATTCCTCTGAGTAATTTCTAATCTACGAAAAGGAAAATAAAAACCCAAAGAAAAGAGGAAACAATCATCGAGAATCAATGGAAATCAAAGAAAAAACCTAAATCAACTTGTTAAAATCAGCAAAAGAGGAAAAAACTAAAACCCTATTCTAAGAAGACGAAGACGAAGAGAGGGAGAGGGGGGAGTGGAGGAGTTGACGGCGGCGACGGAGTAAGAGGGGGAAGACGAAGAGTGGGGAAGAGAGGGAGAGGAGGAAGACGTACGGAGTAAGAGGAGTAAGAGTTGGGAAGAGAGGGAGAGGAGGAAGACGGAGTGTGAGAGAAAACAAGTGAGGGAAGATAGAACGTCATCCAAATACGCAGCGTTTTCCAAAAAACGCTGAATATTCCCCTTTCTCGTCATCCAAATACGCAGCGTTTGCCAAAAAACGCTGAATATTACCCTTTCTCGTCATCCAAATAACCAGCGTTTGCCAAAAAACGCTGAATATTACCCTTTCTCGTCATCCAAATACGTAGCGTTTTCCAAAAAACGCTGAATATTACCCTTTCTCGTCATCCAAATACGTAGCGTTTTCCAAAAAACGCTGAATATTCCCTATGCTTTTTCATCTATAGGTGGCGTTTATTAAAAAACGCTGCTTATGGTGGCGCTCTTTTTTAGCCAATCTGGCGTAGTGAGGTTTTCTAGAGATATTTTAGGAAAATGGTTTGCAAATTGATTATTTTTTTAATTTACAAAAAACTATCCTTCAGAAATGCAAGTGCAAACCGTTCAAGAAAAGTAAGTAACGATAATTTGTTGGTAAAAAAAAGTTTGAAGTCTGTCAGGACACCGTGTGACCACCCCAGAGAGCAAAGCTAGCTGGGAACGATCCTCTGACCCAAGACGAAGCCCCACGGTGGGGATCAGCGAGCCATCAATCACGCTCCGATCACACACGGCCATGATTCATCAACCGGACTTTGGTTCCTGTCTCCTTAGTAATCAAGGATACGCTTTATGCGAGCCTATAGAACAGATCCTGTTCAAGTAAGGTCGTGCTCTATCTTCTTCGGCTGTGGTTTATAAACGTTTGGTTTTATCTTTGTGCTCACGATGTGGGACTATTTTGACCATTACTCTATTTTCGCTGTACTATATCTGTTTCTGAAATTCTACGACACTTTTAACCGATGAGAGATTACTTCTAAAATTTCTCTATCTGTATCATGAATGCCCCAGGTAAAATTAATTAAAGTATGTGACGATGATTGTCATCCACTAACAGTTATGAAGAATCAACTATTTAGCTCTACAACACTTTTAGAAAAGCAGATAAAGCAAAGGTATTGTCATGCATAACATAACATCTTATTTGCGTAGTAAAAAGATTTGCCATTCATTTCTTGCACGTTGGAGATGGGTCGTTTTGTTCATTGAACATAACAAGGAGACTCATGAAGCTCTAATGGCATCAATGACAGAGAAGGTAAGCGTATTGAAGTGCTTTCAAAAAAATGGAAAAATGTGGCATAGTTGGGATCAATTGCATTCACACTCTTTCTTTGGTTGAAATGTGTATTATTGTTGCTTCTTGGCATGATAGGAGAGTATTGAGGAAGACGATAACTTCAAGGTATAGCATTGTTTAAAATGATATTTATATGTGATTGTTGCAATTCTCTTTTTAAGATTACTACCAATCAGGGATTCCATAAATTTGCCAGAAATATTGTTATACTACATATCTCTTTGATATACTAATTAGAAGAGGAAAACTGTAGATATAAACAGGGACGGAGCTACATAGTAGCCTCCCATGGCTTGAGCCCCCCCAATATTTTATATTTTTGTAAGGAAAACAATAGGGCTACAAATTCTTTTCTTTTATATATATATATATATATATATATATATATATATATATATATATATATATATATATATATATTATATTCCTTGTCTTTACTTAATACAGTATACATACATATATAGTAGTATTTTCTACTAAATTTAGCATACTAAAAAAAATTTAGCCCCCCCAACTATTAATTTCTGCCTCCGCCCCTGGATATAAACTTATTAGAAGAGGAAAGCTGTATAGGTCTTAATCCTGAATATAATTAAGACTTTCCATTTATGTATTTGGGCTGTTTTTCATATGAAACATATGTCTTTCTTTGATTCACTTGTCATGTTAAATTAAATGTACTAATTCCATTCTAATTCAGCATAATAACACTTGCTACAATACTTCCCACCCCATAAAAATTGCAGGGAAAAAATCCACAGGATATATTCAATTTATATTTAAATACATGTCCACATCAGGGGAGCCGAACAATTCGAACAGAGGTACTATCTGCATAATAATCTTTACCCAGTCAATTTGTTTTTACTAAATTATTACTGTATTTCCTAAATTTAATCATTATTTAATTCACATTTTTTTTTGTGTAGGAGGCTATTCTCATATCTCTTTAGTACTTCCAGGAACCAATCAGTCGAGCATTGTTGAAGTCTTAAATTTATATGGTTAAGTTATTGATTCTACAAATTGTGGCTGAAACTGAAACAAGGGAAAATGTTCAAAATTAAAACTAGAAATTTACCTAAGTGGTGGTGAGACATCGTTCGTGGTTGTGAGACAATTGGCGTCCCGGCAGTGCAATCGACGTTGCGGTGGTGACATGATCCGCGTTGTGACGGTGAGATGTGGTGTCCCGGCGGTGAACTGTTGCATTCTTGATTTCATATTTTAGGTGTGATTTAATTTTTGTGGAGGAAACATAATCTTAACCATTAAATCAATCCAATGGTGTAGATTTATCCAGATCCAATTCAATTAAACACTTAATCGCATAAAAACCTAACTAAATCAACACGACAAAAATGCAGCTTACTAGATATCAGAATATTAATTGCCAAAAAGATTTTAAATTATGGGTTTCAGAAGGAACTCTTTCTTCTATTTCTTTGGAGGTTGGATTTGTCATGATAAATAAACTTTTACACTTAAGTTCACACAAGCCATCAATCATTGATACATTGATTTCTAGTGTTTCCATAGACACAGTTGTTAGATGGTTGTTTAGAGGCATTTTAACCACTGTAGTTACACCTCCTATTGAAACATTATTGAATGAGTCTATGTAATGCATATTGCAATTTTTGGTTGTATGAATTTGTTCCACTAGTTCGTAATGAAGCCATTGATGGACAAAACAAAACTCTATTTAGCATTCGGAACTTTTGCAAGTTGTGTTTTATGTAATGTTATTGTGCCTTTGCAGTAAGGACTAAAATATAGTTAAATTTTATACTTAACCAAATTGTTACACGACAGTGAGTCTTAAATAATCAAATTAGGCTCCATCGCGGTCAACTCAGCACCGTTAATGCGAACTGGAATTGTTTGAAACATAAATTGAAAAAAGGGTTAACGATGTACACGTTGTGTAACTTAAAGAAGCCAATTGGTACAAAAAAACTTAAGGGACCAATTCATTACAAATAAATAACTTAAAAGATTTCGGTGTAATTTTGTCCAAAAAAAATCTTTTGGTATTCAAAAACACACAGATTCTGAGAGATTATTTTACTAGATGGATTTTATGAGATTTTTTAGTGCAATCTATGAATACTACATAGGTAAAACAATCCCTCCCACCTAAATCTTGGATATTTTTTCAACTCTATCATTCTCTGCCGTAGACTTTTCTAGGTGAGTTTTTTTTTTTTCTCTATGTCGTATTTTCCTGTTCATAGTCTTTTCCTTTTCTTGTTCATAATCTTTTAGACGAAAAGTTGCTGCAAAATAATTGCTTTTGTCGAACTGAACATTAACGTGACGGTGTATTGTCCTTGTATTCCAGTAAATTTTGTTAAGATTTTCAGTCAAACAAATGAATTCAAGAGAGATAAGATAAGAAGACTCGATCGAGTTAGATCATGGGTTCACTAGTTGACAAGTTTACAATACCAACCCCAATTTGCGTGTGTTTGAAAAGAAAAATGGTTTAGAACATAACTCATTTGTGCAATCAACCGAATCAAAGATTCTAGATTAATCACTCAATTGGATTCGAAGTAGACAGTTAGTACTAATTACTTGAACAAACATGGGAATCACACCCAAAGAGAACTGAACATCATGAATTCCTCAAACATTTCGTACTAGTAGTTTTCTAAGGTGATAATAAAACAAGAGCAAACTTAAACAATTTTCGGAAATCAATCTTGAGAAACAAAGAGCATCACAATTGCATACCTTCATAGTGAGTGTTTCTGCCTCCTCCTTCTCTTCTTTACTCTTCTATGTCTTTCATCACAGTGCGTTGGTTTGTTTGATGCTCGACAGAGGCCCAAATGGATTCTGGACCAACCCAAGTTGAAATCGTCTAATCAGCGCCGCTTTAAAATTCTCCCAAGTAAGCTCAGAGTTATGTTCCCCCGCCATTGCTACCAGTTCAATGCCTTATCTTCCAAGGCGATCACCACTGCGTCCAACTTGTCCTCCTCCTCAACCATATTCAATTTGAAGTATCATTCAACTCGAACAATCCATCCATGAGCATCGCCCCTGAAAATGGGGCCGATTTTCAGTTTTCGCCCACCAAAATCGCGCGAAGAATCGCAACTGTTAGACTCTTCGCCATCTACGACAATCATAAATCATATGGTTTGAGTCTTCTTTTCTTTGGGAACATATATAAGGCCATGTTTAGGGAGAAAAATACAAGTTTCTCTATGTTGGACTCCACCATTTGACATGCAAGGGTTTACAAATTTGATATAGGAATTGTTTGTCTCTTTATCACTTTATACATTGTACGGTAAAGGACTTGTCTAGAGATGAATTATTGGCTCTTTTAGACAGAACACTATTATGGTGTTGTGTTATTGACTCTTTCATTAGCTATGGCCACTTTCATTGTATCTTTTATGGCTATCTAATTTTTTTGTTTGTTTGCTGAATCACAACTTGCAGATATTTGCGTCTTAATTTTCATCAACTTATACTATTTGCTAACTTGCAGATATTTGCATCTTTAATAAGTACTATTACTAATACCAATTTGGTGAAAAGGGTAGATTTTAGGATACAATTTTATAGTAGCTTTTACACCTATACTAAATAAATTAATGCGATATATAATTAAGCTTTTTTTTTTGACCTAATATATATAATTAAGCTGATCATATATATGCTTTTGATTACACATGCATGCATGTAACACGTAAGTTGTTGTTTATGAACTAAGATACTTATGTTTACATATGTACCATAAGTTGTTGTGTATCTAATTAGCATGTGCCCCCCAACAAGATGAAGCTATCTATCATGAAGCAAGCTTGCCTACTGTTGTGGTCTACATGACACTAAGTTTTAACAAATCTTGGAAAACAATTGAAAAATTATTTTGGACCGGGCCCCGAGACCCATTTAGCCACTAGGACTCGGGTCAACCCAGTTACCGTAGACCCAGATCCACGACCTTGTGCTCCTTGCCGTTGAGGCCTATGTACACATGTGTCTCTATCTCTCTCATCTCTCTTATTTCCTCTATTTTTTCTACATTCTCTCTCATCTTTTATGCTTAATATCACCTAAAGGTATGTACCTTTTCCCACTAAAATGGTAGACAATTTATTTCTCTATGAATAGAGGCACGCAATAAAGATTGATAAATTCCAATAACATTTTTTGTATGCTAGAAAGAAAAACCCAATAATTTATATTGTTATGTTGGATGTATGCCCACGTGATAAAAACAATTTTGGACCATGAGATGTTTGTAGTAATATGCGTTTTGACACACCAATAACAGTGAGTACCTGCGAACACAACAAACATTAGATAAAACAACCTGGAGGCGCCTGATGACGGTCCTGAAGAATTTATCCGCCTCTACAGCGTAAATTCCCCGAGATACAACCGGTCTGTCTCAATCGCAAGTAACAAAAGAGGATTCCAAACTGGCAAGAATGAAATTTTTATTTCCAACAGATGAACCCAGGACTATATATAATTCGAAGAGAATAAGTAATTTTTCTCATATGTTAAAACTCACGCATCTATTGTTTCTCTATAAGTTCCAAAACTCCTTATATATATATATATATATATATATATATATATATATATATATATATATATATATATATATATATATATATATATATATATATATATCCAAAACTAATGTATATAGAACTGTTAGCTATACATAATAATTGTATATTATGATCATAAAGAAGAAAACTAACGCATAAAATAATGATCACAAAAAAACTAACGTATATATATTATGAAGGGTTATTTTTCACCCCCTCATTCTCTCCAGACCCCCATAATTACATAAAACCCAGAATTACCCCTGAATTTAAAAAAAAAATTGAAGAATTTCGGAGTTACCTCAATTTATGGTAAATTCGGTTCAAAAAAGGGGGTTTGGCTTTAGGAATTTCGGATTTATCTCATATATGAGGTAAATCCGAATTTTTTTAATTTTTTTGTTTTTAAAAATTTGTATATTAAATTGTGATTTATGCTTGTTTTATTTTAAAATACGATACGAACGCTTTACGATTTAAATAACAATACGAAAGTGTTACGATATATGAGAAAAGAGACGTCATATAAGATCTAAAATACGTCAAAATATATAAAATACCCAATATGAAATACAAGTACAAATACAAATAAGTAAAATACAACTACGGGTCCAAAATGTCTAAAAGTGACTGAAAATAACGACGTGAAGTATCAGGTGAATGGTCCACATCTAGCGCATCCCGGGCCAATGCAGCTACTCTCTGCACCCTCTCCTCTAAAGTCTCTGGGACAACGGACTCCTGATTTGGCTCCTGATCTGGCTCTGGCTGAGCAACTGGCGTCGGAGTAAGACGGACCCTAGATACCTGACTGTACCAAGGTAGGTAATCAGGATCGCACTCGCCGCGGTAGGCTGCGTCTCTACTATAGCCTGCCAAAAAGTCCGGAGAAGGAGTAGCACTCCTATCGCTCTTCTTTGGACTCCCCACATCTGCCGTGGTCGTCGTCGGGTGCGGGTCTTTGCTCCCCGAAGACTCTGCTCACGCTACACTGTCCGGTCGTCTACTCGTCACTGTTAAAAAAAAGGAAAATGTAAATAAAAAAATTAATAATTAAAAAAGGGGGGGGGGGGGGAATTTCAGATTTACCTATAAATTCGGTAACCTCACTTGTGAAATGTGATTTTTATAAGTTTTCAAGGATATTTTTGTCCGTTACGGTAATTATGGGAGTCTGGGAGAGAAGGAGGGGATGAAAAAAAAAACCTATTATGAATAGGTAATGAATATATATATATATATATATATATATACTAGTTTTTCTTGATGCGTATTGGCCGCAAATGCGTAACATTCTTTTTTTACCATTTAAGCACTTTATACGGTATATCAGTCTCGTACCAGCAATGATGTACAATTCTTCTAAGCGGGAAATGTGCCTACGTCGGTTACACAATAAAAAAAAGTGGTATTTACTGGAGTTCGTCAATGGTGTTGGTGTTTTGGTATTTAGTATTAATTTTAAATACCACAAATAATTTAACCTTTTCTAAAAAAGTAAAACTAACAAATATTAGTACTATTAAAATAGAAAATAATGTGGGTCACAGAAATATATATTCTTCTATTAACATTACAGATCCATCGGGTCAGAGAAATGGATCTTGGCAATAGA
This sequence comes from Oxytropis ochrocephala, assembly GCA_020916435.1. Classification (NCBI taxonomy): domain Eukaryota; kingdom Viridiplantae; phylum Streptophyta; class Magnoliopsida; order Fabales; family Fabaceae; genus Oxytropis; species Oxytropis ochrocephala. Next base: position 12,475,374 of record CM037092.1, read on the forward strand.
GATTTACTCATTATAATTGATGGTCTTCCTAATAATTGAAGTGAACTTCAATTTACATTACAGATCCATCGGGTCACAGAAAAATTAGGGGTTTAAATTTTTCAGACCCTCCTCCGACCTCCATACCCCATAATACGATTTAATACCACCAAAATACTCTGTCATTTTCAAGAAACTTCAGGAATCATCACAAGAAGGTAAATCCGTAGTCATTTTTTTTAAATTTTCCAGATTTATATTATTTGGATGTTTCCCGGAAACATCAATAGGAGATGATTCAGTAAACTTTCCTAGAGTTGGAATGTTTTTTGTTTTTTAGTAAGGGCAAAGTTGAAAGTTTGGCACAAAAGGGGGGTATAGGGTCTAAGGGAGGGGTACAAAGATTAAAACCCAAAAGTTAGTACTATCCAATTTACATTACAGATGGTTCGGCTTCAATAATTGAAGTGAACTTTCCTCTTTGCAATCACACCATCGCACCCACTCAAAAGCTCCTTGTGCACCTGCTCTCATCAACCCAGCTTTTGCCAATCTATAATTTCGTTCACAGCGACAGACATGGAACGAATTAACCAAAGCTCCCTGTGCACCGTTCTCCAGGTGGACTGTCACATGGATCGTTTAGTTTTTCGTACCCTCCTAACGGATATATATATATATATATATATATATATATATATATATATATATATATATATATATATATATATATATATATATATATATATATATATATGTATGTATAATATATCCGTTATGTATATAAAATATATATGTTAAACTTTTCAAAAGTATTATGCATAGTTAACAAAGAAAGAAAACGGAAACAAAGACCAAAAGAAACGCATCTGAGATATCTATCACTTTAGTATAGTTTATTGCCATTTTAACTATACATCTATCCGTTAATATATAATTAAACTATATATTATAATTACTTTAATATAATTTATTCCCACTTTTGAAATATTTATTAAATTAATAAAATAAAATACAACAATGTTTTCGTGTGAGTAAACTCAAGCTAAGCCTCGGTGTTATTTTTTAAGGTTTAATTATGTGTTCTAGTTTAAAACTAAATTTCTTATAGTAATCTCCATGTGATGTGATCCACAAAACAAGATTTCATTCATGAGATTACACTAGTATTAAATTAATACTATTAATATGTGATTGTAAGTTTTTATTATATTAAATTATACTCCACACAACTAATCCCATGTGATGTTGAAGTCTTCATGTTAAACAGGACTTCATGACCAGGTTGAAACTTCACCAGTCTTTGACAAATTTCTCAATTCAAGATGAAGAGTGACATTAAGTTTACTTATCTTTTGATTAATCATTTTTAATCATCTGATATTGACTCTTAATTCCAATTTCAACTGCTACAAATGAGAGATCATTTTTCAGCTATATATGTAGATTGTGAAAAATAAGCTCTAAAGCAAGATGGAAGATAAATTTATAGGTGATTATTTGATTACTAACATTGAGAGAACAATTGTTTTTTTTAATCAGAATGTTTTAATGAGGCTTCCTACCTACCTTCTATTTGACGAATAAAATTGTTCTAGTATGATTCACCCGTGCCAGCACGGGTCGACATTCATTTGTAACTTAAAATTGACAATATTTTTAGGAATTAAAAAAACCAGAAGCTTTATATGTAAAAGCATTGTGTGTTGCTTAAAAAAAGTGCATGTGGGATATTAAATACTCTAAATATTATTTAAAATTAAGCTATTATTTTGGTTTTTTAGAAAAGGGTAGGGGTAATTTCATAAAATAAATTTGTAATACAAATTTGTAAATTAAAATTGATGTATGCATGTTGTTTATGAATTTAGATGCATTGTATATTAGTAGTTTAGAATATAGTATTTAGTTTAATATAATTAAATTAGTATTTAGAAATATTCAGATTTAAATAATTAGGATCGACATTGTAACACCAACTACTAATGGTTTGAGTATCTTTTGAAAGTGAGGTTGATGATGATGTGTACCTTATAGTCTAATGATGCTTACAATAATCATAATAGTTAAAGGACTAAAAGTGGTGCAAATACCAATTTTGCATGTATTATGTCTCCATCACACAATATAGAATATTAATTAATCCATAATATACCTTATTTTGTTGAGAAATTTTCACTCAAATCCCTCATGTTTTGTGTCAAAGACACACACCCCATTTATTCTCTCTATAGTCACAAGTAGAGTAGGAGTTCTATGCCTTATCTATAGTCACGGGCTGATCGCATTACGTGGCATGAATATACTCAAACAAAAATATTAAATTAAGATTGCATTGTTCTAAATTTATGTTGTACAATATAAAGATTGTAACAGTTTCGTTGTTGTATGAACAAATTGAGAAATTAAAAACATCAAACATTTAACCCAAAATAAATTCTTAATCATTATAATTCGAAATAGTTAAAAATTAAAATGTGCGATCAACCTTATTTATTGCTTAAGAGATTCAATCAAATTCTTGAAGCAAGATATAGACTTCAACGATTGATTTGCGCATCAGTTTATCTGCTTTTGTAAAATCATTGTCTTTCATCTTTCGTCGGCCTGTGAGAGCAAAAGAAAAATTAAAGCTTATGTAACCATAACAAAGGGCAGAGTCGGTAAAATAAAAATGAATGTATTGGAGCTTAAGCCTAACAAAGAAGTATTTTTGTCTTACCAAGAAGTAGTAATGAATATATTAGAGTTTAACGCCAAGTATCATGCTTATGCTACCGGTGCATTGCTCAAATGGATTAAGGAAATATCATCAAGTCAAATTGAAGTGTTCTAAAACAGTGTTTGCATCAGATGGATTAAGGAAATATGGTCTCATCAAAAAAACTTCCTAATTGTCGCTCCTAATGAATGTCTGCTATAGATTCATAGTAGCAAAATGATGCCCCCAAGCCTTTACCTAATGTTTACTCAAGTTTAAACCAAATATTTTTTTTTTTCAATTCCTAACTCATTCCTTCCTAGATGAAAAAAAAATGGTGCCTTGCTTGTTAGCAGCTAGCACTAATATCACTCCATCAGTTCCATGGAATGGAAAAACTTACTCCATGCCTAGCAGCCGTACTTGCACCAATGGGTGGTTAATACTGAGGCAAAATCATAAGCAAATGGAATGGAAATTCAGCACCAAAATTATCTTAAATTAGCCAAAGAAGGTTTCTATATGTAGAGCAAAGCAGTTAAGTAGCCTATATTCATTGACAGTACTGGTAACTGATAAACATAAACATAAACATAAATCAAATAAATACAACACCATTCACACACCATTTCAATTTCAAATTAAAAAAATATATCAATCAAATTTCAGTTTGCTTAAAAGGAAGATTCTGCATGGATAGAGGAAAACAAAAAGAATTCAATGTCTCGTAGCATACTCCATATTGTTCAGAGGTAGTCCATTAATGTTCCATAGTTAAAGCCATTGCTAAGCTGATCATAAAACCAATTGCAGATGAATAACCATACAACATGAATGAATCAAAGAAAAGTCCAATAGATAAATGGTGAACTAAAGCTCTTGGTGGATAAAAGAAAAGAAACCTTATACATGAGAGCCACGATGCCTTCCACCTGAATCAAGGAGCTATAGGCAGCAATAACTTGACCTTTTGAATATGTTGTTATCTATACTTGTGTCAGCAAAGCAAAGCAGTCTATAAACAAAGACAAATTCATATGCTGTTATCAATGATGTTCAAATATAAATTCACTAAACATTATTGTTCATGATTTAAGAAAACACTGATGTGAAATTTAGTCTAAGAAAAATCAATTTAAAGAGAAGTTCAACCATGATCAAAGAATGCCTAAACCATATAAATATCCCAAGCGTCAAAGTAAACCTTTAATATACATTTTAATCACGTGTTATCTTAAAGATTTACTATAGTTAGAGATATGAATATTATTGATGAATTATCCTGAGTGAAAAGTTTACAATCAGTGTTAAACAAAATGATTTGTGTGAAAAAAGGACAAATAAAAGCTCATCGTTGCTTTTTTCAGCTCTTTTCCCAAATCCAACAAAAAATCCCTCCAACATCTACCCTGCCAAAATAGAAAGTGTAAAAAATTAGTGAAAACGTAAGAAATAGAGAGAAGAAACAGAAATTGAACTTAGAAATATGGAAATGAAGTATAACAGAACCTACAGATGCAAGGCATGTCTCCATTTTCTCAAAAAACTACCACCATCACCATATATATGATCGCTGCAGCCAAAAAAGGAAAATCAGAGGTAAGAAGTCAGCAACAGAACAATTTTTCTTGAAAATAAATAAATAGGAAAACAAAATCAAAATTGAGAATTAGATGCATAAATCTTACCTCAAGTTAGAGGAAACCACAAAATCTTGGAACACCAAAACAAATTCAGGAGACGAAATTAAATATCTTACTTCAAAAACTATTAACACACAACAACATTTCAACACGAAATCATAAGAGAAGAAACGATTGAGATTGTTGAAAGTTACCTCTAGTGACATGGTCGAAACCTAAAAACACCAAAAGAAGAGCAAAATCGTGAACGTTCAAAGTGCCATGTATTATTTTTGTGCTGACGTATTAATCTGCGTCATTTTTCTTGTCTGCTGACGTGTGCATGACACGTCAGCTATTCATATGGTTTATTAAAATTAAGATTGTTGCTGGGTTTTATAATACGTAAGAACGATGCACAAAAGTACTTGGATAAAAGGAATATATGATTTCATATTTATATCTCAGAGAGGGAGAAGAGTATGAGAGTGAACTACCCTTATTGTCGTCTAGGATTTTAGCATTAGGATTAGGGACGTTAACCTTCTAATGAGATAATGATTAAATAATTAAGCGGCTGAGACCTGAGGGCATGGATCTCTCATTGGGTTTAACTAAATGATTCAACCCATCACAGTTCATTCCGAACTAATTCCCAACAAATACTCATCGAATATTTAGTGTTTAATAATAATTGACCATAATATATTTTAAAGGCTTAAATACGTTTTTACCCCCTGCAAATAGGGGGTCTTTTGCTTTTACCCCCTGCAAATTTATTTTTTTTAAAAACCCCTTGCAAAATCAACTTTTTTGGTTTTAGTCCTTCTGTTAGATGAACGTTACAAAAAACATCTATGTAGCATTTTTAAATACGTTTGTACCCCCTGCAAATAGGGGGTATTTTGCTTTTACCCCCTGCAAAAAAAAATCTAATTCCCTTATTCTCAGCACCCACCCAACCTCATATCAACTTTTCCATCTCCAACACAAACCAACGCTTCCATATCAAACCAGAACTCATCTTCTCATCTTCTTCGTCTCTCTCTCTCTCTCTCTCACACACACACACACACAGAGAACCAGCAAACCATGAGCACAACATGTAATTAAATTTTATTGCGATTCTGATTTTAGGGTTTGTTTCAAGTTTTATGGATTGTTCTTCATATCAAAATAAAGGTTTTATGGATTTAATAAACGTGTGTGGTTTAAAAAACGAGTCAATGAAAAAATCAAGCTAGTACTTGATTTACAATGCAGCATCTCTGACTTTTTAAAATTCTTTGATTATGTGTTTTGCATGTTTTGCATTTTTTTCTTCATGTTTAAATGTGTGATATGTGTGTTTATATGTTAAAATTAAAGTTTATTATTTATCAAGGGTCAATGACAGCAGGAGAATAACAATCAAGACCCTAACTCTTATGATCCATAAAACCTTGATTTTGAGATGAAGAACAATCAATAAAACTTGAAACAAACCCTAACACTACAAGAAAAACAGGTTTTTTCCGCCCAAAAACACCCAATTCCGCCGCAAATACGGGTATTTTCGGCCGATTTTTCCACCGGTAAAAGGCTCGTTGCAACGTGTTTCCGGCGGATTTAAGGTCATTTGCGGCGGATTTTTGTGGGGGAATTTTCGGCGGAATTTTGGTGTTTTTGGCGGATTTTTCCGCCGCAAATGTTTTTTTTTTAAACACAGGCAAATCCGCCACAAACGACATCAATTCCGCCGGAAATGTTTTTTTTTTTACAAAAAAAATTCCGCCACAAATGCGTTTATTTCCACCAAAAATGCTCGCGTTTTTTTCAAAAAAAAAATTCTGCGGAATTAAAAATATAAATGGATAAACAAATTCAAATATTCATAACCAAGTTAAATATGTCTCATTGCTTTCTCAGTGTCTTTCTTTTTACATTTCACGTCCATAACAGTGTTAAATATGTTATCAAAAAAATTCTTCTCTAAAGTTTGGGAGAGGAGTTGAGAATGAGTTGAGAAGTTAAGAGAAGAGTTGAGAAATTTGAGTGAAGAAATTTGAGAATGAGTGAAGAAATTTGAGAGAAGTTAAGAGAAGAGTTGAGAATGAGTGAAGAAATTTGAGAGAAGTTAAGAGAATAGTTGAGAATGAGTGAAGAAATTTGAGAGAAGTTAAGAGAAGAATTGAGAATGAGTGAAGATTTAAGGTGAGAAGGGAGTAAAATGAGTAGAATTCGGATTTAATAAGGGAATCGATGTGTCATTTTCGGCAGAATTGGGTGTCATTGCGGCGGATTTGACTCGCGTGGACCGAGGAAACGTTTCCGGCGAAATTGGGTACACTTGCGACGGATTTGAAATTTAAAAATTCGGCCTATTTTTCGTGTTGCGTTTGTGGCGGAATTTAAAGCTGTTTCGGCGGATTTCAAAATTTTAAAGGTCCCACCCATTTTGCTATGTGCGTTTGCGGCGGAATTTAAAGCGGTTTTGGCGGATTTTTTTTTGTCCGAAACTTTACTTCAACTTTATACTCCGCCACAAATGTCAAAAATCCGCCACAAATGTCAAAAATCCGCCAAAACGTTTCAGGCGGATTAAATCCGCCAAAACATACAAAAATCCGCCGGAAAGTTTCTAGGGGATTAAAATCCGCCAGAAAGTTATGCCTTGGAAATTCAGTTTTTCTTGTAGTGTAAAATAAGTTAATTACATGTTGTGCTAATGGTTTGCTGGTTATGTGAGAGGGAGAGAGAGAGAGAGAGACGAAGAAGATGAGAAGATGAGTTCTGGTTTGATATGGAAGCGTTGGTTTATGTTGGAGATGGAAAAGTTGATATGAGGTTGGGTGAGTGCTGAGGAAGAGAAGTGGATTTAGATTTTTTTTGCAGGGGATAAAAGCAAAACACCCCCTATTTACAAGGGGTAAAAACGTATTTAAAAATGCTACATAGACGTTTTTTGTAACGTCCATCTAACAGAAGGACTAAAACAAAAAAAGTTTATTTTGCAAGGGTTTTTTTTAAAGGCTTAAATATCATTTACCCCCTGCAAATATCACCATAATCCATTTACCCCATTGTATAAAAAAACTCTTAAAACAAACCTTGCAAGTGTTTCTAGTTACCCCCTTGCCGTTAAATTTCTGTTAAAAAAAACTTAGTTGGCTGCAAGAGATGACGTCAGCAATAACGTCACCGCCACGTGTCATCATTTAATTAGTCCTCTGATCCACATGGCATGACCCAGATCTTTCATCTTCTTCCTCATATCTTCCATTTTAGTTTCTTATTTCTTATATCTTCAACAACAACCCAGATCTTTAATTAACAACAACAACCCATCGAAACATTTTTATATTAACAACATCAACAACCCATAGAAACGAAGCACCATATTTTTTAAAAAATGGAACCAAGCAACAGCAGAATGGAAAACGAAATTAGAGAAGATGAACGAAAAATGGAACCAAGCAGGAACAAAATTAGAAATGGAAAACGAAAATGGAAACAAAATTAATTTGGATTTAAATTTCGTTTTTCATGATGAACGAAAATGTGGGTTTCCATTTTGAGAATATGAATCACCATTTAAACGAGATGAAGAAGATTAAGATCTGGAAATGCCATTAAAACGAAATGAACCATTTCAGATCTGAAGAAGATTTCGAGTCTTTCCATTTTTGTTTTTCTCATGTTTCCATCGTTTCCATTTTCTTTTCTTTGACTGTTACCATTTTCGTTTTCATATCTGCGTTATTTCGTTTTCAGATCTCCATTTTCGTGTTAATGGTGGTGTTTGTTGAGGAAGATGAAGATCTGCCTTTTTTTTGTTTTAATCGAATTATGTGTTACATACTATTTGTTGGCTTTATTTATCCAACTGATTTAGTGGCTCAGTGGTATTTGGATGCCCTATTAATTTCAAGGTCAGTTCAACACCCATCTCAATCAAAAGTTTCATTTTTTTTAGTAACAAAGGTACCCCACATTGCTATGTGAGTGCCATGTGGCAGCCTACTATTGGTTGCTGACGTGGCACTGATGACAAGTGATGATGACATGGCGTGACAGTGCCACGTGTCACAAAGGTTCAATACTATGGTGACACGTGGCATTGATGCCATTGCTGACGTCATCTTTGACAAACCAACTCACTTTTTTTAATGAAATTTAACTGGCGGGGGTAAATAAAAAACACTTAATATTTGCAATGTTTGTTTTAAGAGTTTTTTTTTGCAAGGGGGTAAATGAATTATGATGATATTTGGGGGGTAAATGATATTTAAGCCTTTTTTAAAAAATAAATTGCAGGGGTAAAAACAAAATACTCTCTATTTGCAAGGAGTAAAAATTTATTTAAGCCTATTTTAAATAATAATTGACTATGATAATCCATAATGTTTAACTAAATAATTAATCTAACGTGAGTCCACAAAATGACCATGAGCTGAAACTATAAGCTACCGGCAGATTATTAATAGGGACAAAATTTATCATTACAAGTTTGGAGCAATTTTATCAAGTCGTAAGACTGCCTAAACTATTACCGATGGCGGATCCAGCAATTTATTTTTAGTAGTGGGGGCAAAATAATAATTTGATGTATTTTCTTAAAAGAAAAATATTATGAATATTTAAAAAATACATATTCTCAAGATAAAAAAGAGTAGATATCCAAATAGATACGAAAATTAATTAACACTTATTTAGTCCGCAAGAAATTAAAAGTATCAATTTGGTCATCAAATATTGATCAAATTAATCATTTTAAATAATTCTAGGGATATTTTAGTCATCTTTAGAGATTAGTTTAACTGATATTTAAATTTTTAATAATTAAACTAATACTTTCTATTTTTTTAGATAGCAATAAAATTAGTACTAATTATTCTCGCTTATATATCTTAAAAGTTTGTAGAAACATTTTAAAAAGCTAGTAGCTTATGGGGGCAAAGTCAATTTTTTTATGGGGCAAAATATATTTTTATTAAGCATCACTAGTAAAAAAAAATTATAGTGCGGGGGCAATTGCCCTCACACCTCTCAATGTGCATCCGCAACCGACTATTACCAAAAGTATTAGGTTAGTTTCGCCATGGTTTCTTTTCTAGTCTCTAGACTGAGTGAAAAAAATCACCTCATAAACACAAACATGTGAAGTAGGGATCTCGATTTTTTTGGATCGGATTATTGTTGGTTACCCACGGTCCACGGAGTGTCCCAACGAATTTATTGAAAGACTAATTTCCACTCGTGCTTAAGATCAAATTTTACACTAGTCAATACCGAGTTTGTCTCTTATATGAATCGAACCCAGAAATTGAGGATCCCAAGATTGAATCCGAATAACCACAAAAAATGTCCAACTTAACTGTATTAGATTTGTCAGTTATGCTAAGCTTAGGGACGTACTTTAACTAGAGTGTCATAATCGGATCTAGTTGCCAAGATTATAACTATATCTCAACCTTATTTGAATGAAGTATCCCTGCCGTATCGTATCTTGATTTTCAAAATTTTCCCGTATCCACGTATCGTGTCGTATCGTATCCCGTATCGTATCTCGTATCCGGGCTTCATAGGTAGCTATGAAATAAAATAACATTTTTTGTATGCTTAAAAACCCAATAATTTATGTTGTACATGTTCAATGTATATTGTCCACGTGATAAAGATAGCTTTGGACCATGACAAATATTTCTGTCTTAGTAAACTCGCGGCTTTGTGTCATCCACAAAATAGGAGTTCATGACATTATAATATTCCCTCGTTCCCCTCAAAAAAGAAAAAAAAAATATTCCCTCGTTGTTCACGAGACTTGAGTATACTAATACCACAAAATGAAACTTCTGTTGCTTAGTACGTTAATAGTTTGTTTGATTTGCAAACAGAACAGTACTGGATTGGATTGAACAGTACTGGATAGGACAGGACAAATTTTTGTCCAGTGTATTGTTTGGTGAACCATGGTTAGCACAAGCAAAAAAATGTAAATTTTTTATTAAAATTTTATTTCTAATATTTATAATGATTTTATATAACATATATTAGAATGTAATTAAAAAATTATAAAGAAAAACATACGAGAATATGGAAGAGAGAGAGAGAGATGTCATGAGATGAAAGAGAGATGAGTGGGGAGAGGAGGAGAGAAAGAGAGATGGAGATAGGTCATGAGATGAGAATGTATTAGAGAGGTAGAGAACATGATAGAGAAGAATGAGATAAGAGAGAGAGAGAGAAGAATGAGATAGGAGAGAGAGAGAGAGAGAGAATAGAGGAGAGAGAAAAAATTATTGAATAGGAAATAAAAATAACATTTTGTTATTTTTTAGTGTAATGATCGAAGTCAGATCTTGTGACAAAAAGTTATCTTGTGGTTTTTTGTGAAGACGGGAATGCGGGTCTTTGTCAAATCCCCGCCCACATTTTCATTCCAAAGATCTTGAAGCAGTTTTAAATCAAACAAGCAGACAACTAGAGTTGTCAGAGTCAGGTCTTCATCGCTTAGTGAATCAAACGCACCCTAAGCCAAATAAGATAATAATTGACTTTCCATTTTTAGGATAATAATTACTCCTCATTTCTTTTTCTTTTGAAGTTAAGTTTTAGCATATGGAACAAGGAATAAGAAAACAATAACTAAATAAAATATATATTAAAATACCTTTATTTATCATTTTATTATTGACAATTTTACTTTGGTAAATACGTACTCAACAATTAATGTAACTATAATGATATACAAATAGAAGTGGATTAGGAGAGTGTATTATCATCTTGTTCTAGGATAGTGTTATTCCTCTTGGAAACTCAACAGTACACTAATATTTAAGAGATAAAACTAGCGTCGTGACCCGTGCGATGCACAGGGCCAAAACTTTAGGTTCTGCGGAAGAATTATAAGAGTGAGATTAGATTAATAGTAATTGAAGTCAAAGTTTAAGGACAATGGACAACAAATTGTCGAACAAGAAAATAATTTGTGTTAAAGTTGGAGTAAATGGTTAGCCCATATTAAACAATATTATCATAGAATAGACACGTTTAATCAAGTATGTTAAAATAGGAGTCGTCTGAGATGAATATTATAACATTTTATTGTGTATTTGAACAATTAGTTTTTCCCCCGAACGTTAAAGTAACTCAAAACACACCACTTAGCATCACACTTTTACGTATTTCGTAATGAAACTATTGTTTTTCCAGCAAATTAATCGGACAGTTACAATTTTTCCAAACACTAAAGTAACCGGAAACACACTACCTAATGTCGTACTTTACATTTTTTGGCAGAAATTTATTTTTTGGTTTGACCAAACCATTTACTTAGAAACGAACTCTGTATATTTGTAAAATATAAATTTATCTCTGAATTCTAAGTCACCCCAAAACACACTACTAAGCGTCACACTTACATATTTTGGCACAAAAATATTTTATATTTTGTTACAAATTTAACTCTTTTTAAATAAAATTGGTTACTAAGAAACAAACTTCGCATATTTAAACAATTAAATTTTTTTGAACACTAAAGTACCCAAAATACACTGCATAGCGTTACACTTTATATAATTTGTTACAAAATTAATGTTTGATTCCACAAATTTGATTATAGAGGAACAAATTTCGCCTATTTAAACAATTAATTTTTTTACTGAATTGTAAAGTACCATTAAAATATAAAACATGCAGGGAGAGAGAGGGAAAGAGAGGAGAGAGAGAGAGAGAGGGGAATAAAAATATGAAGAAAAAAAGAGAGGGGGAGAGAGTTTGGAGGTGAAAAAAAAGGAGGGTAGGGGGAGGGGTGGGGCCGTGGGGGTTAGGGGAGGGGGTGTATGGGGTTTGGCGCCAAGGGGGAGGGAGGGAGGGAAAAGTGGCGCCATTTTGGGGGATGACCCACTTGGAGACTACCTCCGGATGTATATTTTTAGATTAGTTTTGGTATATGTGCTTATTAAAAACTTAACAGTAATTGTTTAGTGATTCATTATTAAGGATATTGTTGAAAAAAAATAGTTAAAATAGCATTGAGGGTTGTCAAACATCAAAAGTTTTGGAACAAAATTTAGAGGCTGAATCATTAAAAGAAAATGAATGGAGGGAGTATTATCTTTTAATAGAGAGAAGAATGTTTTGTTATGAGTATGTTTGGATTGACTTATTTATAAGTTTATGCAAAACAATATATGCAAATAAATAAGGTTTTATGTAATATTCTTTATATATCTTGTCAATGTAGTTTATGAAAAAAATATCTTATGTAGATAATTTTTTGTTAGTGAGAACTTATGAATTAACATGAAAACTTATGAATTAATGAAAAAAAACTTCAATTTGTTTATTATATATATATATAAAATATATATATATAATATATAATATATATATATATATATATATATATATATATATATATATATATGTACACACTACAAATATTTTATAAGGTGTGACTGCTATGTTCGGGTTGGAGTTGAGTGCAAAGGTATTGTGCAAGTGTACACAATCGTAACAAATAATATAGTGAAAAATAGAGGTCGAACCCACAAGGATTGCACATTTATTAAATGCTTTTCAAAAAATAATAAACACGTAGAATTAAATAGAGAGCAATCAAAGTGGAATATGAAAGGTATCATTATGATATAATTCGAATAATCATCGGTTAATAAAAAATAGGAATTCAAAAAGGTGAATTAATGGGATTTGTTAATGGTGCATGAACTCTATGCGCATGGAAGATGAAGATGCGTTAATTCGAAATCTTTGAATATGAAAGTTTTCAATTCGTAAATTGTGCATTAATGAGAATTATTGAAGGTTTGTGCCAACTCAATTCGCATGTAACATGAATTAAAGTGGAATATGAAAGGTTTCAATTACATGTTTCAGCAATCAAAGTGAAATATGAAATGTTTCATTATGCGCATGAACATGTATTAATTCGAATTCTTGGGTACCACATTAGAGATTAATTCGAAGGAATTCCAAAGTCCGCCAAAACTGAGGATATTTTCTTAAATTACGTTTCCAATTGTAAAAGCCTTTAATATCGAAAAATGTACCATCAACAACCTTTCCAATTCACATTGCACAAATTAATGTTACAGCTCATTTCGCATGGCACATTCAGTTAGGGGTGTTCAAAACCGAACCAAACCAATAGGAAAACCGCAAACCGAACCAAACCAAACCGAAAACCGCAAAAAACCGCTTTTGATCGGTTTTGTTCGGTTCTTTTTTTCATTGCACCGCACGGTTTGGTTCGGTTCGCGGTTTTGTTTTCCAAAACCGAACCAAACCACAAGTAACACTAAGGTTTGTTGAATTACAACCTTCCTTACTAACTTACTAACCCAATTGCAACTACAACCCAACTCTCACTCACTTACTAGCCCAAATCCAATTAGTTCTTTGACTCACTTACAAATAATCCATATTGTTATGCTATATTTAAAAATTACAACAAAATATTTCATTCAAATTCTTTTAAACATTGTCTTAGCTATTTGAAAAAAATTAAAAGAGTGATTTATATACTACATATATTTGAGTAGATTTTTTCTTAATGATTTATGTTAGCCTTTTTTATGTTAGTTAATTTTAACTCCGTTTTAAATTAATTTTGTCTTGGAAAAAACCGAACCAACCGAACCATCCAAACCGCATTGGTTTGGTTTGGTTTGGTTCGGTTTTATTTTAGGAAGCAACCGAACCAAACCAAACCGCATGTAATTTTACCTTGCGGTTCGATTCACTTTTTATCTCAAAACCGAACCAAACCGCACCGCGAACACCCCTACATTCAGTAAATGCTTTTCAAAAATAATAAACACTTAGAATTAAATAGAGAGCAATCAAAGTAGAATATGAAAGGTTGCATTTTGATAGAATTCGAATAGTCATCAGTTAATAAAAGAATATGAATTCGAAAAGATGAATTAATATATAGGATTTGTTAATGGTGCATGAACTCTATGTGAATGGAAGATGAAGATGCATTAATTTGAAATCTTGGAATATGAAAGGTTCGTTAGGCTCATCATTCGATACAATATTAATGTTGAGTATTTAATTTGGGAACTGAAAAGTCATATGGAGTAATTGATTAATGAATGCGGTGACAAAACACATAAACCTGCCTATAAATAGTTCAGTGATATGGCGCCCAACGTACCTGTAAATCAACACCTGCATCTGCTGCAACAATCTTTGTTGATAAAATTATACCTTTCTGTGATCACAAATATGGCTTTCTTCAATGATGTCGTCGTGGAGCGATTGTCATTCCATTTGCCGGATAAACACATGGTTTTCTTCAATGATGATGATGAGATTGATACAGTTCTTCTTAGGCCACATGTTGAAAATACCAAATTATTGGCTTGGGTGGAAGCAAATAAGCAATATTCTGAAGCAAAAACTTGACTTATGCTCAGTTCCCCACAAAAGTTTGTTTGGAAACAAGCTGACCTTGTGTGGACTCCAAGAAAGAAAGGTTTTGCAATTGGAAGGCTACATTTTGTACACACATGGAGTGGAGAGGTCTACTATTTGAGGAATTTGTTGAATCATGTTAGAGGGCCAGAGTCTTATGCTGAAATAAGGAAGGTGGGAAGTGTCATATACGACACTTTTAAATATGCATGCTATGCAAGGGCTTTGCTTATAGATGCTTGAAGTTTGATTGTTTTATTTGTCTGATTGTTCCTTCAATGAGTCTAATTGTTTATCAGTTGATGTTTGAAGTCTGATATCTTTTTAATTTTCTATAGGGTGCTATTATCTTAATGGATCCTGTTGATGGATACCTGGTGCATTTTGGTGAGAATATGTCCGTGGGAATATATCAATTAAAGGTGGTCTTCACTGTCAGACAATTTTGTGTTACGAATGTTTAAGCTATTGTGTGAATATTTTCCCATGCTTCTTTATTTTTTCTTATAAGTTATGTGTCATAAATATGTCGGTGTAATCAAACTGGGTGTTTACCTTTTAATTTCAAACATGTGTTTCAAATTACCTATGCTCTTACTTCAATTTTATGCATCCCTCAAAATGTGTGGCATTATTTTTTTTATATATGCACCGTGTCTATTTTTCAAAATGAGTGCCCATGCAATTGTTTATCAAAAAAATCTCATTTCTTTGAAAAGATTGCTTATATGTGTGTGTATATATAATCATTTACTACATCATGTTTTAAGAGAAACTATATAATGTCAAATTTTTATCCATGTTAGTCATGCACATGACATGCATTGCTGCTCCGTACATCACACGGGGAATGGTCTAGTTTATACACCAGTGAAATAATTGGTAACACGGTGGCTAGCCACATTGATAAGATGATGTCTAGTTTTGTGTCAAAATATCACTCCTCTTTTTTTCTCCTTATACTCCCTCCAATCCATAATATAGAGAAAAAATGCGTGTTTTGGTGGTTCACAAAAAACAAATTTTAATTTTAAAGTTTATTAAATGTCTCATTCCAATTCTACCTTTATTTATTTAAAAAGAATATTTAGGAGATGCATTTATTATATCCATTTTCTCACGTGGTTTAGCCTTAATACTGATAGGGTAGGTTTTTTGGTATACTATAGGGTAGTTAATTCGAAGAATAAATTTAAATTTTATAAAAATGATAGTTTTGAAAAGAAAGTTAGATTTCAACTTCATTAATTAAAAATAACAAATTTCAATATTGTTCTAGCATGTGAGATGCCTGATTTTTTTTCTCTTATGTTCTGGATCGGAGGGAGTATTTTATTTGGGAAAGGAGTAAAAGAAATTATAGCATTAGCCACTAACCACAAGTTTGTCAAAAAAAAAGCATTAGTGATGAGTGATGACCCTGTTATGTTATGGTGGTTGGCTCATGAGTGGTTAGTTAGAGATTTTGAAATCTCCTACAATTTTTTTCTGGGTCAATTTTGAAATGCTGGACTTGGGACAGTGATAACGATAGTTGATGGGGGCCTAAAGCAATTAAAAAAAATATGAAGTTTTATTTATGATACAGATGAAGTGGTTCCTACTCTAAAAATTTACACACACAACTTTGATGTCTTGGGTTCGAACTCAGGACATGATATCCAATAATATAAAGTTTTTTTTGTGAAGATTACTACTTACACCTTGGTGGAATGAGCAGAGTCCGTACATTATTTAGTTTCAATTTCATCTTTGAATTACAAATTTAATGTTATTATAGTCCTACGAATATCAAATGAAGTTGTTGTTGCAGACACACAAGAATGGACACAATAATAGGATGATTATACTGAATATAGGGTATCTGAACAAATACAAGGTTGTTCCGACTTGTTGGTGTGTTTGCGGGTCTTACACAATTTTTCCATTTCAGAGCCGGCAAAATGGGCCGAGCCTGCCTAGCCCGAAAAAACCCATGGCTTGGGCCGGATGAATTGAGCCCGTTTTTACACCCGATCTTTTTTGCCCGGACCATAAAAGCCCGAGCTCGTACCGGGCTAGCCCGATCGGGTCATGGGTAGCCCGCAAACCCGCAAAATAGATCCAAAATAGAATGTGGACGAGAACCCTTTCCCACCTCTTTATTATTTGTTATTAATACTTTTTTTTAGTGTAAGCATCTGATAGATAAGCAATAAGCAATTAAACAAAACATAAAATCGAAGTTTTCTTTTCCATGCACAGGATACAGTTACATGATAATTAAGTAATGCCATCCACATCTTCTGTTTTCTATCTCCACTTACCCATTCAAGTATTTTAAAGACTCAGTACAGTGGTTTTATTTGAATTGAAATATATATGTCGACTTATTGGCTTCTTCTAAAATATGGTAATTTTTTGGTCCACTAAAATATGGTATTTGAAAATTGAAATATATTAAGTCTTCTTACCGTTAACAGTACAATGTAGTTAAAAAGAATCGCGTATAATGCGGGCTAGCCCGAAAAATCCGCAGCCCGCATAGGACCGGGCTTGGGCTAAAAAGAGTGAGCCCAAATTCCAACCCGGGTTTTTTGGACCGGCCCTTAAAAGCCCGAGCCCGACGTGGGCCGGCCCAATATGTGCCGGGTAGCCCGTTTTGCCAACTCTAATTTCATATTGCACCATTTAGAAGTGTCCGTACATTCAACATCTGCTATATAAACAATTACTTTGTACTGGTATATCAACGTCTATTTAGAATTCATTTTTATATTGTGAAACATTAGTTAATGTTCCGGGGTGTATCAACAATTACAAGGGCTCCCAATAGCAATTGGGCGTCGTGACCAGTATAGCAACCGCCCAAGTAAGTTGCTTGGACCGCAATTCTATAGCCGGCGAAATCTTCGCTAACGGTCGGCAGACTCTACGATATATATATGCCATTCGCACATGGCATCAGTGCGTTCTCTTACCTTGTGTTATCGCGGCGACTACTCACTAGGCCGCTTGAGTGTCATTGCAGTACCACCCGAGACATTCAACGTGAAGCCGGGCCTGGTCCTTCCTATATTCAACGGCAAGCCCGGTCGGCGGAGACAACAATAACTTCAACACTTCATTGGTCAGGTACGATCAGTTAACATTATTATGCTTTTTGTCTTTGTAAGGTATTTATGAAGCATGGAAGCCCAATGCTTCCACTCGATGTGGTATGGAATGTTAACAGGGCACTCATAGCAAAGAATTGAGACACACGTTTTACGGGTCGCATGTAGAAGTGGCGGTCAATGATAATAGAGACACAACCCCCGACTTATGTAGATTTAAGTAAAGATAATGAAGATAGTGATTAGTTGATAGATTTGAAATTTTTGTATTCCAAATTGTATTAAGACGATAAATTTATGGAAACATTTATGTTCAGGAATACATTGTTGTTTATGGAAACATTTGTGTTTAACTAAGTTGCCTTATTTACAACATACATTATTGTTTAGGGAAGCAGTTCTGTAAAAATTTTTGTCTGGTGCAGTATTACGTAGATTCGGTTGCTACCTGCCGAACCAATTTGGTTGCCCATTCTCGGACCCACAAAAATGCAAAAAAACTCCTATTTTCCAATTTTCCCTCGTCTGATTGACTATTCCCGTACCGGTTCGGCAACATGTTACCGAACCCAATGATTCTTTAACTCAGTGATGTGGAGCCGTACCTGTTCAATGCTAGGCAGTCGAACCAATTAAAAATACGTCCTCCATAAGCGTTGCACGTAAAGATAAATTTAGGATATTTGAGGTTTGGAGTGTGTGGTGAGTAGAAGGAGTTGGTAAAAGCATGAGTCTAACATAATTGATGGGGGCCTAAAGAAAATTAGAGAAAATGAAGTTTTTTTTAAAGATTACTATTTACACCACTTTATTTATGAACAACAATGTTATATATACATAGATTTTTAGACAAAAATCGACAAAAACCAACTTATAACATTAATTAATCAAGTTTTTTAGACTATTAGCCAAGTGATTAATTAATCAAGTTTTTTAACAACGCCTCGAAAACTATGAAAAAATAAGTTGGCTAATAATCTAAAAAACTTGATTAATTGGTATTGTAAGTTGGTTTATGTCGATTTTTTTCTAAAAACCTCTGTGCATAAATGGTTGGAGAAGGAAAAAAAACAAACAGGGAAAGCGTAAACAAAACGGTTGAAGAGACTTCGTGGAATGAGCAGAGTCCACTCCCGCGCGCCAACCCTCTCTCCTTCTCCTTCTCCTCACTCTTTCTATATAAATTCTTCGCATTTTCTTTCCACCAATCATCCCCAAACTCTATATACTCTTCTCAACTCACTTCAACTACTAATTACTTTCTCTCCTTTCTTTTCTTTCTTTCCATTTCCTTCTTAAGATTTCAATTCCCCCCTAAACCCCTACAGAGAAATGGACGTTCGCCGGCGACCTGCTAACGCCGTCGTCCGTTCGGTTCCCTCCGATGAACCATTGAAAACGAAGAACCTGAAACAGGAACCACAGTCAGTGTTGTATGTAACCAACACGGTGTTCTTTGGTCTCTTTTTCTCCGTAGCTTACTTCCTCCTCCACCGGTGGCGCGAGAAGATCCGCACCTCCATCCCTCTCCACTTCGTCACTATCTCTGAGATTGCCGCTATCTTCTCCCTTATAGCCTCTGTCATCTACCTCATGTCTTTCTTCGGCATTGGTTTCATCCTCCATCCCTTCGCCGCTTCCCGTGCCGTTACAGATGACGAAGATGAATCCGACGTTATTGCTGAAAAGACCGGTAACTGCCTCGTCGACTGCTCCTCTGCCTCGTCAAAAGTTCCCTTACCATCACCGAAAATCGCCGAACGTCAACCCTTGCCGGAGTTGTTGACTCTCTCCCCGGAGGACAAGGAAGTAGTCCGTGCAGTGGTGTCAGGTTTGATTCCATCATATTCTCTAGAATCAAAGCTTGGGGACTGTCGGAAGGCGGCGGCTATTCGACATGAAGCAGTTGAGAATATTACCGGAAAGTCGTTGGAAGGTTTACCTGTTGAAGGATTTGATTACGATTCTATATTAGGACAGTGCTGCGAGATGCCGATAGGATTCGTGCAAATTCCGGTAGGTGTAGCAGGTCCTTTACTCCTCGACGGGAAGGAATACACGGTGCCGATGGCCACCACGGAAGGTTGTTTGATCGCTAGCACCAACAGAGGCTGCAAGGCCATTTACGTTTCCGGTGGAGCTTCCGCCGTGGTCCTCCGTGATGGCATGACCAGAGCCCCCGTTGTTAGGTTCAACTCGGCCAAAAGAGCTTCTCAGTTAAAATTCTATTTAGAAGACCCTCTCAATTTTGATTCCCTCGCTCACACTTTCAACAAGTAATAATAAATAATAGTAATTTCTCTCCCTTTTCAGTACAAAAATAATAATATTAAGTGGACGTTCTTAAGTAGATTTGGGATGTGCAGGTCAAGTAGATTTGGAAGATTACAGAAGATTAAGTGTGCTTTAGCAGGGAAGAATTTGTACATGAGATTTACTTGTTCCACTGGAGATGCTATGGGAATGAACATGGTATCTAAAGGAGTTCAAAACGTACTTGATTTTCTTCAAAATGATTTTCCTGACATGGATGTTATTGGAATATCTGGTAATTTTAGCAAATATTAAATCATTTAATGAATTAATTAAATGAAATGATGTTGAAATTGTGAGTGATAAATAATTAATTATTAGGGAATTTCTGTTCGGACAAGAAAGCAGCGGCAGTGAATTGGATTGAAGGGAGAGGGAAATCGGTGGTGTGTGAGGCTGTAATTAAGGAAGAGGTGGTGAAGAAAGTGTTGAAGACAAGCGTGGAAGCGTTGGTGGAGCTTAACATGCTTAAAAACCTTACTGGCTCCGCCATAGCTGGTGCTCTTGGTGGTTTCAACGCACATGCTAGTAATATTGTTTCTGCTATATACTTGGCAACAGGTCAAGATCCAGCTCAGAATGTAGAGAGTTCTCACTGTATCACCATGATGGAACCAGTCAACAATGGCAAAGACCTTCATATCTCTGTCACTATGCCTTCCATTGAGGTACAAGACAATTACTTATGATTAATATCTAATCCTTAAGAACAAAAGTTTAATGGTATTTTTGGTCCTAAATTAAAGGGTAATGTTATTTAGACATAGGTTTTTTTTTGACAAAATCGACAAAACCAACTCACAACACCAATTAATCAAGTTTTTTAAGTCATTAACCAAATGATCAATTAACCAAGTTTTTAATAATCTTGGCGTGAAAAAAGCGAGGTTGGTAAAATAGTCTAAAAAAATCGATTAATTTCGTATTTGTAAGTTGGTTATTGTATGGTTTTGTCTAACAAAAATGTCCAAATAACATTATCTAAATTAAACCAAGAGTCCATTGGTGACAAAATAAAAATAATCTGTTAGGTGACAAAATTTATTGCAAGGGGAGCTACAGTATCTTATTGGTGAGGCACGTGAAAATGATTCGGTGTTTGGTCCTTACTTCCCTACTTTCAAATTCAAAGGGAGTGATCTCGTAAATAAAAATGTCTGTTTCTGCAAGACAAACTGATATTCTTTTCCAATTAGATTGAGAAAACCACAATCGCAGTGTTTGATTTATGCAACATTTTTTAATGGTGCAGGTGGGCACAGTTGGAGGGGGCACACAACTTGCATCTCAGTCAGCTTGTCTTAATTTACTTGGTGTTAAGGGTGCTGCTAGTAAAGAGACTCCAGGCGCAAATTCCAGGCAACTAGCAACCATAGTAGCTGGTTCAGTTCTCGCTGGAGAGCTCTCACTCATGTCTGCAATTGCAGCTGGGCAGCTTGTTAAGAGCCACATGAAATACAACAGATCTAGCAACGATGTCACCAAGATTGCCTCATGAGGTCGCCCTATGATAACGCCACAGCTGTAGGATACTTCAAGAATGAAAGAAATAGATGTCTGTGTATCATTTATTTTCATAAAAGAATTAATTAATTAATTGGTGAAGGTCGGGAGATTAACCTTCAACTAGACTTCATAAATATATGGTCCGGCCATGTGGGGTTCTATCTCATTCTACAGTTGATTCCTCTCTTTTTTAAAGGAAAAAAAAATCATAAGTGTATCTTGTATGTCTCAGTCTTATCGATCTAATGCTATTGATATCTCAAAGACCTGGTGCAATTTTGGTTAATGTTCTTTTCTTAGTTGTGTTGTAATCTCCATCATTTGTAGTTTAACAAAGAAGCCCATACATCTGGTTTGGAGAAAATGAGTCCGACTTATGATACCAATAAATAGTTTAATAATTGGTACTAAATGAGAATAATAGTAATTTCTTCATCAATAAAAAAATTCGGTGACCACACCAAAGTTTTTTTTTTAGATAAATAACGAATTCATTTATGGGAGCACAAGGGGTGTCCAACCCATACAACGAATCTTAGTAGATCAAGGAAGGGGGAGAGCCTCTTCAAAACCTTACTGAGCCAAAACTCATTGGGAAAAAAGACTGGAGAGAGAAAAAAGAGACTCGCGCAAAAAGAGTGCACTGTGCTGGCTAGCCAGCTCGCTTCTCCCCGCCTAAGACAAACATGCCATAATCGTTTAATTACAACAAAAAAAACGACCCATGGGGCAATTGAACCAATCCGACCACGACGATACCTACAATTCCTCCTCTTCTTGATTTGAACCAACACCAAGCCGAATCTTTGACTCCGCAGTTGATAGCAGTAGCGAAGCGGATATCACCTCGCCCTTGAAAATAACCTTATTTCGGCCACCATATATTCCAAATAACCGCCATCCATACCAAATGCTGTAGCGCCCCTTTGTTTCTTCCCTTTCACCTGTTGAAATGTGTGGCACTTCCATTGGCTAGCTCACACGAGGTGGATCCTACGTGGCAACTCGGTGTCATTATCACCACCGAAACATTTATCTCAAGCTGTTACTTTCGGTTTCATAGTTAGTTATGTTAGTTACTTGCATTACAAGTTAGGCGCCAAACTTGTAATGCTATAAATAGCTTTCTTTGAATGATTGTAACAACAACAAATGTAATTGGGTGTGTGAAGAGTATTTGGGAAATTCGTGGGAATTGGGTTGTGAGGGGAAACACCATTGGGAATTCATATTCAAAGTGTAAACCTTCAATTCAAGATTCAATGCAATTGGACAAGCAAATTGGCTTGGTCCCCCGGATGTGAGCATCAATCGATCTTTGAATCTGGGTAAACATTTCCCTTGTGTTCTTTAATTTCACCGCAATTGCTTAATTTTGGTTTTAGGGTTCATAATTGCCAATTAGGGTTCATCGGCACAAATTTGGGGATTCGAGATCAATTTCACAATCCAGTGTGAAATTGAACTTCAAATCCTTATGCGTTACGCTTGTTAGACCTTATAGGATCGATCTTAATCAAAGAATCAAATCTGTAACATTGTTTCTCGCGTTTAAATCTTCTTTGGTTTTCTTTTCGTCCGCAGCAGTACCATTGTTGCATTGGTTCTCGCAGAATTCTCTTTGTGGTAATTCCTAACAACCGTATCGGTAGCTTTCGTTGGGAGGTTCTTTACAAATGGAAATGGCAAAATTCAATATTGAGAAATTCAATGGCAAGAACGATTTTGGTCTTTGGAAAATGAAGATGAGAGCAATCTTGGTCCAACAAGGATTGGAAGAGGCATTGGAAGGAAAAAGGCTTCCAGAAAATATGTCCGAGAAAGAAAAGAAAGAATTGATGAATAAAGCCCATAGTGCAATCATACTAAGCCTAGGAGATAAAGTCTTGAGGGAAATTTCTAAGGAAAAGACTGCACGCAATAGTATGGCTCAAGCTTGAGAGTCTCTACATGACAAAGTCATTGGCCACTCGTCTTTACCTGAAACAAAGACTCTACACTCTCAAAATGCAATCAGGTACGTCTATTAGTGACCATATAGATGAGTTCCATAAGTTGATTCTGGATCTAGAAAACATAGATGTTAAGATAGATGATGAGGATCAAGCTCTACTGTTGATAAGGTCATTAAATAGTTCGTATGATATTCTTTGGCGATACATTAGTATATGGTAGAGAATCTATAACTCTAGATGAAGTACAAGTTTGCATTGATGTCAAAAGAGTTGTCAAAAAGAACTGAAAAAGAAATGGATCATGGTGAAAGTCTTGTAGCTAGAGGAGGAGTGATAATAGAGATGATAAAGGAAAAGGGAGGTCAAGGTCTAAATCTAAAACCAAGTACAAGTGTTATATCTCATCATAAACCAGGACATTTTAAGAAAAATTGCCCGATAGAAGAAAAGAAGCAAAACAATTACGAGGAGAAAAGGAGATGCATCGGTTGCATCGACACCTATGATGACTGTGAAGTGTTAGTCTTTGCGATCTCGATAATGTTGAGCAGGATACACCAAGCACTAGTAATCAAGATGAAAAGTGGGTAATGGATTACGTTGTTCATATCCTATGTGTCCATGGAAGGAGTGTTTCGTGAGTATAAGGATTACTCGGTGGGCCAGTCGAGAATGGGAAACAATGTTGCTTGCAAGGTAATGGCATAGGTTCGATTATGATAAAACTTGCGAGATGGGACAACTAAGAAATTAACTAATGTTAGACATGTACCGCACTAAAGAGGGCTCTTATTTCACTTGGAACTCTTGAGAAGGTGGTTTTAGCTTCCAGCGGTGAAGATGGTGTATTGAAAGTCATGAAGGGGAATAGAGTGGTCATGAAAGGTTCTAGACAAGGGAGGCTGCTCTCTATGTACTCCATGGCAAGACGTGATTGGAGAAGCTAATGTGGTAAGCTCGCTACTAATGACAAGACACTCATGTGGCACCATAGACTTGGACACATGAGTGAGAAAGGTTTGAAAGAATTAGAGAAACAAGGTCTGCTAGGTGGTGACAAAATTGAAAACCTTGGTTTCGTGAACATTGCATTCTAGGTAAACAAACTAGAGTTAAATTTGCAACTGGAATTCACAAAACTAAGGAGAAACTAGGTTACATACATTACGATCTATGGGGGCTGCTAGAACACCAACACATGGTGGTAAGAGGTACTTCATAACATTCATGGATGATCTTACTAGAAAGGTGTGGATTTATTCGCTTAAAACAAAGGATGAAGCTTTCAAGACCTTTGTAGAATGGAAAAGAAGGTGGAAACACAAAGTGGTAATAAGGTGAAGGCTTTAAGAACTCCGACAATGGGCTCGAATTTTGCAATGAAGAATTCAATGAGTATTGCAAGAAGGAAGGTATATCTGAGGAACATGACGGTGAGAGAGGTACTCCACAACAAAATGGTCTTGCAGAGAGAGGTTGAAGCAGAACTTTGCTAGAGAAAGTGAGATGTATGTTGTCATGTGCAAAATTAAGCAAGTCCTTCAGGGTGAAGCAGTTGTATACTGAGATGCTACCCGGTTAATAGAAGTCCATCTCTGACTCACAGGCTTCAAAACTCCACAAGAATTGTGGACCTGAAATCCTCCAGAATACCAACACTTGAGAACATTTGGATGTCCTGCATTTTTCCATGTGAATGAGGGAAAATTGGAACCTAGATCAAAGAAAGGATTGTTCATGGGATATCCTCAAGGTGTGAAAGGATACAGGATCTGGTCTATTGATGAGAAGAAGTGTATCATTAGCAGGGATGTTATCTTTCATGAATCAAAACTGATTGAGGAATCAATGAGCAATGAAACTTTGGAAAAGGAGAAGACAGTACAGGATACTCAACTTGAGGTGGAGTTAGAGATAAGCACTTCAAAGAAGAAAACTCAATCTGATACTGTGGAGGCTCCCATTGAGAATAGAAATGATGAAAGCTCAAGTTCTGAAGAGAGTGACACAGAACCTGAGGAAGCAGAACAAGACTATGTTCTGCAATGCGCAGAGAGAGAGAGAAGACAAATCAAACCACCAAATAGGTTTGGTTATGAGTCTATGACAGCCTATGCTCTTAATACTTCTGAATGTGTAGGTGATGATGAACCAAGACACTATGCAGAAGCTATGAACTGTAAAGACAGAAATAAGTGGCAAGCAGCTATGGTTGATGAAATGCAATCACTTGATAAGAATCAAACCTGGATTCTGGTAAAGAAACCTCTTTGGTGCAAAGCTAGTTGGTTGCAAGTGGATCTACAAGAAGAAGGAAGGAATGACTGAGAAGGACCCTCCAAGGTATAAAGCAAGACTTGTAGCTAAAGGCTACACTCAAAGGGAAGGTATTGATTTCAATGAAATCTTCTCACTGTGGTCAAACACACATCCATTAGAGTGCTTCTAGCACCTTTGGTAGCTCGATTTAATCTCTATCTAGAGCAAATGGATGTCAAAACAAGCATTCTTACATGGTGTACTTGAAGAAAGAATTTACATGGCTCAACCAAAAGGTTTTGAAGAAAAAGGAAAAGAAAATATGGTGCATCTCAATGAAAAAATCTCTCTATGGCCTCAAGCAATCTCCCAGGCAATGGTACAAGAGGTTTGACAATTATATGTTGAACATAAGGTACAAGAGGAGCAACTTTGATAGTTGTGTCTACTATAGAAAAATAGAGGAATCAAACTACATCTATTTACTTCTATATGTAGATGACATGCTAATAGCTAGCAAGAGTAAGAAGGAAATTAGCAAGCTTAAAGAGCTTCTAATGAAAGAATTTGAGATGAAAGACTTGGGTCAAGCAAAGAAAATACTTGGAATGGAAATTGATAGGAATGAAGGAGTGTCAATCACACAAGGAGGTTACATTGAGAAAGTTACGAATAGGTACAATATCTTTATCATGAAAAACCAACTAGTGTACCTATTGAGTCTGATTCAAACTGTCTAAGAGTGTGATATCCAAGCATCGAAAGCAGAAATGAAGGAAATGGAAGCAATTCCTTATGCTAGTTCAGATTGGTAGCTTAATGTACTCTATGGTGTGTGCGGACGACTTGGCTTATTCTTTGAGCTTAGTCGGCAGATATTTGGCAAATCCAGGCCAACAACATTGGCTAGTTGTTAAGAACATTCTAAGGTACCTCAAAGGGAGCTGCAAACTTGGTTTGAAGTACAGGAAAGAGGATGTAGCTCAAGGTGGAGTCATTGGATATGTTGACTCGGACTTTGCGGTGGACCGTGACAAGAGGAGGTCCTTGATGGATATGTGTTCACTTTATATGGCAACACAAAGTGAGTTGGAAGGCATCTCTACAACATGTAGTAGCCCTTTCAACAAGCGAGGCTGAATATATAGGCATAACGGAGGTCGTGAAAGAAGCTTTGTGGCTTAGAGGATTGTGAATGAACTTGGAATAAGGCAAGACAAAGTGTGACAAAGACCTTCGTGATAACCAGAGTGCAATTCATCTTTGCAAGAATCAAACATTCCATGAAAGGACCAAGCACATCGACACTAGTTTGTATTGGATAAAGGATATCATTCTTTGAAGGCAAGGTGGTTATAAAGAAGATTCATATGAAGACACAACCCTGCTGATTTTATCACCAAGGTTGTTCCCTTAGCCAAGTTCAAGCATTGCTTGGACTTGTTGAATGTTGATTGTGGCTAAGTGGATGGTTTGGACCGAGTTACTTTGCTTGAAAAAAGTCTTTTGCATTGGAGTTTTGAAGTGCCAAGGTGGAGATTGTTGAATGTGTGGCACTTCCATTGGCTAGCTCACACCTGAGGTGGATCCTACGTGGCAACTCAGTGTCATTATCAGCTCACCAGAAACATTTATCTCAAGCTGTTACTTTCGGTTTCATAGTTAGTTATGTTAGTTACTTGCATTACAAGTTAGGCGCCAAACTTGTAATGCTATAAATAGCTTTCTTTGAATGATTGTAACAACAAACAAATGTAATTGGGTGTGTGAAGAGTGGATGGGAAATTCGTGGGAATTGGGTTGTGAGGGGAAACACCATTGGGAATTCATATTCAAAGTGTAAACCTTCAATTCAAGATTCAATGCAATTGGACAAGCAAATTGGCTTGGTCCCCGGATGTAGGCATCAATCGATCTTTGAATCGGGTAAACATTTCCCTTGTGTTCTTTAATTTCACCGCAATTGCTTAATTTTGGTTTTAGGGTTCATAATTGCCAATTAGGGTTCATCGGCACAAATTTGGGGATTCGAGATCAATTTCACAATCCGTGTGAAATTGAACTTCAAATCCTTGTGCGCTCGCTTGTTAGACCTTATAGGATCGATCTTAATCAAAGAATCAAATCTGTAACATTGTTTCTCGCGTTTAAATCTTCTTTGGTTTTCTTTGGTGCGCAACCCGTACCTTTGTTGCATTGGTTCTCGCAGAATCTCCTGCGTGGTAATTCCTAACACACCCTCTTTCCAACACCAAAGTTATATCGTGGTAAACTATTACTGAGGATATCCCTATTATCGTAATCCGTTGACTTCACTTTGTTGCTTTTCATCCTTTAATATTTTTCATGCAACCTTAGTCTTCAAGAATACGTATATGCTTTTTTGAGTAGTTCAGAAACCAACAATTGAGAAACAGAATTATCTCTTTCACACACAAGTTTCATTGAGAGGATAGATAGAGATTTTAGAGATATGTCTAAAGATTTTGGTGGGTTTGATACACCATTCTACTAGGAAAGAAACCAAAGAAAGATGAATCATTTTGTATTACAATAATGAATTATTTCACCACTATGAGCCGACCAAGAAATCTAACACTAGTATTTCAACCATGCATAATCTCAACTGAATTATTGTCCTGCAAAATCTGTTTGCGATGTGTCAAAAAAGAGAATGACAAACACAACACGGAAATGATTTTTAGAAAATTCTAATTAAACAAATTGTTTATTAAGCCATTGAGGCCATAAAAGAGATGATAGAGTTCCAAGAATAAGTTTCAATTGAAAGAGATAAAATTGGAAAAATAAATTCTCTATTTTGATTGATGGTACAATAGTATACAAATATTTAACTATAGTTAACTGCATTGGAAAATTAACTACACATGTAACAACTTCTAAACTAATCTAAGTTAGTTAGGCACTAACTAACTTCTAAATTAGTCTAACTAAGTTAGTTAGACACTAACTATATCTAATAGTCCCCCACAAGTTAGAAGTTATTCACAACACTTCTAGCTTGACATGAACAATAGAAAAGTACATAAAGACAAAAGAAAATTACATCTAGAAATGTCGGAATGCTATAACACTGTGGGATCATTACATGAGAATGTAGCATAGGAGATAACCACTGAAGCCTCCACAGTATGAGCCATGAAATTGCAAAGAATGCAAAACACATGCTTGTCCCAAATTCTCTTCCTGAATACTTGAAAACCTTCACAGCTTCCATTAATACATCACTTGCATCATGGATGGCAATCCTTAACTAAAGGAATCAAGGTGGAGTGAACAAGCTGCCTCAAATGCCTAAACTCCATTGATTGTATATTCTCCACTAATGCAACAACAACAGAGTGCACATCGAAACTTTTAAAAAATGAATTCCCAATAGTTGCTGATAGAGTGCACATCCAAAAATGCTTGAACTCCACCCAACAAAACAATATGCTAATTTGTAGCATGTACAAAATCCCTTAATGAAAGGCATAGAATCAAATCGCAAAATCGAGATGATGAAGAAAGGCGATGCAAGAACACCGATCCCGAAAAATGACGAACGCGAAATTAAATCGCGAAACAGAACTGATTCATGTTGAATATCAGATATGAAAATACGATTCAAGATCGAAAACATAATCGAAACTCGAATCCAAAATAAAATTGGAACTCCGCTTCAGATCACAATCATCGGGAATCAGAATGAAATGAGGACAATGAAGCGAAATCGCAAAACTGATGTGCAAGAATCGCAAATAGAAATGATGATTACCGATACAAGAATGACAAACAATTTGCGCCAAAAAATTAGAAACGGAACAAACGAATGTAAGTTGCACAAACAGAAACTCTCAAAGAAGCGAGAGGAAGGAGAAAAACGCGATTCTGATTGAAAAGCGAATGATAGAATCAAAATCGATTCAAATAATTTGCGAAACTGAAATTGTGGAAAACGAAAAAAAAAAAAAAAAAAAAGAGGAACGCAAGAAGAAAGAAAGATTGAAATCTGTGAAACCGAAATTGCAAAATTGAAAACAAAAGTTACAAGAATTCAGAGGAAACCAAAACGTATCGCAAAAGGAATGCGAATTAGACTCAAAACTGAGAAAAAAAAGATAAGAAACTAATAAAATAAATATAAAATTAAGAAATTTCTTATCATACCGCAATGAGCCCCATTCTTCATGACTCGCAAAACAGTAGAAGACATTCGCGTGAAGACAATGGAGGAATCATTGAGAAGAAAGGAATGCAGAAGTTATATCGCTCTTGATACCATATTAAGCCATTGAGGCCATAAAAGAGATGATAGAGTTCCAAGAATAAGTTTCAATTGAAAGAGATAAAATTGGAAAAATAAACTCTCTATTTTGATTGATGGTACAATAGTATTATATACAAATATTTAACTATAGTTAACTGCATTGAAAAATTAACTACACGTGTAACAACTTCTAAACTAATCTAAGTTAGTTAGGCACTAACTAACTTCTAAACTAGTCTAACTAAGTTAGTTAGACACTAACTATATCTAATATTGTTTGCATGATAGAATTTCCCTGCCTATATTATTATACTATAAATTACACATACTTTGAGTGAAAAATCAATTTAGCATTTGAAATTGTAGAAAATTATCAAAATTTAATCCTACAATTATATTATCTTGGACAGTTGGACTACAATGTGATGTAATATAGTTTATGCTGGACACATATGTTCCACCACAAATGAATATGAGGGGAATTGAGGTATGTATGATTTACCAAAATACAGAGTAGTTCCTAAATGTTTAAAAAAATGCATCGTGGAAAACGTTTGTGATCAAAATATATTAAAGAAATAAATGTTTGCTGGCTGAGTGGGAAAAAGAAAGTGACAGATTCGCAAATTGACAAAAGTTAGTAGATTAGCAACACAAACATGAAACACGAGTTCTCAATCAAAAGTCAAAAGAAAAATCGCCGTCTGTGGGAATCGAACCCACGACCACGTGGTTAAAAGCCACGCGCTCTACCAGCTGAGCTAAGACGGCTTGTGAATACTTTTCTCCTTTTCTTTTACTAATCCCTTTCATAACGATCTTTCACGTCGCAATAGCAAATTATGCATGTTGAATTCGTAATGCAATATGAAGGGGTGTTCAAAACCGAACCAAATCAATAGGAAAACCGCAAACCGAACCAAACCAAACTGAAAACCGCAAAAAACCGCTTTTGATCGGTTTTGTTGATTCTTTTTCATCAGATTGCATGCGGTTTAGTTGGTTCATGGTTTTGTTTTCCAAAACCAAACCAAACCAAACCAAACCGCAAATAATACTCAAGACTTGTTGAATTACAACCTTCCTTACTAACTTACTAACCCAATTGCAACTACAACCCAACTCTCACTCACTTACTAGCCCAAATCCAATTAATTCTTTGACTCACTTACAAATAATCCATATTGTTATGCTATATTTAAAAATTACAACAAAATATTTCATTCAAATTGTTTTAAACATTGTCTTAACTATTTGAAAAAAATTAAAAGAGAGTGATTTATATACTACATATATTTGAGTAGATTTTTTCTTAATGATTTATGTTAGCCTTTTATATGTTAGTTAATTTTAACTCTGTTTTAAATTAATTTTGTCTTAGAAAAAACCGAACCAACCGAACCAATCCAAACCGCTTTGGTTTGGTTTGGTTTGGTTTGGTTTGGTTTTATTTTAGGAAGCCAACCGAACCAAACCAAACCGCATGTAATTTTACCTTGCGGTTCGGTTCACTTTTTATCTCAAAACCGAACCAAACCGCACCGCGAACACCCTACTAATATGTCTAATATAAAATAAAAAACAATGTTATTTGGACAAACAAAGTTAGACAAAAAAAGACAAAAACTAACTTATAATATCAATTAACTAAGTTTTTTAGGTCATTAACCAAAGTGATCAATTAAC
The DNA here is from genome assembly GCA_020916435.1 of Oxytropis ochrocephala. Classification (NCBI taxonomy): domain Eukaryota; kingdom Viridiplantae; phylum Streptophyta; class Magnoliopsida; order Fabales; family Fabaceae; genus Oxytropis; species Oxytropis ochrocephala. The sequence goes on from CM037092.1 coordinate 12,507,185, forward strand.
CAAGTTTTTAATCAATACCTCAAAAACTGTGAAAAAACAGTTTGGTTAATGGTCTAAAAAACTTAGTTAATTCATGTTGTAAGTTAATTTTTGTTTATTTTTGGGTTGAAATTTTGTTTACGTAACATTATTGATAAAATAAATGCACTCACATTACAATTCATCATATCTTTAATGTTAACTTATCTCTCTTCAACATCAACTCTATGGGATATAGGCAACGTCAGAATCATTCAAGAAAACAATTACTACATCTTGACAACAAAAAAATAAAAATAAAAAAAATCACAGAACTAAGTACTCCATCTTGTCTCATAAAAATGTACTACTGTAGTACTTTCAAGCTATTCAACGAATCTAAAGTAAGTAGCATTTAATTCATTCACACTCAACTGAAATTGACCTGTTTTAATTCAGCTGCTAGGGTAGCTTGCTTAGCTAGCTGCATAAATGATGGACCTGGCGGTGCAGTTGGCATGGCATGATCATAAACTACTCTACAATTTTGCAACAAAACTTATCCAAACGTCAATACCAAAAAAAAGAAGAACTTATCCAAACGTCGTTACATGTTGAAGATGAATGAATTAATTATTTTGGCATGGTCTATGGTAGTAGGTCAAAGCTATTGTTCATCCTATTTGACGTGAACCGTTAAAACCCTTAAAACACGCCTGATAACTGGTACTGGTGGAAGCGGTAGTAGTCTATGGATGCAGCTGAGTTTACCGCATGAATGCTAAGAGAGAAAGAACTTCTGTAAATTGTGCGAATTGAACCTCACGATCAAGTGTACATAAACGACATTTCTAGTACTGTAGTCTCGGACAATGGTTGTCATTTCTATTTTGGAATCGTGTGATTGTGCAATTTTTTTAACTATAATAATTGAACCACAAATGGAGAGAGACCCCAAAAGCATATAGCAATGGTATATGGAGAGCCCAATTTGCACAAGTTAAATTGGAGGGACTAAAGTTGCACAACCACAAAACATTAATGACTCAAATTGTATGAGTAAATCTAAGGGACCAAAATTACACACATTCATAATATTTGAGAGACTAAAAGTACAATTAAGGATTTTCTTTTTAATTTAACTAGGACACATACACCCGTGCCTACGCATGGGGAAGCCAGGAAATAATCGACCATTCGATATCTGTATACCAATTGAAAACATAATAGATGAAATAAAAATTGAGACATAGATGTGGTTAAATAGTCGGGGGTAAAAAAAGTTGGCACAATTGTCAGAAGATACATTTTGATAATAAAAAACAATGAATGCTGGAAAAAAAAAAAAAAAAAGAGTGGGATCTTAATTTTTGCTAGATTAATAATGGACATAAAGTTTGCATTATTTGCAACTAATGTTATCAAAAAATTCCTTCCCAAATTGATTAATAAAGTAGTTAATGTAAAGTGTACCATACTATAACACATACACGACTATTAAATACTTATGAGACAAATGGACTTATAAAAAAAAGTTTTGGACAAAAAAAAGAATGAGCCAGAAATATAGAGGGGGGTATATTGGTAAACAGTGGGGGTACAAAAAAACCCAAAATATGAGGGGTACATTTGTGATAATTTTAAAAAAAAAGTGTTGGACAAAATAAACAATGAGTGGAGCCTTTATTTGGTTTTCGTCAGTAAAATCGTATATAGGTAAATACGACCTGAAAAAATATAAATTGTATGCACTCATTACAAACATAAATCGATTGATTCAATTTTTGTCAAGGGTATGTCAGTCAAAAATATAGAGTGGGGGATAACAAAACCAAAATTGGTGGGGGTATATTGGTAAACAGTGAGTACAAGAAAACCCAAAATATGAGGGGTACATTTTGATAATTAAAAAAAAAAGTGTTGGACAAAAAAAACAATGAGTGAGGCCTTAATGTTTGCTAGATTAATAATGGACATAAAGTTTGCATTAATTACCCGTATTGATTACATTACTTTCACATTTACCAATGCAAAAAACTTTTTATAACACTACTTTTGCTTTTAACTAAAATTATCGAAACACCAAATTTGATGCACTCTTTGCTACGGATAGACTTTGCATTATTTGTGTTAAAAGCGTTTGCCATAATATATCAATTTAGTCATTGACTTTTTCAAAAGTGTTTTAATTTAGTCATTGACCCTAAACCCTAAACCCTTTACAAAATATTGACCATTTATCACTTACATATGATTTGACCAGAAATATTTTAAAGCTCATCGTATTTACCTTCCAGGAGATAGATACGATTTTCAGCACATTTCACATCGTATTTATTTATATACGATTTCCTCCCATAAGCTTCAAAAATAGTAAGTCGTATTTATCTTCATAAAACAGAAATTTGATTTTCCATAAAAGATCACATCGTATTTACCATATTCTGAGATAAATAGAATTTTTTTTTAAAATTTATTTGGTTTTCGTCAATGAAATCGTATATAGGTAAATACGACCTGAAAAAATATAAATTGTATTTACCTATTACAAACATAAATCAGATTGGTTCAATTTTGTCAATGGTATGTCCGTCCAAAAATATAGAGTGGGGGTATATTGGTAAACAGTGGGGGTAAAAAAAAGCCAAAATATGAGGGGTACATATTGATAACTAAGAAAACAAATATAAATTGTATTTACCTATTACAAACATAAATCAGATTGGTTCAATTTTTGTTAGGGGTATGTCGGTCCAAAAATATAGAGTGGGGTATATTGGTAAACAGTGAGGTACAAAAAGAGGGTACATTTTGATATAAAAAAAAGAGTGTTGGAAAAAAAAAAAAATTATCGGGGTATGTCGATTCCAAAAATATAGAGTGAAAGTACAAAATGAGGGGTAAATTTTGATAAAAAAAAAAAGTGTTGGACAAAAAAAATTTGTCAGGGATACAAAATGAGGGGTATATTGGTAAATGATGTGACAATATTGGGGTTACTTAATTGTCTGTAATTTTTGTTTAAATTACAAACGTGTCATTGGATATTTTTTTAGCAACATACATATGTCATACATGCACATACATGCACATGACAATTGTCACATACATGTATGTGAAATTTTTTTTCCCACCAAAATCACCAATAAAGGCGATTTTGGAATTATGGGCTTGGATTTAACATAAGTAAAGAGGAGATAAGACTAAATGTTACTTGTTCTATGGTAGTAAAGAGGAGAGACTAAACGTTAATTGTCTGTTTCGTCTAATCCCAATGAATTGCCCTAGTGGAATAAGACTAAATTTGTATTTAAGATGTTCCGCGTCCAAATATCCACTAGTCTTCTCGGAGCGAGGTAAATGTTTCTTAGTTTTGTTTCAAAAAAATTGTTTCTAAGCTCTCCAAGAGTTTGAAGATTATTTTCACTGCCTTGGACTGGAGCGCCTGTTGGAGAGTTTGGGAGCACCACAAAAAGACTTAGACGCCATATTTCCACACAAAATCTTAAGGCATTAGGTGTATGAGTCACCTCTCTTATATATCATTCATTTAGCTCATTCATAACTAATTTAGAACTAACTGTTCACACTTGAATTTCCAAGAGCACCATCATTTCATCCAAAAAAAATTGTAACAAAAGAAAATTTGTTCGAGTTCAAATCCCTACTAACCTCCTCGGGTTGAAGTAAATGTTTCTAAGCTCTCGAAAAGTATGAAGGTTTTTATTGACTGAGATATCATCTCTTTGACATAAATTTTTTGTAACCAAAACATTTATGAGTGTTTTCGTCTTGTTTTCTTGTGCTCACTTTATGACAATAGACATATTTTATGGGCACCTTCTCCATCAATTTCAAATTTATTTACATCATTGACCCCTCACATCACTCTATTTACGACTACCATAGGTTGTCGTCCCACCTATTATGACCTTCCTTTAGATTCTCCAATTACTACCTCTCGCACTCACACTATCCATAAACAAGGATGGGTGGGTCTACATTGCAGTAATTAGGGGCATTTTTCACCACTAAGATTTTGAACAATATTCTATGTATAATATTATATATTAGTTGTCTAGGAGGTCTCGAGTTAAAATCCTCACTAATTCCTTTAAAGTGAAGTAATATTTCTAAGCTTATTTTAGACGGTGGCGTTATTCTCTCATCCTAAAATATTAACAATAATTTTTTTTTTGAGTATTTCGTGTGTTTTTCTTACGACAATAGACATATTTTATAGACACCTTCTACGTCAATATCAAATTTATTCATATCACTAATCCCTCACATGACTTTATTTGCAATTATAAGGGTAAATAAGACATCAATCAATCATCAATATTAATACAATAATCAATCAATCAATATCAATATCAATACTTTGATACTAATCGATCATCATCATCAACATCAACCAATACTAATTATTAATACTAACTAGTAGAATACCCGTGTATACGTACAGGGTGTTGTCGTGTTCTTTTTATGAATAAACATAGACGGTACTAAAATAGTATGAACATTACCCCGTGAAAATAAAGACAAATTTAAAGTAGATAAAAAATAAGTTTCAAATATATATATATATATATATATATATATATATATATATATATATATATATATATATATATATATATATATCATTCATGACTATCTGCTATCCCCAGTATTTTGTTATATATCGGTCAAATTTATTAGTAGTGTTTTTATGTATCGGTCATGAGTTATCTCATAGTTTCAATTGATTATTTGAGTTGATTAGTAGATTATAGTAGATAGTAAAAGATAGATAGTAGATTATCAATAAAAAATACGTATCCCGTGTTTTCTTACATATCAGTGACAACTATTTGTCCTATTTTAGGTATTAGTGAGAAATATTTGCCACAAGTGTTTTAAATATTAATCTGTTTAAATAGTCATTAAACCTTCTTGTTTTTTAGGTAGTAGGTTTATAGTAGTCTTTAAAAATTTAAATTACCAATGGCAAATATTAATCCATGCAGTTATCCCGTGTTTTTTTATATATCAGTGCAGTTATCTCGTAGTTTCAATTGATTATCAATAAGAAATATTTGTTGCAAATATTAATCGGTAGTTTAAATAATCATTAAGTCTTCTTGTTTTTTAAATAGTAGGTTTATAGTAGTATTCAAAAAATTTGATTATCAATGACAAATATTAATTCTGTATTTTTTTATATATCAGTGCAATTATCCCGTGTTTTTTTATATATCAGTGCAGTTATCTCGTAGTTTCAATTGATTATCAATAAGAAATATTTGTTTTAAATATTAATCAGTAGTTTAAATAATCATTAAGTCTTCTTGTTTTTTAAATAGTAGGTTTATAGTAGTCTTCAAATTTTTTGATTATCAATGACAAATATTAATTCTGTGTTTTTTTTTATATATCAGTGCAATTATCCCGTGTTTTTTTAATATACCATTGCAGTTATCTCGTAGTTTCAATTGATTATTTTGGTTGATTAGTAGATTATAGTAGATAGTAAAAGATAGATAATAGATTATCAATAACTTTTTAAGGTGATAACTTTTTCCAATAAGGTGATGATAGATTTTTTCTTTTGTTTTTTAGTGTGACTCATTTATATTTTTATAGGTAATTTTAGTAGAGTAGTATTTGAATAAATATAGTGTAGATTAGAAATTTAGTTAAAAAAAAATTAAAGTGAAGTGATAAGAGAAAGAAAAGAATTGTTTATGGGAAAAGTAGAAGTAAAGTAAAAAGAAAAAAGGAAGAAAGAGAATGTAAGAGAAAGGTGAAAAAGGAAGAAAGAGAGTGTAAGATAAAAGTAAAAAAGATGATAGAAAGAGAGGGAAATGTAAGTGAAACAATTAAATTAGACAAATTTGACCCTAAGAAATTGAGGTGTCAAGGTTACCAAGTGTCCTTAATGGTATTATCATATGTGGTTAAATTGTATCAATACTAGTAGCATACCCGTGCATACGCACGGGTGCTACCATATTCTTTTCATAAACGAACTTAGACATAATTTAAATAGTCTGGACAATATCTCGTGAAAAAAAGACAAATTTAAAGTAGTTAAAAAATGAGTCTCAAATAAAAAATTAGATAAATATTAAAATCTAAAAATGTAAAAGTATCATTTAAAAACAATCTGTGCATTTATCCCGTGTTCTCTTATATATTAGTGTCAGTGTTGTTATCCCGTGTTTTTTTATATATCAGTGCAGCTATCTCATGTTTTTACATACATCATTGCAATTATCCAGTGTTTTTTTATAATAAAGTTATCACGTGTTTTTTAATATATCAGTGAAATTATCTCATAGTTTCAATTGATTATTTTTAGTTGATTAATAGATTATAGTAGACAGTAACGGATAAATGGTAGATTATCAAATATTTCAGTGAAGTGTTTTTATATATCGGTCTGCGATTATCCGTGTTTTTATACATATCATTGCAGTTATCTCGTGTGTTTTTTACATATTAGTATAGTTATCCCATTTTTTTATATATATCAGTGCAGTTATCTCATAGTTTCAATTGATTATTTTAGTTGATTAGTACATTATAGTAGATAGTAAAAGATAAATTATCAAATATATCGATCTGATTATCCGTGTTTTTATATATCAGTATAGTTATCCTGTGTTTTTTATATATCAGTAAAGTTACCCCGTGTTTTAAATATTAATCAGTAGTTGAAATAATCATTAAGTTTTCCTTTTTTTATATATATATTAATATCGTGTTTTTTATATATCAGTGAAGTTATCCCGTGTTTTTATATATTAGTAAAGTTATCTCGTAGTTTAGATTGATTATTTTAGTTTATTAGTAGATTTGATTTGATTTGAATTTCGAAAAAAAAAAAGAGGGGAAAGTTAAAAAAAATTGGAGCGAGAAGAAAGTGCATTGGGAGAAGAAATATGAAAAAAAAAATGTGATAGTAAATTACAATGTTGCCCTTAGTTAAATGGGTTGTCAAATAAGTGGGGAAACTTGTTTGAGTAATTTAAGTATAGTTTGTTTGTATAAATAGATATTAGATTAGTAGATAGTGGGTAAAGAAAGTTGGTGAGTTTGATTTGAATTTTGAAAAAAAAAATAGTGAGAGAAAGTAGGAAAAAAGTGAGATTGAGAAGAAAATGAATTGAGAGAAGAAATTTGATAAAAGTATGATATATAGTAAATTACAATGTTGTCCTTAGTCAGATGAATTGTCAAATAAATGGGGAGACTTGTTTGAGTAATTTAAATGTGGTTTGTTTGTATAAATAGATTAAGTGTGGTTTGTTTGTATAAATAGATAAATAGATATTTGGTTAGATAGTAAATTATAGATTATTTAATATTAATTTAATTATATTAGATTATATAGTGGATTAAAAAATTGGGAAAAGAAATCTTTTTAAAAAGGGTGTGGGGCCCACTAATAATAGATGTGTAAGTAGTAAGAAATATTGGAAAATGTGAGATTGAAAGAGAGTGAGTGAGAAAGAAAGAGAAAGTAGAATTAAGAAATGATAAATAAAATAAAAGTGGTGATGTGTCAAAAAAGTAAGATGTCTAAAATTGTAATTTTGTAAGTTGTTTGTTTGTATAAATAGATAGTGTAGATATACTCCCTCCGTTTATTTTAATTGCCGCTTTAGAGATTTCACATTTAAATTGTATTAAGAAAAATGTGTAAAAGAATGAAATAGAATAAGGATTTTACAAAATTAACTTCATTGGTGATTGGTGTATTCACCACCATCATAAACGCAAAGTAGATGATAATGTTTTGCGAGTGATGCTCATAGTATTAATTAGAGGATAATATTGGTAAAAGTTTCATTAAAAATTAGTAAGTGACAATTATTTTGAAAAAACATTTTTCCGTAAGTGAGACACATTTTTCCGTAAGTGAGACCATTATTTTGAAACGTGGGAGTAATCAAGATGAGTGTTACCAAAATGTCATTTTTAGATATTCTACGAGCATGTCACATGTCCAATGAGCAAATAAGAAATTTCTCCATTAAGCGACAAAAACGGGCCAGCTTTTGCTGACTAATGCGACAAGACAAAAAGAGTAACTGATGCGACAGAAAGACAAAAAACTGACTAACACAAAGACAAAAATTTGACTCAAAAAACTGACGTGTCAGGATTGACTCAAGAAAAAATATATAATAAAGTTAGTAAAAAAATTTACTAAAACCATTATATAATTGATTTGCTATAATATATGTATTAAAAATACTAAAATCAATCAGTTTAACCACTAACAACTTCCAAAATAATTTTTTTAATAATTTAATTAAAATGACTAAATTAATATTAAATGATCTAGAATTTACTATTTTAGATTAAAAGAAGATACCGACTTTATTTTAACTTTTTGCAACACAAGTATTTTAAACAAATTGAAATATAGTCTTTCAAGTTTTTATTTTTTCTTTTATTACATTTTGTAATTTTCAACGTATTTACAATTTCATAGCAAATATAACAAATGCAATGTCATTAATGCAGATGCACGGGTAAAGTACTAGTTAACTAATATATTAGAACCCAATAATACATACTCAAACCCAATCAACCAAACTAACAACTAAATGACTTGGTTTAATATCGCTTACTTAAATAAACGCTATTAAAAGACTTCTCAAAATTTATTTTTAATTCTGGATTTATATTTTTTGACATAAATCCGGAATGTATTTTTTTAATTCCACATTTATGTTTTGACATAAATCCGCAAAATTCTGAAATTTTTTCAGCAATTATGTCGTACATAGTTAATTATGGAAAAAAAATAAAAATTTTGAATTTTGAATATGTTTGTAAGGGTAAAATTGAATTAAATGAATATGTTTGTAAGGGTAAAATTGAATTAAATTGAATGTATGGGGCTTAATGGTGGGGGTAGAAAAATCAAAACCCTTATCTTTATTAAACTTAATTCCGAAATTATTTATAAAACATAAATCCGAATTTGTTTCATAAAACAATATCCCGGAATTATCTTTAATACTTAAATTTGGAAATATTTTTTAAAATAGGAAGTTTGGCTAAAAAAATGGGATGGAATATTTGTTAAAGTTAAGGGGCAAATAGGACTATTTTCTTCTCGAGACATTTTACTTTTTTTCATCATGTGGGAATTGGAATTAATTCCCGTTTATCTACTTTTAGCCATGTGGGGGGAAAGAAAGGAAGTTTGGCTAAATAAGAGGTATGGGGTCCAAGTGTGGGGTACAAAAGAAAGCAGCTTAACTTCCTCTTCGATTGATACCATGTTTGGCTATTTGGGCATTATTGGCTTAGGCTTGCCTTTTTGTTTGTAGGGTTTGATTTTTGTATTCCCACCATTAAGCATCATACCCCAACATTTTCCCAAACATCCTATTTTGCCCCTTAATTTTAACAAATGTTCCATACCACGCATCCTAACACACATTTTGGAATTATCTATTATACATAACTAGGACACACTCCCGTGATGCACGGGGAGGTGATTAAGAGCCCTACAAACGTATGTTAGCAAAAATATCCAAATTATATAAGGGGGAGGCATAAAAATACGCAAGACATATAAATAACACGAAGAGGCAACAAAAGCCTTTGGTGGGATGAAATCTAGGCGTGTTCAAAAGCCGTTGTGTCTTTGTGTGACATGATGTGCCTAGTTGGTAAGAAATAATGTTTTATTTCATGGGGAGATTGATACTCTATATATTCATGGGGGGTGGATTACTTGTAAAGTAGGTAAGCCTCTAAATGTATCCATTCTGGATTGAATGTACAATCCACACGCTCCAGTGCGATGCACATGTTGTATCATTACGAGATGTGAAATTAGTGTGTTGCAGTTATCCCCTTTTCCACAAGATAGAAATTATACATGTTAGTTGTACAATGCTACAACCTGTCAGCTTACATACAGTAGGGAAACTAACACATAATGTCTGACAAAACGCCGTCCTCCCATCATATGTCAAATCGAAAGGTTTAAATGACACTATACTCATCTGGATGAGTCACACGCTTGCTTGGCCCCTACACATAAAAAGTATTTCAGTTTATGTATGGCTCAACGTTAGTGTTTTTTATAAACCACATAATGGGTATACATGACCATCATCACACCATACATGAGGCAGATAGCCATTTGAATTTTAAAGTTTAAAACACAAAATAGATGGCAACCAAAACTACATCATACACATGTAATCCAAACCTAAACATACATGAATTATGTCGTTGGTAAACTTAGATTTGGCTCTTAAAGTGGGTTACAAAGTGGATAGTGTATTAATAGATAGGGATTCCTGAAGTCTTTTCAAAATACCTTCCTGAAACATATTTCAGAATTATTTCGGAATTATGTTTTTTTCTTTATAAAATGTACTTTTGGAATTATCTGTAAAACATAATTTCGGAAGTGTTTTTAAAATACCTTCCAGAATTATCTTTAATATATAATTCTCAAATCATGTTTTTTAAAATACCTTCCAGAATTACCTTTTAAAAAGACAATTTTTTTTAGAATAAAAAAAAAGACAAATTTTAAAAGGGCAAAATTACACCGGAAATCCTTTAAGTTATTTAATTGTAACAAGTTGGTCCTTTAAGATTTTTCGTAACACTTAAATCCTTTAAGTTACATAATGTGTACACCGTTAGTCCTTTTTTTATTTTTTATTACAAAAAAAAACTCAAATTGCACTAACAGGGTTGATTTGGCCGTGACGGAGGCTACCCATCATCTATCTTGTAAGAATTTGGTTATTTAAGACTATTGTCATCAAGAAATTATCATCAAGAACTTAGCAAAGTTTAGTCCATTGAAGTTATCATCAAGAAACCTCTATTAGTGCAAATTGAGTTTTTTTGTAACAGAAAATAAAAAATGGACTAATAATGTACAGATTATGTAACTTAAAGGACCAACTTGTTACAATTGAATAACTTAAAGGACCTAACTGATACGAAAAAAAAACTTAAAGGACCAACTTGTTACAATTAAATAACTTAAAGGACCCATGATGTAATTTTGCCAATTTTAAAAGAGGGAATAAAAAATTCAAAAAATAAAATAAATAAAAAGGCAACAAGGTGCAATTGGCTATTTGCAATTTTCAACACAAGACAAAACATTCTTTTTTCATGCTTCTCATATATTTTTCGAGGCGAACTGCCACGGCATGCAACACTATTTTACCTTTTTTTACTAGAGGTCTTTGATCCTATTTTGGTCTCTAGAGAAAAGGGGATCGAACTAATCTATAATTTGGACATGTAGCTAAGTAAAACCTGACCCGGCCCCCAAGGTTTTCCATCTTCAGGGAGTGAACTCGAGCACTAACTAAACTCGTTTAGATAGTGTGTTAACCACTCATTGAACTTATCATCAAGAAGCCGGTTAATAGATTCAATTTCTAAGAGGGTTGTAAAAGTATCATGGGATATTTCTTGGTAAAAGAAAATGATCCGACTATGATTGAGTAAAACCAAATGTGAGCATAAATTATGCAAGCTTGAAGAACCAAACTCGTCGTCTTTAAACCATAGAGAGACTTTGTGAAACAACATATATACCTGATTCGCATTTGAAGTTGTAATGCTTGAAGGAAGTTCCATGCAAACCTCCTGCTACAATCAACTTTTGGATTCGAAATTAGCCACAAAGACACGTCAACAGGGCAATAAAATAGAAGCTCGAAGGTTACCCAAAAGAAGGAGCGCTCAAAAGGTGAGATAACTTGACAGATTCGAAGGGACTTCGGAAGTAGATTTTGAAGGTTAAAGCACTACGCGCGAAGGTTTGAAGAGCCATTAAGGCAGTTTCTTCAGAGTAATTGAAGCACATAGATAAGTGTAAGGCATCCAGATGCTAGAAGACAAGTGGCACTGATCATCAGCAGTCGAAGAACTCATGATGTTCTACCCTCAATGGGTGTGATTCTTGTGTTTTATTCAAGTGCTTGGTGCTTTAAATTCAATTGGACAATCACTTAGAATCTCTGATTTGTTTGGTCTTACGACTGGATTCCCTCTCTAAACCATTTTCCTTCTCGAAAAGCACATAAATTGAGGCTTGCAGTATAAACCTGTCAACTGGTGAACTCAAGATCTTGTTTGAATTCTCTTATCTTATATCTTTTGAATTCATTTGTTTGACAAAATTCCTTAGCAAAAAATACTGGAAAACGCTCCTCATCTAGATTACCATAAAGGGATGCATTGTTTTCTTCCAACTAGTACAAATGCCATTGTCGAGTGGCTGTCAAAGCAAGCACTAACCGAATAGTTGTACACTTTGCAATTAATAGGGTTGAACGTGTCAGAATAATTAATGCCCTCCTATTTAGGGGTGCACAAATTAACCGGTTACACGGTTAAACCATATCCATATCCGGTTAAATAAATCCGGATATTTATGGTAATTTTATAACCGATTATTTTAATTTATCCAAAAATAGTTATGGTTTTTTATCCGGTTATTTGATGGATATCCAAGTGAACCCATCAAAATGTCCATAAGCCCAACAAAATGTCCAAAATGGAAAAACCCTAAAATTGAAATCTCTCTCTCTCTCTCAACGTGGAGAGAAAAGTTCGATCAATAAGAATTATTCTTGACAAACTACCATAAATGAATGTTCACTATTAGATTCAATAGGAATTATAGATTAATGCTCTATCTCTGGTGTTTTTTTATATGCATAAAAACAAACTGCCAAATCTTTAGAAGTTCTGCACTTAGATTTGTTGTATTGTGGTTAGACTGAATATGTTCTGTTTCTTATGGAGTTACATTACATCATGAACTTTTGAAGTACCAATTTACATGATAAAAAAAATGTATACTTCTTTTACTTCAATGAAATGGAAAAAGATATAATTGTTTTTCTTACTATCTGAAATTCAAATTTGTTAAGAAATTAAGAAATCAAAAGTAAAGATAGCTCAAGCTTATCATTATCATGCACGTACACTACAAAAAACGGATCAAATAGCGGGGGTTTTTTTGCGGAGGTTTTAAAAACCCCCTCAATTTGACGTTAAAAAAGGAACTTTTCGCTACTTCAATTAAAAAAATTGTTTCAATTTAAGGAGTTTTAAAACCCCGCCGACTGTCAAGAAAAAACCCCAGTATTTGTAAAAAAACGCTTTACACTTTCACGTTTCCCTCTTCTCACTTTCACGGCGGCCGCTTCAAATTTCACCAAAAAAATGGAACGCTTTTAGATTTCTCGTTGATGTTTCCCTCTTCTCACTTTCACAATCGCAAACCCTCTCGCTCAGATTTCTCATCGCTCAACTTTTGATTTCATGGTGCTCAATGGGGTTTCTTGGTGGAGGTTGATGATGAAGTTTGTGAGCCACATTCATGGACTCTGGTTGGAGGTATGCTCTTTTCTCAAGCTCTCCCTCTCGCTCTTCTCTAAAGCTCTCGCCCTAATCTTTCTATGTCAGTGAGAGGCTCTCTCAATCACTGTTGCTATGGTTGCAGATCTGGCTCGAGGCGGGGCTCGTATCTCAGTCAGGTTAGGTGAAGATTCTGCCTCTATTTCTCAACATCTCATTCTTCTCCTTCTCGTTGATTGTTTGAATCACTCTCTGGCTTGTTCAATCTCTCTTATAAGAACTGTATTTGCTCAATCTCTTTTCTACGGTTTTCATTATCGCAAATCAATTTATTATGTTTTGCCAAAATATAAATCAATTTATTTTTCTAGGTTTTTCATTATCGGAAACGAAATGGAGTTTTGAGTTGCAGATAGGAAAATGAGAAACTCCAATGGGACGACGAGAAGTTGGTCAAACGCTGAAGTGATTTTGACCCTAGATGGTTTTAGGGTTCATCCGTTGGTTGTGGCACTGCTCCTAGGAACAACAAAAGGATCTTGGAGCAACCTCCTATCAGCCAATCCGACTTTAAAGAACCTAAGTCTCCAGGTGAAATTTGTGTCCTTTGTTTTAGCATTCTCTATTTTTCCTTTCGTCCTGGTGGAATTTTAGCTTAGATTTTACCATGAGGGATTTCATAAAATGAAGAAAATATTGTTCCTGTATATTCCGGTTAATCAATGTGCATTATGGTTCCAGATTTCTATTTTATTATCTTGTAAAACAATCATTATGGCACTTTCCGCTATGACTAGAGTTACGGTATTGCATAATTAAAGAAGCTTGGATTAGCTTCCACCTTATGGGTGTTTCTCAATTAAAAGTTTAAAAATCTTTATTTAGGTTTTGCTTGGGAATTGGGAGGTGAAAAGAGGGGGAGAGGGAGAAGGAATGGAAACGGGAAGGAAGGATGGTGGCTCTGTAGCTTATCTTGTACTTGCTGAACATGGTGTTTCTCTTGTTATTATAGGGATGGATATTCTTGAATTTCTGACGCTGATCCATTTGGAATTGGGAAAAGGAGAGATCGGACTAGAAGCTATGTTGATTACCATTCGAAGCTCTTGCCGCTCTGTTGCTTGCTGTCCGACCAGAAACTGTTTGGGCCAATTTCACTCTGGCTTCAATTGAAAGCGTATATCTTTGTTTAGGTGCAATAGTTTAAATACGTGTTTCCTTTTTGTCCTATATGTTATCACCTTATCACTATCATATCGAAGTTCCTGGCTGGGCAATTTGTTCATCTAAAAGCTTGTATGCAATAGCATAATTCAAGAATTGGCTATACTGGGGAATTTCTACGTAGAGGGGAGGAGGTCTCATTAGATATGGATAATTAAGATTGGATATTATTTATACTTAATTTATTTATTCTGCTAACAAAGATTGGATATTATCTTTACTTATATTTGTCATTGAAATTTGATGGTGAGTTCCTTATTCAGTTCAATCTCCCTTGTTCTGAAAGACTTCCCATTAGCAATTTTCAAGTTGAGTTTATACTTCAGTGTGTGTGGCAAGTCAAAATTAGCACCCATCATGACCATGACATGCACATAATGTTTTGAACTACATTTTTGAGATTTAACTTAACTATTCAGTAGTATACACTACAACAGATCTAGTAGATGGGCAGCGTTTTTTTTTATCCATGGGCAGCGCTTTTGAGCGCTAATGAAGGTGGCGCTGGCTATTCACTCCAACAATGGGTAGCGCTTCCTAAAAAACGCCACCCATTGCAAAACACGTCCTCCCTAATACTTAGCGCTTTTTAAAAAGCGCTGAATATATCCAAAGCGTCCTCCCTAATACTTAGCGCTTTTTAAAAAGCGCTGAATATATCCAAAGCGTCCTCCCAGATACTTAGCGCTTTTAAAAAAGCTGAATAATATTACCCCTTATACGCAGCGCTTCATTAAAAGCGCTGAATATTGCCTATTTGTGTTACTAAATACCCAGTAGCTTTATTAAAAGCGCTGAATATTGCCTATTTGTGTTACTAAATACCCAGTAACTTCATCAAAAGCTACTGAATATTGTCTAAATTTTTTTTTAATTTTTTCTGTTTTGTGTGTTTTCCTTTTATATTTACAAATTACATGCTGCATACCAATCCAATCCAATACATAATGAGAATCAATTTGCTAAGAGGAACCCAAATTACATATAATGAAACAAATTACATAAGAGGAACCAAAACAAATAGCTAAGAAGTTTCATTATCTAATTCATATGTATCCAAAACAAGCTATCAAGTTACAATATTATGAACCAAAAACTAGCTAGGCTAACTTATATGTATCAAATGAAACTTAAAAAAAGCAGGAGACATAATCGCACCATTCTCCCTAAGCTCAAAGAATCGCTCAACAGAGTATGTGTGGCTTTGACAATCGCTAAAATACTGAAATTATATAAATAAATAAAATTAGAATTGAAATGGTTAAATATTGGAAAGAACCACTATTAAATCGAAATCATATAAAAATATATTATAAGTAGATACCGACGGGGATAGTCGTTTTCTTTCGGGTAATAATATTCTTCATATATTTCATGACGTAATACCCACAATCAATGTTATTTAATTGTTTAGGACACTACAAAACATAATTAGATTAGTTAATTGTTAAATTGAGTTGAATATAGTTTTTTGACAAAATAATGTAATGTATAAGTTAGAAACTTACAACTATTGGTAACCATTTGACCGTTAATTTATCCACTCCCCAATATGTCCTTAAACCGCTGAATAGAATGTCATATAACTATATTAATAACAAGATATACATATATAAGTAAAAGTAAGAAATGTAGAATGACACAAAATAAACACACCTGTTAAAAAGCTCCACAAACTCCAGGTGGTTTTTGTAATGATTTTGAAGCGAGTCAAGGTAATACACGGTTTTTTTCCTAGGATTAATTGCATACAAAACCCAATGTCTCCTACAAAATAAATTTAGGAATAAGTAATTGACTACTATTAAAAAAATGCATGTTATATAAGAATTAATGAGAAAAAATTCTTACCCTAGATTAACCGGTGCTAGAAGTAAGACATCATCATCACTTCTATTTTGAGCTTCAATGAAGCGGTCATTGACATAAGTTTGAGCAAATGACTGGTTTTGTTCCACAAGTGATTCATAATTTGGCGGTGGGAAGAACTTGATGAAAGGTTGTACTTTAGGACACAAGAACAAATATCTATGTGTGTCTGCTGGAAGGGACCACAATGTCCTCATACAAGTACTACATTTAGATATTATATATATATATATATATATATATATATATATATATATATATATATATATATATATATATATAAATTAAATCGACAATAATAAAATTAAATCGACAATGTCAAATAATAAATTACATAGTACGACATATATATTCATAATAATACCGGTTGCCTCATCCGCATCACATACAAGACACGGATATCCTCACGTCCGACTATATGAGGCAAGTCGGGCTCCAAAAATTTCTTCATCAAAATTTATGATAAGCATTCTGTCTTTTCATCATGTATTTCTCAGATGCGCGTCGGCCTCACCAATCTTCATATAAGCTTCAATGGAAGAGGAAGAAGGGGTGAGACATAATTGGAGAAGGGTGGGATGAGTCACTTAGCGAGAAGAGGAGGGCGATCACCACTTTTGGAGGAGAGGCAGGTGTGAAACTTCTACATAAGGGGTGGTGAGACACTTTTGTAGAAGGGTGGATCGAGACACTTTCTTGCCAATAGATATTTCCTTGCCAACACTTTTCAAAGGAGACCTTTTCTTGCCGGTAGACACTTTCTTAGATTTTTCATTTTGGCGCATCTATGTTTAAACAAAAATAATTACTTAGTTAGCACAAATTATATGACAAAAACTATAATTAGTTAGTTAAAAATATATTGTCACTTACAACGACAAAGGCGGATGGCCATGCCACAAAGGTACCAAGCGCTTGTGACACCACAAGATATCAATATCATGTCAATCGGAGCAGTGCAATGGTGCATCCTCCCTAAATGGTACCGCAACTCTGACTCTAACATGATTTGGAGATAGGGGTAAATTGTGCATCAAGGGACCCAATTCGTTACATGTGTAGCCATGTGCTTGGCAACATATGAATCAACCTCACTATCATTGTGCAAAACATAT
The DNA here is from genome assembly GCA_020916435.1 of Oxytropis ochrocephala. Classification (NCBI taxonomy): domain Eukaryota; kingdom Viridiplantae; phylum Streptophyta; class Magnoliopsida; order Fabales; family Fabaceae; genus Oxytropis; species Oxytropis ochrocephala. Next base: position 12,524,713 of record CM037092.1, read on the forward strand.
AAGTGTGCTTGATGTAGTTCTTCCCTTGACACCATAACTATTTTATATCCCGACATCCCTTTAGTAATGCTTCCTAAGTGCGAGACCTTGGAAGTCCCATGAGAATATTCAAGACTAGATAGATAGGCGGTGCGAGAACTCAACAACTTCTTCAACTATGTAGCGCTCAACAATACAACCCTCGGGTCGTGATCGGTTTTTCACATATCCTTTTAATATCTTCATGTAACGCTCAAACGGATACATCCATCTCATGTAACATGGGCCACACAATTGTGTCTCTCTAATCAAATGAACTGTTAGATGAATCATTATGTCAAAAAATGAAGGTGGGAAATACATCTCAAGCTCACACAAAGTGATGAGTAATTTCTCTTTGCAATGATGGCAACTTTCTAGGGTCAATCACTCTACTACAAATCGCCTTTAAAGAAGTAACAAAAGTTTGGTTAGCGTCCGCGCACTTTCTTAGGCAAAATGGATCGTATACCAATTGGGAGCAAATTCTCCATTAGAACATGACAATCATGGGACTTTAAAGACTTTAACTTAAGGTCTTTCATGGATACAAGGTTTGTAACATTTGAAGAATACCCCCCTCCGAACTTTTACTCCATGAAGAAACTTACAAAACACGGTCTTCTCCTTTTTAGATAGAGTATGAGTGCTGGGAGGTAGATATATACGTGTACCCTTCTTTATCGGACCCAATTATGGTCTCAACCCCATACTAAGCAAGTCCAACCTCGAGTTGATGGTATCTTTAGTCTTTCTGGCATATTGAGTAAGGTACCAATGACACTTTCAAAGACATTTTTTCAACATGCATCACATCAATGAAGTGTCTTACATATAATGACTTCAAGATGGCAAGTCAAAGAAAATCGACTTTTTCTTCCACCCCGTTTGGCAACCTCTCCCGCAAATGGCTTCCCAAATTTAATGTTCAAATCTTTCACCTTTTCAAACAGTTGTTCACCCGTCCAAAGCCGTGGGAGCTTTACGGGTTTCGGTATTCCCATTGAATGCCTTTTTCAACGATGATCTTGATGAGTAGATGGCAAAAATCTACGATGACCGGGGTAGATATTCTTCCTACCATGTTCCAACCACATCCAATCGGTGTTATCTTCACATATAGGGCATGCACACGACCTTTCGTGATTGCACCGGATAGATTGTCGTATCTTTGGAAAGTCATTAATTGTGCCAAAAATCATAGCCCTCAAGTTGAAACTTTCTTCTCTCGAACCCATCATACACCTCTACTCCATTCTCCCACATTAGCTTCAAGTCTTCAATTAAAGGAGCCAAGTATACATCAATATCATTTCCGGTTGTTGGGCCCGAAATTAACAAAGACAACATCATATATTTGCGTTTCATGCAAAGCCATGGAGGTAAGTTATAAATCGCTAATATCACGGGCCATGTCTTCGTGGGAGCTACTCGAATACCGTGCGGGTTAAAACCATCGCAGACAATGCAAGTCGTAGGTTTCTTGGATCCAACCCAAATCGGGATAATCAATATCAAATTTTTTCCATTGCGGAGAATCTGTAGGGTGTCGTAACATGCCATCTTTAATCCTTTCATCCTCATGCCATGTCAAGTGTTTTGCATCTTCGAACTACAAGACATACGCCTAAATCGAGGAATTATGGGAAAATACCACAACACCTTTTTCTCGAGCATAATCTTTCTTTTTATACCGCGATGCATTACATTTAGGACACGACTTTAAAAATGCATGTTCATTCCGAAATAGAATGCAATCATTGGGACAAGCGTGTATCTTCTCATAGTTCAAGCCAATGGACCCTAACATTTGTTTTGCATCATACGTCCGAGAAGGGAGCACATTATCCTTCGGCAACATTTCTTTCAATAGTGTGAGTAATTCAGTAAAGCTCTTATCCGTCCATCCGTGGCAAGTTTTCAAGTTATACAACTTTATCACAGCCAATAATTTTGTGAATTCAGTACAACCCTCATACAACGGCGTCTCTGCATCCGTTATCAACTTCTCAAACATTTGAGGACGGTCATTAAGATCGTCTTCAAAAGCCTTTGCCATCTCTTCAAATTCATCCCCAACAAACGTAGGTATTTCGGTGTCAACCGGTGCACATCTCTCAGTACTATTACCCATATTCGAAGATTCAACTCTTTCCTCACCATGCATTGTCCAACAAGTGTAAGTTTGATCAATTCCATTACCCTTTAAATGTCCCCCCAACTCGTCTGCATTAACTGATTTTACATAGCAACAACGTAAGCGAGGACATATCATATTACTAGATCTCCTAAACGTTGAACAAAGACAGATTCACAAAATAATCCACTCCATCTCTATATTCCTTGGGATGACGATTGGCAGACATCCACTTTCTATCCATAATGTCCCAATATCTATAATAAATTCGGATAAGAGAATTTACAATTTTATTGAAGCTAAGACATTCAATCAACTAGCTAGTAGTTTCAACTAAACAAATCAAAGACTTTGATGTCTTCTATATAGTCATTAATTCTTCATAGAAAATAAACAAAAGAACAAAAAAAGTACCTGAACAAGTGGAAGCAACACTGGACAAATATCCAACCACTTGTGAACAACGATCGCGAAGCTCCGACAAAAAAACTCCCAAAACCTAACAAACAATTCGCATATTCGATTTAGGCATATTTGATTTTACTAATATAGATGACACACACTTTGCTTAAAAAAATCTATCATTTGAGAATCAAATTAAATCTCAACAAAACCTAGCAACAAACACATATCAACTAATTTCTCTCCTATCAAACACATTCAACTAATTTTACACATATCAAACACATACAAATACATTCAACATATTCCTCTCTTATCAAATATTTTTTTTCCCCACATTCAACATATTCCAATCAAACTACATATTCATCTCCAACCTAACAAAAAACCTAAAAAACAAAACACAAAATAGACAACTAACCTTTGAGAGAAGAAGCAATGACGAGAGTGAGGGATTGAGAGGATTCACGAGAGAAGCAATGTGGGTTTGGGGGTTATTGTGGGTTTGGGGGTTAGTGGGTTTGGGGGTTTGTGGGTTTGGGGGTTTGTGGGTTGGGGGTGGTGCTAGATGCAGCAGAGAGTGAGGAGAGAGCTGTACTACCAAGAGTGATGAGAGTGAGGAGAGAAAACAAGCGTGAGCGTGGTGAGAGAGAGAGAGACGTGAGAGAGAAGAGTGCAGAGGCGCGCGCTTGCTGAGAGTAGTGAGAATGAGACCGAGGGAGAGAGAACCGAGTGAGAGCCGAGAGGAAGGTTTAATTTGGTACATGAATTAGGTAGAAATATTTAATTCAATGGGCGCGTTTTCAAAAAAAACTTATTTGGATATGTGAGAACGAGTTAGGTCATGCGCGCGGCGTTTTTAAAAACGCTTGGTATATGTGAGAACGAGTTAGGAGATGCGCAGCCGCTTTTAAAAACGCTTGGTATATGTGAGAACGAGTTAGGTCATGCGCAGCGCTTGTATAAAAACGCTGGGTATATGCGAGAACGAGTTAGGTCATGCGCGCAGCGCTTGTATAAACGCGCGATTATTACTAGCGTCATGTAGAGTCATGCGCAGCGTTTGTATAAAAACGCTGATTATTCCTGGCGTAATGTAGAGTCATGCGCAGCGTTTGTAGGGAAACGCTGTTTATTAGCTAGCGTGTTTTTGTGATAAGCAGCGTTCTTTGAGGAAACGCTGCTCATGGTGGCGCTAATTTTAAGCCAATCTGGCGTAGTGATAATCATAAGATCAACGATAAGATGGAACATAACATAGAAACATTTCTTTCTTTTCTTTTGTTCTTCCAAATTTTTAAAGATACACTGCTATGTTTGCTTTCCTACAGCTATTTCTCTGATTTGTATTGGATGGTTTCTCCTTTTTTGCAGGTTCAACATTTTTGGCCAGCTAGAAGATACATAATTTATAATGTATTGACAATTTTAGGGGTTAGTAAGTTTTTTTTTGCTTTTACATTTAGAAAAATTTGTGCTATCCACTTCCTTCGATGGTAGTAATATTAATTAACCTAATTTTATTGACTTGTAGCTTGGAAGTCCGAAAGTGTCCAAAATCTCCGTTGGAATTGTCTTTTTTGTTTGGTTGACTGCTACAATTTGTTTCTTCATGTCTTTGCTGCTTTATTCTGTTTAATTATGTGATTTGTTGTTTGTTCGCCATCTCGTATCTTTGCGGGTTGATCATGTAATTTTATGATTCGCTGTTTCATTCGATGAAGGCATATATAAATTAAGGGAAGATATGTACTGTTTAATGTGGAGGAATGTCTCAGATGTGATATGTATCTGATAAAAATTGACGTGATATCAGAAGAGGTTGGTATGTGAATGCTTCAAATGAGAGGTTCAATAGTATTGCTGTATTATTCAACTTACTATCGAGTACTGAAGATTTCTTTGTTCAATTCAGATAAAATGTTCTGGAACCAGTTTCATTTGCAACCAATGCGTGATCAAAAGGTACAGATAATGTGTTGCAAAATGACTCATGTTTTTGATAGTTAATCATATTTAAATGTATTTATAAAATTTTGAACAGAAACAAGTGTTAACTTGTTTCTCTTTGATTTCTTTGATTAACAGGGATAGGTACAATATTTTATTGGTGTTCGACTTGATGGTAGTCGATTGTAGTCAAATATAGGGAGAGGTACAGTATGATGTGGAAAGAAGGAATGATCCCCGAAGAATTTGTTGGATCTTTGGTTCATCAAATATAAGTTTTATGGTGAATAATTCTAAACTTATAACATTATTGAATTAAACTACTATGACCTTTTATGGTGAGTAATTTATTTGGAAGATTGGGAATGGCTTAACTGCTAATTGATAGATAGATAGATAGATGGTTGTTCAACCCTTATATTTTGTGTGCCTCCAGTTTATTGTTTTGGTTAATCCACTTCTTCTTGGCTAACATTAACACATATATACTCTATGTTATTAGATTTGAAACATTGATTGTGCATGAAAATGAATCTTCCATTTGGCTGTCAGAAGGAGTAATATCCCTCATTGTTTTGAGCAGCTAGATGAAGTAAACAAGAGGAGATTAGAAGAATCCATGAAAATGGCAGAGACTATTGCTAAAGGGAATATGGCCAAGAATTAGCAAGACAAAAAAGAGAAATTTGAAGTTGCAGCAGGGGTCAATGTTTTCTTAGGATCTATCTTTTAGTATAAGATTGTTTTAAGCTATTATAGATTGAGTTGTATTACATTGAATATGATCTACAAATGTTTCATTTGAATGTGAAACTGCATATGTTTGAAATACATTTATGTATCATGGTTATATTTTAAATAAAATTTTGAGTACTTTGATTAAATTTATTGAATTTTGATATTATATATAACACATGACTGCTGGTAATAGAAGCTAATAATTAGGCGAAGGGAAGACCTTCTCAATTGTAAATAATAATAATAATAATAATAATAATAATAATAATAATAATAATAATAATAATAAGAGAGCATTAAGATTTTATATAGAACATTTAGAGGAGGTTAAAAACCCCCACAGTAAAACCTCCGCAAATAGACTCGATATTAGCGTTTTTTAAAAACCCCCGCAAAATGATTGCGGCACTCGAAACTCCGGCGGTTTTAAAAACCCCCGCAGTTTAATTTGTGGGGGTTAAAAACTCCCGCTAATTGACTTAAAAACCCCCGCAATTTGATCCGTTTTTTGTAGTGGTAGTAGTACCTGCTAGGGGTGGCAATTTCTACCCGGAAGTGGGGATCTCTCGAGGATCGCTCCAAATCCAAATGGGCCCCGTGGTGGAGATTTTTCCCAGTGGGGATGGGGAGAAAAATCACTTGATCAAAAGTGGGGACGGGGATGGGGATCATATACCTGCGCCTGGGGACTCGCGCCGAATATATTACATAAATATTCTTATTATAGATATATATTATGTTATAAGTAATTGTTCTAACTTTTATACTTTCTAAATATTAAAATATAAAAGTAAGACTAACATTTATATTTTTTTAAAATGTTAAACTTTTGAATTTTAGTCCTACTTTTTATATATTATTCTAATTTTATTATACTTTTGCTAAATTTTAATAAACTTGTGGGGTCCCCGCGGGGACCGTGGGGATCCGTGGGGATGGGGATGGGGGGAAATGTCCCCGAAGCGGGGAACGGGGATGGGGACGGGGGACGATTTGGGAGGCGGGGACGGGGAGCGGGGAAGTACTCCCCGCCCCCGCCCCGCCCCATTGCCATCCCTAGTACCTGCTGGACAATTTTAGAAGTGAACTCATGATCATATCTCTGTTCACTGTTCTCTGCTATTTGGATAGTTTGAGAAATTGGATTATAATGTTTTGTATGTTATTATACTTACTAGTAGCATACCCGTGCATACGCACGGTGCTACCATATTCTTTTCATGAACGAACTTAGACATAATTTAAATAGTCTAAAAAAGACAAATTTAAAGTAGTTAAAAAATGAGTCTCAAATAAAAAATTAGATAAATATTAAAATCTAAAAATGTAAAAGTATTATTTAAAAACAATCTGTACATTTATCCTGTGTTCTTTTATATATTAGTGTCAGTGTTGTTATCCCGTGTTTTTTTATATATCAGTGCAGCTATATCGTGTTTTTACATACATCATTTGCAATTATCCCGTGTTTTTTTTATATTTCAATAAAGTTATCACGTGTTTTTTAATATATCCTTGAAGTTATCTCATAGTTTCAATTGATTATTTTTAGTTGATTAATAGATTATAGTAGACAGTAACAGATGATGGATGGTAGATTATCAAATATTTCTATGAAGTGTTTTTTATATATCAGTGCAGTTATCCCGTGTTTTTATACATATCATTGCAGTTATCTCGTGTTTTTTTACATATTAGTATAGTTATCCCATGTTTTTTTATATATCTGTGCAGTTATCTCATTGTTTCAATTGATTATTTTAGTTGATTAGTACATTATAGTAGATAGTAAAAGATAGATAGTAGATTATCAAATATATCAGTGCAGTTATCCCGTGTTCTTTTATATATCAGTATAGTTATTCCGTGTTTTTTATATATCAGTACAGTTATCCCGTGTTATAAATATTAATCAGTAGTTGAAATAGTCATTAAGTTTTCCTTTTTTTTTGATATATTAATATCGTGTTTTTTTATATATCAGCGAAGTTATCCCGTATTTTTATGTATTAGTGCAGTTATCTCGTAGGTAGATTGATTATTTTAGTTTATTAGTAGATTTGATTTGATTTGAATTTCGAAATTTGAAAGAAAAAAAAGAGGGGAAAGTTAAAAAAAATGGGAGTGAGAAGAAAGTGCATTGGGAGAAGAAATTTGAAAAAGAACGTGATAGTAAATTACAATGTTGCTCTTAGTTAGATGAGTTGTCAAATAAATAGGGAAACTTGTCTGAGTAATTTAAGTATGACTTGTTTGTATAAATAGATATTAGATTAGTAGATAGTGGGTAAAGAAAGTTGATGAGTTTAATTTGAATTTTGAATTTTGAAAAAAAAAAGTAATAGAAAGTTGGAAAAAGTGGGAGTGAGAAGAAAATCCATTAAGAGAAGAAATTTGATAAAAGTATGATAGTAAACTACAATGTTGTCCTTAGTCAGATGAATTGTCAAGTAAATAGGGAGGCTTGTTTGAGTAATTTAAATGTGTTGTATAAATAGATATTAGATTAGATAGTAAATAGGAGTAAATTGTAGATTATTTAATATTAATTTAAATATATTAGATTATATAGTCGATTAAAAAAATTTGGGAAAAGAAATATTTTTAAATAAGGGTGTGGGGCCACTAATAATAGAAGCGTAAAAAGTAGTAAATACTGGGAAATGTGAGATTGAAAGAGAGTGAGTGAGAAAGGAAAAGAAAGTAGAATTAAAAAATAATAAATAAAATAAAAGTGGTGATGTGTCAAAAAAGTAAGATGTCTAAAATTGTAATTTTGTAAGTTGTTTGTTTGTATAAATAGATATATCAGCGAAGTTATCCCGTATTTTTATGTATTAGTGCAGTTATCTCGTAGGTAGATTGATTATTTTAGTTTATTAGTAGATTTGATTTGATTTGAATTTCGAAATTTGAAAGAAAAAAAAGAGGGGAAAGTTAAAAAAAATGGGAGTGAGAAGAAAGTGCATTGGGAGAAGAAATTTGAAAAAGAACGTGATAGTAAATTACAATGTTGCTCTTAGTTAGATGAGTTGTCAAATAAATAGGGAAACTTGTCTGAGTAATTTAAGTATGACTTGTTTGTATAAATAGATATTAGATTAGTAGATAGTGGGTAAAGAAAGTTGATGAGTTTAATTTGAATTTTGAATTTTGAAAAAAAAAAGTAATAGAAAGTTGGAAAAAAGTGGGAGTGAGAAGAAAATCCATTAAGAGAAGAAATTTGATAAAAGTATGATAGTAAACTACAATGTTGTCCTTAGTCAGATGAATTGTCAAGTAAATAGGGAGGCTTGTTTGAGTAATTTAAATGTGTTGTATAAATAGATATTAGATTAGATAGTAAATAGGAGTAAATTGTAGATTATTTAATATTAATTTAAATATATTAGATTATATAGTCGATTAAAAAAATTTGGGAAAAGAAATATTTTTAAATAAGGGTGTGGGGCCACTAATAATAGAAGCGTAAAAAGTAGTAAATACTGGGAAATGTGAGATTGAAAGAGAGTGAGTGAGAAAGGAAAAGAAAGTAGAATTAAAAAATAATAAATAAAATAAAAGTGGTGATGTGTCAAAAAAGTAAGATGTCTAAAATTGTAATTTTGTAAGTTGTTTGTTTGTATAAATAGATGTGTTGTATAAATAGATATTAGATTAGATAGTAAATAGGAGTAAATTGTAGATTATTTAATATTAATTTAAATATATTAGATTATATAGTCGATTAAAAAAATTTGGGAAAAGAAATATTTTTAAATAAGGGTGTGGGGTCACTAATAATAGAAGCGTAAAAAGTAGTAAATACTGGGAAATGTGAGATTGAAAGAGAGTGAGTGAGAAAGGAAAAGAAAGTAGAATTAAAAAATAATAAATAAAATAAAAGTGGTGATGTGTCAAAAAAGTAAGATGTTTAAAATTGTAATTTTGTAAGTTGTTTGTTTGTATAAATAGATATTAGATTATCTTTTCTTTTTTTTGCAGTGTCACTTGGTGGTCGATTAATTTGGTGTGTCTTACTATTAATTGGATCTTCTGTTGTGAAAATTAATTTGCAGGTTACCACCGGTTCGTGAAGTGCCTGCAGTTAACGAAGCCCAAATTTGTAGCCGTTATATGAATTGAAGAGGAATATTAGTTTTAATTCCCTAACATAGATTCCTTGTTAAAATGTAGATTTAGTACCATGAACTAGTGGTTATTATGACTCATTTTGGATATTGTTTTATGTTAATTGGTTGAATTGGTGGTTATTATGACTCATTTTGTAATGTTGTGCTACTGTTGATGATTCATAATAGGGACAGGTTGAAAAAATGAAAAAAATTGTCTAGTTCTAGCCATATACAGATTTTTAAATTTCAGTTTGGCAAAAAAAAAAATCTAGGCGAAATCCGGTTTTTTAACCGGTTATGGATATAACCGGTTACATAACCGGTTTTGAAAATAAATAACCAGTTATGTTACTTTGGTTATGGAACCGGTTATTTCAAATGGACATTTGGTGGATATTGATTGGTTTTGTGTCCATGGTAATTTTGTGCAGCCCTACTCCTCCTATTGGGTATAATCCTTTACGACCAAGCGTGCATTGTAACATTCTATTGAACCATCCACTTTGTACTTAATCCCCTACACAAAATGTGGAGACTAGCTCCTTGAGTCGGGTTAGACCACATGGACGAAAAATTAAGTAAATAAGGAATTTTAATGGTTTTGTATTTCCATGGCTTAGATTCAAACTTGATATCGCTTTTGAAATTGGAAGAAACTCTCACTCCCGCATCCATGTGCTATGTTGGATAACCTTGTAAATTTTTTTACATTGTTGATACATATTGTTGGAGTTGATTGAAATTGAGAATCTTGAAAAAGTCTCACATTGCTTAGTTTTGTGAAGAAAGAGGGAGATCAATGCTATATAATGGGCTCAAGTTCTTCTTTACAAGATGCATTAGTAAGAAACACTTTAAGTTTGTATTTGACTTGTTTTTTTTCTCTTATACTCCTGTTTTAGAGTGTTGTGAGATTGGGTTCTTGAGAAAAATCTATTTGTTGTAAAAAAAATCAGTGTTATTCTCTAATTGTCATTAGCCAACGGTTCGTGATTTTTCTTCGATTTTGGAGTTTTCTATGTTAAATTCTTGTGTTCTGGTTGTGCTCATTTTATTTCTCAATGTTGTTTTTCCCAACAACTAGTATATAACAGAGCTTTTGATTCGGTGAGATATTAATTTCATAGTATGTTTTGTAGTTGCAACTTTGTATGATCTTCTCGCACAATCATTAGTGACACCATGATGAGAACCTCATTCCTTGCACCAAAAATCTAACCCTGCAATCAACTACCAGAGACATCACCAAGTCCAACGATGTAGTAACCCTCAAACTCCAATTTTCACTGCCCAACTCATGGATCCTCACTCTTCCTTTCAACTTGCTCTTCATAGCAGAGAATGATTTCCTTTCCACCTTGAGCAATTCATTCTCCACTTCATTTGTGTAGTACAACCAGCTCATCAACTGTAGCTGCTCTAAACCACCAATAATTGCCACAAGTTCCATCACCAGTTCTTGCTTCATCGTCATTGTACCGTACGTTTATCTACGATGCTTCTAATTTTGATTACCTTACTCAAACACTTGATAAATTCTCAAAAGTTAGTTGTTAAGGGAGAATAACAGAGCCACTTAAGTACTTCCCTAGCATTTCATTCTAGTCGGTGAGGAACTTAGACACCCCATAATACCCAAATCTCGATCATGGCAGTGCTTTTTGAGACACTAACAATCTTTTGGTACCAAATAATAAGCACTAAAGCAATCGAGAAACAATTCACTTTAAAATTAGCTATCAAGGGAAATGACCTTAGAATGTTAGGGGGTGGGGGAGAAAAGGGAAAGGAAGGATATGATAAATATTTCTCGTTGTGCATCAATGCACCACCCAAAATGTGGTCGACCATAAACATTCCATAGTTTCCTCCATATGGAAGCAAATATCTATGGACATTAAGTCAACCGACTCATTCTATGGCCCAATAAATCACAACAAACATATGTATGTATCACAATGTGTGTAAGCTCCAATGGTTCAAAAAAAAAAGATTTGATCAAAAAAAAAACTCCAATGGTTCTAAAATAATGCAACTCTATCTCAACAATCAAATTTTGAATGATAATGAAGGGTACAGAAGGAGCTGATTTCGATCTTCTTTTTAAATCAAACATTGCTTCTAATTAAGCTTATTCTGAGCTCCGGACACCCCTTAGCTAGTCAATCACTCTTATCCTGTTGTAAACCAGCCTCTTGCAGATAGTGCTCTGCATCCAAAGCTGCCATGCACCCTGCACCGATAACACGACTTTCATTATCATGAGGATAAAAACTCTTCTGAAGCATTGAGCCAATTTTGATTACTAATTGCAATTAATCTGGAAATTTATTGTGCAATAGCCAAGAATAACTAGCAAAGCCAAAGACAAACCAGCGCTCGTATTCTTTATATCATGGTCTAAATTACTTACAGTTAATTAAAAAAAGTGCGGAACAAATCTATCAGCTAAACAAGGAATTGGTGCTTTGAACTTGTATTATCACTTTATCAATACATCTAATGGAAAAGATCTATCATAAGTAACCAAAGCTCATCAGTAGATCAGGGACACATACATTTTAGCTAATGTCAAATTACAGCAAACTCATCAAATATGATGTGGGTATTTAGAATATTTGCACAGTTCACAGTTTCACACAACAGATTTGTGCAATGGCGGCAAAGACAGAAAACGGTAAACATGAGGACCAAATTAAAGCTGTTTACAGTGGATACTTAAGGTTAGTATGCTTGGCAGAAAATTCTAAAATTAAAGTTGTTTACATGTCACAGAAGGAACTCTGGGCCCAGTTAAACACATTGAGAGGGAGTGAAATTGAAGTTAACTGGCATCTATTATGCAAAATATAGATATGTTTTCTTAAATTTTAGGCATCGGTTAAACAGATTTTTCATGCTGTAAACTCGACTTTTTGACTCACAAAGAGTTTACTTAATACAAATATAATATTTAAAACATGTATTATAGCACGAATGTTCCAAACATCATAATATCTATACATAATTAGATTCTATGCGCAGAGTAAATATTCAATATTTTAACTTCGAAATAATGCAAACCACAATAACATAATTAAATCTTATTAAGCAACCAAGAATGAAACTAAGCATGACAAAAGCAAAATTTAAATATTATGTAAGCACCCTGAAACTAAAATGGATTTACATACCAGACCAGATACAAAGATAGCCTCACAATTCAAAATTGATAGACAAATTAACAAGTCACAAGGTAGGTTCACAACTCAAAATAAAAAACGTAAGTTCAAAATCGATGGATAAAATGACAAATCACAAGGATCAGAATTACTGAAGAGTGAAGGTGGTGGAAATTTCCCCCTGTTGGAGCTTTTATATAATGTGTGATCAACAAGTTGTAGCATTTATTTAGTGTGATTCTATAGCTCTGTATTTTGTCTTGCAAAGCTTTGTATTTCTTAGCTGTCAGGTTAGTTAACTAGCTGTGCTTAGCTGGCAGGGCAGTTTACAACTGCCTCAGTTAGGTGGTAGATGTCTATATATGGATGGCTGTGGCGGCCATGAAAATAGACGTGTGCGCATATAATGGTACAGAGAACTCGCAGGCGATTTGGGAGAACTTGCAGGCTGCAGAGCACAAGAATATTTGCACAGTTCACAGTTTCACACAACAGATTTGTGCAATGGCGGCAAAGAGTTTCCCTAAATGATCTTATCTTGGACTCGGCCCACTGAACTGGAACCTTGAATTAGGCTATCCAATACCCTTTTCTCCTAAACCTAGAGGCTATCATGAAACTGGGCTAGGCCCATTAGATCAACAATTTGACTCATCTTACACGATCTGAGTTTTTCCTCTCTGTATCTTCTTCATCAGTGTTGGACTTCAGAACGTATGCCCCCATGGGGATTCATTCATCAACAACCCCATAGTAGCCGCAAGTGGAATGGCGGTAAGAGGCTCTGGCTGTGGAGGGGTAGCCCACAAGTGGGCTGCTGTCCTGCTGTTCAGACATAGGTGTAGTCGCAACCGACCTCTTTTTTCAGAGCTCTACTATTGCAGCCAGTTGGCAACAGACAGTTCTTATGCATGTAGTTGATTGACTACGCTGTTTGAGACCCAAGCATCGGAGACCTCCACTCGCTCTCTTCTCCTCTCCACTCTTGTGGATACCCATATTATATAGGGTGTTGTCTCCAGTCTCCACTACCTTGGGTTGCGCATGTGTTTCCTCTGCCACCTCCATCTAATGAGAAATTTGATGTGATGCATCCCAATGGTTGGTCTTATAGCTCATATTTCTTGCCCAACAAATGGGTCCCACCATCCATTTTGACCCTCAAACCTACTACCATTTAGGCTGTTCCACGATGAATGATTCTCTGATTTGTCATTCTCCTCTTCTGGTGTTGTTTTCTGTCGTTCTCTGGAATCTCCTCGCCAGCCTGCCTTTCATGTCCCAGTCTTTTCATAAACATATCCATCAGTTTCTCATGATTTCCATCTAAACTTGCTAGAGCAATTTTATACTGGCCGATTCATCTTATAGAGCTGCTAACTTTGCCTCCATGTTCTTTGTGGTATTAGTCTCACCCTCTCCTTAGAGCAATGGCCAAATGTAGATTCAAACTTCAAAATTAAGAAACAGGGAAAATGTGCAAATGAATGAATGCCCTCTGGATTTTCAAGAGATCCAGACTCTCCCCAAACTCAACTGAAATCTCGATACCTACCCCCTCCTTTTTATTCTTTCGGTTAACTTATTCTGACTGTAGTTAGTTACCAATTTCTGCTTATAACAGTCACCTCTCAGCCACTTCGGGGGCTGTTATCCTCCTCATTTCTCCTAACATCCTTGGTAGAGCTTACTAATTAAGGGTCTCTTGACCTATTATACTACTTTAATTTTGGGTAATTACATATATTTGAAATTTTATATATGAATTATTTATCTTGTATTCAAAATCTTCAATATAGAAGTCATCTGACTAACCTCCATTCTGCTACAACTTTAGGGGATGTTCCACACCTCGATCCAGGATTGATAACTATGTTCCAAACTTCACCCCATCTAGCGTATATCACAGAGAAAACAGGCTATCAATCGTAATGTCCCTAGTCAACTTCTAACTACTATCTGATGAGTTGGGGCTGCAAGTTTAACCAGTAGCAGTTTTAGATATAAGCATGCATTATATAGCACTATGGAGATTCTAATACACTGGGAAAATTCCCCAGATATGAAAAATCTTGGGAAGACTATATACCATTCACAAGCAGATTTTCCAATTTCAACTTGAGCCTTGAGGACAAGGTGAGTCTTATCGGGGGGACATGTTGATAAGGCCACAAATGAGGTCTATGCCATGAGAATCAGGGGGTTGAAGGTTTGATGAAAAAGATTTTTGGGCCACATATTCCCTTGGAGTTGGAGTGCATGGGGAGTTACAGGGTGTGAATGATTGACATTACTTAGGAGAAGATGGTGGGAGAGAAGAGGAACAGCCACATAGGATTTAGCGATGGAAAAATGGCAAGTGCAACTCTGCAGAATAAACTTTGATTTTCTTCTTCCTGTTGTTTTACTATCCCACTATCTTCTCACTGTTTCTCAGAGTTTATTCTCTGCTAGTATGACGGAGTATTCCTTTGTTCCTTTCAGAAGTTATTTTATCCTCTTCTAAGTTCCAGGTCTTATCAAAACATAATGCTCAATGAGGATAAGATTACTTCATTACAACTATCTCTTAAATCTGAAGTATCTTCCCCTACAGGTTCTCTTTCCCATTTAATAAATGACCACAGCCTAGAATGATATTCAACTAATGGGATTCCAATATAAGCTACCATTTTTGCAAATATAATACTTTATTATCAGTTTACCCAAGCCAGGTAAAAGGAAAAGGATGCAAGTGCATAGTATATTAATTATTATCCTTTCCATCAGGAAATCTCCAGATGAAAGTGATGCACGAACATGTAGAAAGCAGGAAATTCAGGCCATTATATTTAAAATTTAAATACCATTCCTATAAACCACACCAGTAAATGCTCCATCATAGAAGAACCCATAATCATTAAAAAACTTGTTCAGTTCATCGATTTCTCTTGAATTTCCAACCTCATTTTATAAAAAAAGTCTACAAGCTTAGTTTAACAGTCGGTCAAATAACTAGCAATCAGCAATTATTTAAACGATAATCAACAGTAGGGATTGCACCAGATATAGGTAAAACACACTGACAAAATTGACAAAACATAGCTCTGTTAAAAAAAAAAGATCTCACACAAACCAATAAGCATTCCTCCAAAATGAATAATGAATCTATAACGTAACAATGATACTAAAAGGAAGTAGAATTACCAGAGCCAGCAGCAGTAATAGCTTGTCTATACTTCTTGTCCTGAACATCCCCAGCAGCAAAAACTCCCTCAACACTGGTCTTTGTGGTTCCAGGCTTTGTCACAACGTAACCATCAGAATCCAATTCTAGTTGACCATCCAAGAACTTAGTTGCAGGTTCATGACCAATTGCAAAGAACAACCCAGAGACCTTCAAATCAGAAACCTCTTGTGTCACCACATTCTTCACCTTCAACCCACCAAGCACTCTCCTGCTCTCTCCTTCTCCATACGCTTCAACCACCGCCGAGTTCCATATCACCTTGATCTTGCTATTGTTCAGCGCTTTGCTCTGCATGATCTTGGAAGCCCTAAACGTGTCCCTGCGATGGATTATGTACACTTCGGAACCGTACTTTGTGAGGAACGTAGCTTCTTCCATGGCTGAGTCCCCACCGCCGATCACCGCCAGTGGTTTGTTCCTGAAGATCGGAGCCGCACCGTCGCATACGGCACAGGCTGAGATCCCACGGTTCCAGTAGCCGTCGGGGCCATCACCGGAGCCAACAAATGGTAATTTCTTGGCAACGGCTCCGGTAGCGACTATGACGGATTCGGCTTCAACGGTTCTGGAGTCAGTGAAGACCTTAAATGGCCGTGATGAGAAATCGACCTTGGACACAGTCTCGGTGAAGATCTGCGTGCCGAAGCGTTCAGACTGCTTGCGGAATCGGTCCGTGAGCTCGCCACCGAGGATTCCTTCGGGGAATCCAGGGAAGTTTTCGACGTCTGTAGTAGTCGTGAGTTGACCACCGGGAGCTATATCGTTAGCCATCCATCCTTCGAAGAGCACGGGTTTGAGCTCGGCCCGGGCCGCGTAGACGGCGGCGGTGTGGGCGGCGGGGCCACTACCGATTATACAGAGTTTAGTTTTCATGGTTGTGTAAGCGCGTCGAGCAGCGAGGAAGTTGACCACCAACTTGTTGTTTGGGCAGAATCTAAATAATTTCATTTCCCTCCTTTCTCCTCCACTTGGGTAAAATAAAATAAAATAAAATATCATTTTTATTTTATTTTTATTATTATAATTTTTTATTTATTAAAAATAGTAAATGTTCACCTTTCAATTTTTTTAGCCTATATTAGATGCACCATTGTTTTACGGCTATTTTATTTAACTAATTTATTTTATAAAGAATGGTATTTAATTATGACAAGAAAAAGAATGGTATTATATTTAGTGCCAAGGCTGTTTTTTTATGGTAAAAAAAAAAAACTCCTATCGATTAACTTTTTGCTTTCTTTTAGCACCAAAAAAAAATCATTATAAGTATGGCTCAGGCTCACTATACTTTATAGGTATATCTTAATAACATTACAATCTATGAAGCACAATTTAGCGAAAAAAATTAATTTCGCAGTAAATTACGTGAAATGTGATGTCAAACAGTGTGTCAGAGTTTTGTTCCTTTGTTAATCAATCACTTTTGCTTTATGGTCTATGTGTTGTTTTTTCTTCTATTTTGATGTGATGCAATTTTTCCAAAGTGCACGACCCCTCCACCCCCTTTCTATGTTTTAGAGTCGAGCACAACGCCTTCTTTGCATTTCGCAGTGGAACATGGTGTTGCATCAGGTTTTTTTGTCTCATGAGCTATGAAGCCCAGATACGAAATACGAAGCGATACGGATGCGGGGATACGGGAAAATTTTGAAAATCAATAAACAATACGCCGGGGATACTTTAATAAAAAATTAAATTCAAATTCAAATATATGAAAACATAAAAATAAAATATATAAACGGCAAATACTTATGATACTAAATAATTCCTTAGTAACAATTACTAAGTTTTTCGATAACCATTATACAACTATCCAATGATTAGTACATACTAATTGCAATTTAGTGTTTGTGTGGTGAGTAGTCACAATTTAGTGTTTGTATGGCTATCAAATTTTTTTATTGAAGGGGAAATAACTATTATACTCATTTAATAACAATTACTAATAAAATTTCTTAGTACTAAGTCAGACTTGTACTAAAAATAAAGAGATACTAACGCTTTCTTCTAATTGTTGGTTTTTGGTAATGAGAAAAACCTAAAAACTAATACTCCTAGCTATCAACAAACATAACAAACAGAACTATCACAAGCATTTAAAACATTTCAAACATGTGGGTGAAGTTTGTTGAGTTTGTTCCTATACGGTTTATTTGGTTGGAGTTTGTTAGCTCTAACTAACTCCTCCAACCAACATGTCTGTTTGTGCCTAAGTGTGTACATAAGGTGTATATATATAGACATTCATCAGTTGTAAATACATACAATCATACATTCAATAAAAAATTTCTATTCTACTTTTCAACTTTCTGTATTCTAAACCGTAAGCTCCATCTTTCTTCAAACTTTGAACTTTGAGTTTGCAAAGAACAATCAGGTGGATTTGTACCTTGCAAGCAAGAGAGGAACAAAGGGTGAGAATTTGTTTTGTGACTAAACAAATTGAAGGAAGAGGAAAGGAAAACAGTGAGTTAGGGATTATACCTTGTATGTCAACATAGTGGTGAAATTCTGAGAAAGAAGTCTCAAGAATTGCATCAAATCACAGCAAGTGCTCGCAAACAAGTAAAATCAGAGGATTAGGGTTTCCTACGCTTAAGGTGAAAAACAAAGAACTATAGAAGGATATCTAGAGGAAGTGGTTACCTCTACTATTGCTTCTGTAGGGTGATTTCAAGGGCGAAATCACAAAGTTTGTATCAGATCACAGAGGTTTCAGTGTGTGATTCTTTACCTAAGCGTGGTAAGAATCACTCTCAATCTTCGAGTACCTGCAAGGATTGAACAGATCAGAAGTTAGGGTTTCTGAAAATCACACAGAATCAAAAGAAAGGGTAAGTGATTGACACTCACCGAAGGTAATAGAGAGTGAGTTTGAGTGATTCAAACTCACGTTACCCAGAAATAAGGTCTACGAAGATTGGTGTTCATCGTTCTGATCTCAGTGAAGACTCAGAACAGAAACCAGTGATTTGTGGTGTTCATCATCGTCAAACATCATCATCGATCAAGAAACCATAGTTCTCAAGCTTCAATCACAGAGAGAGTGAGAGCTACAGAGCTAGGGTTTCCAACGAGAGAGAAGAAGGGAGAAGAAGAGAGAAACCAGAGAACCGGAGTTAGAGAGAGAGTGAAGCTGCGCAAGTGATCAAGAACCGGTTAGGGTTTCTTGATCACACAGATATATTTCGGGTCAAATTCAAGATCCACGCCTTTTGTTTGGATCGGGTCTCGGGTGCGCACGACCACCAAACAAATTTGTTTGACAGTACAAGTTAGTAACTGGGCTGGATCAAATTGTGAAGCTTGGGCTTTACAATTTGCACCCTCCTTCAATTACCAATACCACCTGCAAGAACAGCAAAGTGTTAGTTTTGAAAAAAATTCAATACTAATTAAATACCTAATGAATTTAAACTTTCAGTCTATTTTAATTCAGTAATTAAATTACCTAATGAAGTTAATTTTTAGTTTAATAGAATTTAATTATGAATTTTAACCTAATTAAATTATTTTAAAATTGACTAGAATTTCCATCTTATTAAAATCAAACCAAAGCCACGTGGTACATCTTCTGCACTCCTTAAACCTAAACGTGTGTGGATCCCCTAATCCCACTTGTACAACATGTATTGTCTAACCCCTTCATCAGAAAATTCATGGTAACAAAACAAATGGCTTCCAATGATCACAGTCAAAATACTTCACAACAGCAAAGGAAAATGAAACAGAGGAAAATTCATCGCAACAAAACAAATGGCTTCCAACTCTCTCCTATTTCTCTCGTTCGTGACAGTAGCTAAGGCAGAAACGAAAAGAGAAGACGAATATAGAACAAAAACGCAGAATAGAACAACAATGGGGGAAAACCGTGCTGAAAAACGAACCAGAGATGGAGAAAAAGAACGTGTTTGTTGGAGATGAACAAATAAGAACGCAGAATATAATATATATTTTTTAAAATTGAAAACACTTTCAAAAAGGGCAAAACGTATCCCGTTGTTAGCCCGAACGTATCTGTGTTAGCCAGCCGTGTCCCACGAGTATCCCACACGTATCCTTTACGTATCTGTCATTTTTCTTTTAAAAAAATAAATATAAATGTTAGGATACTCTATGGATACGTATCCCGCCGTATCGGACACATGTCGATATCGGATACGTGTCGGATACCGATACTTGGTCCATTTTGGAGTATCGGGGCTTTCCAGCTCATGAGTCATGACACCAAAAAGTGTTGTGTTGTGTTGTGACTTGCATGGGTCCAAACCAGTGTTATTAAAATTGACTCGGTGATCGACTCGGTCAGAGCACTGGGTCACATGTTTAATGGGCGGATCGTTGGGTCACTAATCGGCCCGCATGACCCATAAAACTTGTAAAAACTAATAAAAATAGGCATGATGTGTATAAATTGATTAAATTCATGCATCACAGAGTTATGAAATTTTTTACCATTTTTAAAAAATGTCTAAAAACTCATAAAATATTAACATAACTAACTTATTTAGTATTAAAAAAAACATTAAATGTTAAATAGATATATAAAATAGGTAGAGTGAAATTTGTTAGAAATAAAAGAATGAATGGTCTAAATATATTTAAATACACAAGATAACAACATAATATTGTTGCCCTCATGGTTAGTTTGTGCTGCCAGTACATAGAGGCTGATGACGTCATACCGAACCAATAAATGTAGGATTTCATTTCTAGTGTAACGTGCTTTTGATTTGAGATTTGTTGGCAATAGAATAGGCTAAAGCCTTTAGTTACTTTGATGTGGCTATAGGTCTTGTTTTCCTTTCTTTCAGTGGATTGCATGTGGGTCCTACTACCGTCCTAGGATCTAATAACCTAACATATAAATACTTTTCTCCTCATTGTAATTCCTTTAAACTTTGATGAATGTGAAATCATTTGCTACATTTGCAAAAGTATAGGCGTGAGGCATGGGAGCATTATAGAAATGAGGTCATCATGTTTTCCTTAGTTCTTGGAATGTAAACTTGAACAACCACCTTTGAGGCTTAGAGAAGCTCAAAACGGTGTGTCGTCTTCATCTTCATCTCAAGGAAGAAGTGGCATACATCGTTCTCCAATTCATCTCTATTCTTTCCACATTTGATTATTTCTTCACTTTTCTCTTTTTCAAGTAAGTGTTATGATCTAATCTTGAAATTGTGTTCATGTCCATCATCATGACTAAAAGATTCATATAGATTTGTTTTTCACTGCTGGAGAATCCTAATGTTAGGGAGTTTTGTGAAAAGAAACGCAACCTCTACACAAATAAAGTAATAAGAGCAGTTAGGAAGAATTTTCTAGGAAACAATATACTGATACAACAATGTTATTTGGACAGAAAAAATTAGACAAAAATAGACAAAAACCAACTTACAATATCAATTATTCAAATTTTTAGGTCATTAATCAAGTGATCAATTAACCAAGTTTTTAATCAACGCCTAAAGCGTGAAAAAGCGAGGTTGGTTAATAGAATTGGCCGATAAAATTCGATTAATTGTACGTTGATTGATTTTATTCTGAAATTTTTGGCTAGATAACATTATTGATACTGATATCGGGTGGAAACATGCGCAAAATATTACTGATGGCTAATTCTCGGCGGATTTGAAATCGCAGGTATTAAATGAGTGATGTTGATGATAGCTATACCTAAATGATGTTGACATACTGATGATGCCTCTCCCTGAAGCTTCTAGATGCTAAGGTCATGTATAAATACTGACTGTAACCGAATTCCACTCATTGTGAATGAATCACAGATTCTGATAATTCACTCTCTCTAGATTTCCTCTCTATTATGCATAATTTTGCTGCATGATGTTGGATCTGAGTTGTTGGGATTCTTCAAAAGGTGGAATAGCTAATAACAATGAAACCCAATAGTTGGATACTTCAGCAATCTGAAACCCATGTAAATCTCTATTGATTGAAATAAAATCTCAGCTCATCAACTTTCCATCCTTTTATATTCATAATTAGTCCCTTGCTTTTGGATTTAGAGTGATTATCGTGGGAGAATTCATAATTTGGTTGCAGAGTGATTATCGTGCGCAAAACTTAAATATATTTAGTAGTCGGCCTACTAAAAATAGCGGTATTTCAATAATTTCACGTGTTTTTTTTTTCTGGATGGGCCGTGATCCTCCCCATCCCTAATGAAAATCCGTCTCTAAAAACGTCGTAAACCGTTTCAAAGATAAAAATCCTGAAACAAGAAAATGATCTAAAAATAAAATGATTCGAGCGAGAATATAGAAAATCTAACAGAGTCTTCAGACATAATTGACATTTCAGTTCCAGAATAATTAATCAAGTACTTGAAAAATTCTAAAATTAAAGAGATCTCAAAAAATTATGTTAAGAATGAAATACGACGGAACCGAAAAGAAGTCAATGTTGACGATGTTTTTTAATATATAATATAGCGCTAAATATAGTAAATGATAGTGAGGATCGTGAAACAATATCTATTAAAGATTGTAGACAAAACGGGAATTGGCAAAAGTTGAAAGACAAAACTGAAGCAAAATTAAACTCGCTTTATAAGCAAAAAAAAGAAATTGGACCTGTAGTCCAAACAGTTAAAGGTGTGAGATCGGTTAGATACAAATGAGCTTTTGTGAGAAAATGAAATGAGAATGGTGAAATTGTGAAAGCTTGATGAGTAGTTTGTATCACATCGACACTAGTGGAGCATCAACCAGTCGACCTCATCCTGCTTAGAGCTCAGTGGAGGTAGCGCAACTTACATCGCAGATGTAGGCCCATCAGAAGGAGATCACTGCTTATCAAGGGGGATATAGCGAGGATGCAGGGGCAGCAAAAAAAGATGATGAAGATGTATAGAAAGATGCAGCAGAGGCCTCTCCACCCTCAATGGGGATGGTGGCGATCGCGGTGGCTTCAATCAGTGTTATCAAACCCGGGCCGACCAGGTCGGTCGGACATGTTGGATCGGAAATGAAGTTGACCCGCGTTGGCCCGTGATGACGTCATCGACCCGCGCCTTTGACCAGGTCCAACTCGAGTCAACCCGACCTTGACTCGGTCAAATCAACTTGTTGACCGAAAATTATTTAGCATAATGGTTTGCCTAGGTGTTGAACCCAGTACCTGGTGCCTAAGATGCAAGTTGTAACTTATAACCAATTGAGCTACTTGATGTGTTGGTACATTGACAGCATATATTATACTTAAGTCATTCATTTTTTCTATTTTTTGTTAAAAAACCCTTTTAATCTATTAATTATATTTATTTATTATTTACTTTTATACTTACATACATGTGTTATTATATCTGTATTACGCATATATCTTATTTAATATCTAATAATTTGTATCATATTCCATAAATTTTAGATTCTATATATTATTGAGTATGAATAACTATTCATTTTAAAACTTATATCAATATTCATTTAATTCATATTGAAAATTGAAAATATTGACATACAATATTAGATATTTCATCAGTTTTAGTACGTCACGGGTCATGCGGGCCAACTAGTGACCCTTCGATCCGACCATTGACTCAATGACCCAGTGACCTATTCGGGTCGATCACCCGTTCGATTTTAATAACATTGGCTTCAATGATTATTAGGATTTCTTTAGTACTTTTTAGATTTTTATGACACTTTGTTTGGATTAGAATACATTTGGATTATGGTTATGACATTTTATGATTATATAATTATATAATTTTTTTTGGTTCTTTATATATATATTGTGTTGGATGAATGGTTTAATTTAAGTTGTTTTTCAATTTCTAGAAAAATATGTTTGATAGTAAGCATGTTGCAACCAAAAAAATTTAATTATACTGGTAACTAGGACGATTACCCGTGCGATGCACGGGTAGGTGATTAACAGGCCTACAGATGTAGATTCGAAAAAACATCAATATTTTATAAGGGGAGTATAAAAATACGCAACACATATATATAAGACGAAGAGGCAACAATAGCCCTTGGTGGGATGAAGTCTAAGTCCCTTTATGCACCTCTTTTTTTTATAAGTCCCTTTGTGTGGGTTACTTAGTCATATATGTGTTAGAGTATGGCTTTGAAATTTCTTTGTATGTGTTATAGTATGGTTTGAAATTTCCTTGTACATATTAACTAACCAACGGTTATGTTATATTTACCATTTTTCACTTACATACGATTTGATCAGAAATATTTTAGAGCTCGTCGTATTTACCTTTCAGGAGATAGATACGAATTTCGCCAAATTTTCGTGATCGTATTTATCTAGATACGATAAAGAAGCTTCAAAAAATGAGTTCTGGAAAAAAAAAGAGTGAGACATTAATTTTTGTTAGATTAATAATGGACATAAAGTTTGCATTATTTACAACTAATGTTATCAAAAATGTCTCCCAAATTGATTAATAAAGTAGTCGGTGTAAAAAGTGTACCATGCTATAACACATACATGACTAAGAACACACACAAATGGATTTATAAAAAAAGTACATAAAGGCACTTATAAGAAAAAATAAAAATAAAGTTTTTCCCCCAAATGAGGAAAAGATGCGACTTTGTATTAATAGTTAGGGAATATAGAGTGGGGGTATATTGGTAAGCAGTGGCAGTCTACAAAATGAGAAGTACATTTTGATAATAAAAAAAGAGAGTGTTGGACAAAAACAAAAATTTTGCCAAGGATAAATGGGTCCAAAAAAATATAGAGTGGGGGTATATTGGTAAATGGTGGTAAAAAAATTTCCCACCAAAAGTGGCTATTGTCAACGATCTTGTATTAATATATAGAGATAAATCAGTTGGTTTAATTTTTGTCGGGGTATGTCGGTCCCCAAAAATATAGATCGAGAGTATATTAGTAAGCGAGTGGAGTACAAAATGAGAAGTACATTTTGATAATAAAAAGAGTGTTGGACAAAAAAAATTGGCAGGGGGTATATGTCGGTCCAAAAATATAGAGTGGGGTATATTGGTAAACAAAGATGAGGTACAAAAAAAGGGGGTATATTGGTAAATGGTGGGGTACAAAATATAGAGTGGGGTATGTTGGTCCAAAAATATATAGAGTGGGGGTATATTAGTAAAGCAATGGGGTATAAAATGAGGGTATATTGGTAAATGACCTTACATGTGCATGTGCATACATGTATGTATGCATGACATGTAAAAAAATTTCCCCCTTTCCCACCAAAACTCAAAAGATGCCATTTTTATTCCCTTTTGATGCCACTCTCTCTTAATAAAGAGAGATTACTAACAGACATGCTCATTGGTAACTGTGTCATATGTGATGTGTATCGACACATATGGTTATCGATAATTATTGATGGGCACAAAAGTCGACATTAGTTCTCGACGGACAATGTCGTTGATAATTACCGACATATTTCTTTTGCACATCGATTCGTGTTTCGACTCAACTCCCTCCGGCGGCCATGACCCTATCAGTAATCTGTCGAAAATAAGTAGTTAACAACAACTTTTTGACTTTATTGACAGCCTTTTACCGGTGACCAACTATTTTCTTACAGTGAAATAATTAAATCATTTCAATTATTATTAATTAAAGTCAAACTTTCAATATTAAAAGATCACATGTTACATTATAGTGTGATAATAACAATTAGGCAAAAAAATCTCTGGTATAGCACCTAATCAAACGATTTAGTAGAAGAATTGTCGGTATTAGCATTTCAAAACCTAGATTATTTTAGACAGGGTTGGTAAGTAGAGCCAACCTGTGTAAGCCAATTTAGCCACAACCTGGCCTTGTCACAGCACCCTTAGTGTGGCCCACCAACTAAACACTAGATTATTAGCTGGGAAGCTAAGAATTAGTGGATGCCTAATCAACATCAATAGTAACGTATGAATACAGTTTATTCATTTAAATATTTTTTTATATTTTTTGGCAGGTTATTCAATTTAAAATATTTTTTCCAAAGTTCTTCAACCCCACTCCGGTATATAAGGAAAATAAACTATAATTAATATGAAGTTTGGTCGGCAAGTAGATCATAAAATATAACTCCAGTTTATTTCATTGGCAAAGATCAAACTCAGACACTAGTCAAAATAAAGTTACATTGGATGCCTATTATTAAATTATAAACATGAAGCAGCTTAACAAATTCCGGGATATGATTGCCCTCCTCTTTCTAATGTCAACAATAACCTTCCCTTTAGACTCACTTTAAGCGTAGACTAGCATTTTACACGTGCATACGTACGGGTGATATTGTATTTATTATAACTATCTATAAAATTGTTAACATGTTAAAAGTTGCAAAATATAATAAAAAAAAAAACAAAAACTACAAAAAGACGATATTTCAAATTTATTAAAATAGTTGTGTTGCAAAAAGTTTTAAAAAAAAGTCGGCATCATCTTATAATATTAATAATAAAGTAAAAATGAGGAAAAAAGAAAATGGGATGTAATAATGGTTGTATCTTTTTATAATAGTGGCGCTCCCATTGGCGCTTTCGTTGTTGTTCTCGTTGGCGCTCCCGTTGGCGCTTCTGTTGGCGCGACTGTTGTTGCTCTCGTTGGCGCTCCCGCTGGCACTTCTGTTAGCGCTTCCATTGGCGCTCTCGTTGATGCTCTCGTTGTTGCTCCCGTGCAGCTCACGGAAAAAGTGGATGGATTTAATTATTGACTTTTTTAGGAAAAATAATTTTAGAATTTTTGCTAGCGGTATCGCTTATTTTGACTATCGGTGGTGATAAAATTAATTGAGTTTAGTAGTTTAGAGAAGATTAAAGTAAATAATAAATTCTTCATAATTTAATATCAATTTTATTAAGTTTATTTAATTACTAATTTTGTAGAAGAAATAAATTTAAAAATAATGTGTTTTTTTTAAAAAAAAATTGTCTGCGCTCGTTAGTGCAGCAGGCAGCACACAACTTTTGTCCCGTTTGCACTTGTGCGTATGCACGAGCATCCTACTATCGCTGACATTGTCGTTGCTACTCCCGTGGCTCACGAAAAAAGTGGATGAAATTTAATTATTGTTTTTTTAGAAAAAATGATTTTGGAATTTTTGCAAGCAGTATCTCTTTTTTTGACAAATGGTAGTGCTTAAATTAATTGCGTTTAGTAGTTTGAGTAGATTATAGTAATAGTAAATTCTACATAATTTAATATTAGTTTAATTAATATTATGTAATTACTGTTTTTAACAAAAAATTAATTTTGTAAAAAAAAATGTGGTAGTGAGTTGAATGACTATGTTGATAGTAAAGAGAAGTGAAATAAGTGAGAGAAATGAAATAGAAGAGTAGTTTTAAAGTGAAATAAAAAAATTAAAAAATGATATAAGAGTCTTTTTAAGTGAAATAAAAAAATTAAAAAAATGATACAAGAGTGGGACCCACAAATGATAAAAATAAGTGAGGGAAAAAAAGTGAAAGAGATAATATAGTAATTTTGGTGGTAGATTGATGATATATATTTATATTTATATTTATAGTAGATTAGACCAAAATATAATTGCTGTATTAGGTGGTTAAACCACCATTAAAATCTTTATATGTTGCCAATTAAGAAGAATAAACCACTCAGACTCAGACATTACCAACAACATAAGTAATGTTCAATGAAATCTCATAGTTGAAGGAGCAATATATTACAGATACAAAACTTTAGAAGAAATATTTATACACAGAAAAAAGGAATGATTAGCAGAGTATTCTGTATCATTCCTAAAAAACAAAAGAAAAAATACGCGACGAGGTATTATAAGTGGTAGAATAGTCTTGCTACCACGATTCACTGAGATTCAGTCATTGTCGCTTCGATTCGTCAAGATAAAAGACAAAAGAAAAAGAACAGAAATGCATAATAATTCTGACAAACAAAACCAAGATAAGCTAATATGGTGAACTAGTACTAATTTTCTCTCTACAAAACAAACAAAAAGCAGTATAATCATGAGTTTCTTCTATCTTGAATATGACAAATTGGGTCTTGAATTTGATCCATAGAAGAAATAGAAGTTCTTTTGATAAACTCCAAGCAATCAGCAATAGCTTCAGCATAGAAAGAATTATTCCTTCCATAAGATGAAATTCTACAACAATCTTGACCTTTGATTCTTTCCTCCTTCATCAAACCACTTCTACTATTGTTTCTTTTGAACTCACTTTTTCTACAGAACACTTTCTTCAGCAACTGAATAGCTTGTGCATGTGAAACTTTCATTTTATCAAATAGTCTAAGGAAGAACTTGAACTTTTTTCTTAGGCGCAGAAAGTAAAGCCTTCTTAAGTTCAATCTGAATCCTCTACATTTTCCATGGTAGATGGATGATGATGATGATGATGATGATGATTTTCCACTGCTAACTCTGTTGTAATTCATGTGACACATGTTTGGTGTAAGATTGTGTTGTTGTGTACAAATATATAATGTTGAAGGGAGACTTTTTATAATGATGGGGTTTGTGTGGTATGAAGGAAGAAGCTTGGAAATTTATGGATTTGGATTGTTTTGAAAGTTTGGTTGGTTTGGTATCGTAAAGACAAAGGAGTGTGTGCCTTTGAGGTGTATTATATATGACCTGGACTAAACTTAAAACAATTTGTGTGTGTGTGTGTGTGTTTTTTTTTGTCAGAAATGACAAATGAACACCACGCGCACACACTATCACACGGTCACACTTGGGTTCAAATCTGGGAGCAGACGTCTTCATTTCGCTGAAATTGCCAATACAACCAGCAATATGAGGGAAAAACTTGTGTGTGATTAAATATAGGAAGGGGTTATCCTTAGGGCTTAATTCAATTAGCAAATGTCTATTTTCAAGGTGGATATCATCACCCGGATTCGAACTCAGGACATCGTAGTTTTGTGTGTGAGTTTTATGTGGTATTTGTCGCCCTGTCTATATATACTAAAAAAATATAGGAAGAGGATGATAAACAATTTAAAATCAAGATGTTGAATAATTGATTGGTGTGTGGTAGGGTCATAAAGGTAAACGAAAATGAGCAAAAGAGAAAAATGCCATTGTTTCTTTTTCAAAGTAGGTGACTAAAGTGGCAAAGGAATAGTATCAAATTGGTGAGATCCCATAATTGGGTTGATTAGTCTATATTCTAATATTGATTATTGATTATTAAAGTTTTGTTAGTCTAACAAAGTTTGACTTCTGAATTGGCTTTTATGCCTATGGTAGAGTGGCTAGCTTTCTTATTAGGAATGTGATTGTTCCCCTCTGTGTTCCATGAAAATATGTCTAATTGCTGCTTACCTTTAATCATAATAACGAACTTTTAGGACTAATGGTCACTCAAATTTATGATGCCTTTAATATCCACTAATCTTCTAAAGTAGCTCATCCACAGTTTTCTTTGAAATTTGAGGTTACCTTTAATAACTACTACTTTGGAATTATTATTATTATTATTATTATTTGTGGTATCCACAGATAAGTTACTGATACAATTACTTAAGAAATTACTTATTTATACTCACACGTCTACGGTTGGGTCATCACAGCTTACTAATAAAACAGAAGTGTTGCGTGGACACTCAGATGACATTCAAATTAATCCGCAACGCTCCGCTCTCCCCTCCCACTCCCCCCACCTTTGATTGTTTGTATAAAAGACCAAAAAAGTTGTTTACCACAAGATGGATAAGCTTAATAGTGTTCTTATTTTCCATAGATGAGCTAGCTCATCAAGTCTCTCCAATTCATAATTTTCAAAAGTTCTAGATGTAACCAATTAGAATAAATCAAATGGTGTTTGTTCTTCTTGTTCTATTATATTGACCAAAATTATTGGTCAACCGTTACATGCCCCTCTGATGTCATGTAATGGATAAAAGACAAGAAAATCGAAAACAAAAGTTAAATTTGTACATGTCATGAAACTTGAAATTAATGAACTTACTTACAATGGAGGTAGATGAAGAAACTTATGTCAACAATATTGGCCATCAACTATGCATAACTAATAGGGGTTGACCTATTAGAGCATAACAAAATTTGTATTCAAAAGATTTCAAGTTCAAATCCCCAATAGTAATGACTCATATTTCGGACAACCTTCGTGGCTTTTGCTGAATTTGATGTCATTACCTTATCTGTCTAAATAACCTTTTGTGTATATTTGATATTTGTTTGTTAAAAGAAGAGCAACGCGTGGACTTTCCCTTATAGAACCAAAATAAATTGTGGGTAACCGGTTATCCAAATCCCTAACATTTTTTATTCCAAGCTTATAACATGCAAATATTCTAAGGAGAGCTGACTTTAATTTTTTTTGTTATTTCCAGCCTAGAGAGGATTACTTTAAACTTCTAAGTAACCATAACAAATTATTATCTAAGGAGCAGAATGGAGTTTTTTTTTTGTTTTTTTATTTTATCAACTACATATTTCACTCAACAAGATAAAGAGTCATTACAAAATAAGTACAAACTAAGAAGCAAAGTGGAGTTAAAATGGATTTTATATGTTTTTTTTGGACAACAGGATTTTATATTTTTATTTGGTTAGTTATTTTTTTTATCGCCTGCTGTCTAAAAAACACCGAGTTTGCACAATTAGCGAAACAAAACAGTTCAATTAGGCATGGCAATGAGGTTTATTCAAAGTCATAAGTGAAACAAAACAGTTCAATTCCCCGCCATTCAAAGTCATAAGCGATTTTATTGTCGTGTCTATCTCCAACAGTCACACTAGGGTTCTGCTCTCTGAAGCTGGCGTCCTCATGTTGCTAAAAATTGCCAATGTCCCCATATTGCCGATTCATATTTTAATAAGCAAAGAGGTTTATTTTTACAACCCAGAATATAAGAAGCATACAACAATTTTAAATACATTAAATACTAATATTACTCTTATTTTAATAATTGGTGATAAATTAAGTTAGTGAAATCATTGCGCGGATTAAACTACTGCCATTAATTATAACTCATCGCTTATGAAATAAATTTTTGAGTAAATATAGAATCTTTAGGAATATTAATTACAATTATTAGCTTATTACAAATTTTGTTTAGTCAATGTGAATTTAAGGTTTTATTTCTTACACGAAATGATTTATCAACCAAAGCCATTATTAACTAGAAAAACAAGCCAAGTTTGAATTAATTGGAGATAGCAAATACATTAAAAAAAGTCAATATATGATAACTGATAAATTATATTGAGTGATAAAACAAAAACAGAAATTTGACTATGAACAAGTTTTCCCATTTCTTCTTTTTCCTCCAATGATCATGGAACACGAGTAACAATAATAAACTAACACTTGCGATCGGGTAAATTGAAAGGGAAGAACATATATTATCATTTTGGTATAAACCAGACATTCTCTACGCGCAACTGTAAAAATTAATCCTTCGAAACGAGTAGGACCACAATGGGCGCGACAAAGCTCTCCCTCAAGAGATTTAACACTCATACATGCCCAAAGACTAGATTTGAAACCAAGAGATTTAACACTCTTGGGTAAATAACGTGCATTCAATTATTCATAGCTCCCATCCATATATTAAAATGGTATATGCACTTGGGTTTTGGTCATGTTGTGTTACGTAAATGGTATATATTAAAGTAGTTTTTATAGAAAGAAAAGCAGCAAAAGCTCATCGTGTGAAATAACACTTTACAAATAACTTCGCTAACCTCCCAATTATGTGATCATTGAACTCCATAATGTTCCTCCAAATCAGGATCCATCACAATCCTGCAACAAGAAAAGTAGTAGAATAATCTCCACAAAGCCCTACTTGTTTTATTAATAAGTTTCCCTTCTAAGCAGCCAACCTTAATTGCATATTTTCTAGGATGTTATTGTAGACATCTTTGAGGTCTCCCTTGTATAAGAGGAAAGCCAAGGGAGTATCCCAAGTCTGCAAAAAAATGAATGGAGGAGATGCATTTGAGAGCTTCATTCTAGAGCAGGTAGATTTTGACTTGGTTACATTAACTGTAAGCCTGAGAAAAATCTTCTATGGTATTCATAACAACTTGTACCAATTGAGGGTTAACTTCACAAAATAATAACAAATCATCACAAATAAAAGGTGAGATAAACCGAGCATGATCTTCCAAATCCCCAAGGTTATCTTGTGTTGTATGCTTAATGCAAACTTCTCCATGCATAAAACAATGGAGTAGAGGGATAACATTGATGAATCTCCCACGAACAATTTGGAGTTAAGCTCATGACTTTAAGCTCGTTCCAAAGAATAACGTGGTTACTAGAGCATACACAACCCATAATCAACTTAACAGTAACACAGGGAAATCCAAAATAGAAGTCAACTCAAGGAAGTTCCAATTGAGCCTAGTTGTCAACTTGTCATACACAATTTTCAAGGTCAAACTTAAAAGCAAGTATTTTTCTTTGCTCATGAGTGATGCATAGAATTACCCCTCAATGTAAATCTCAATAACCAAATTGCCAGTTTAATGATGCCATCTTCAGCAATTACAGAATCCTAACTAGCTCATATTAACATAGTCATGGTAAAATCGCAATGCTTGAGAAAATCATATAGGGGGATTTTACATTGAATATTCCAGACATAAATATATCCTACACTAGGCTAGAAATTGGCGTGAATTTCACGGACATGAATAATTTCTTTAAAATGTTTCTAGGTCAACTATCCTATAAATAAATCATGGTAAAGGAGATTTGTAAGAAATCATCAATAACCACTATTCCGACTGTTCAAATGGGACACGTACAAACAACTGCCCATGCAGTGTTACCACAGCGGATGTCTGATGAGGATCAATTCTTGAGGGCAAGCTCACAACCTGGATTCATAAAAATATTTATATTAGAGCAATAGAGACACGGGTATTGAGTAATTTTCCATAGTATTCCTGAAGAATAACGAAGAAATAGCAAAGAAAAAAATGGTGTAAGAAGAAAAATATACCTTTTTGAAAGGTGTAACACCCCAGGGGTTATCGGGATGTTCCGGCTCACCACTTATGACCAATCGTCCTACCGGGTCTGATTGAACGCGGACCTAGGTTAATAGAAAGTACACATGATTATCTTCAAATAATAATATATATATATATATATATATATATATATATAATAAAAATCATATATTACCAATTGTATATAAAAATACATTTAAATGTTATTTGAACTAATTTTAATAACTCAAACACAATAATTTAATCTCATCGATTCAAAATAGTTAATAAAATTAGTTCAAATAACATTTAAATCTTTTAGTATGTACTTGCTTTATTAACTATCCACTTATGACCAATAAGAGCTGAAGGATCCGGTAAATTAATGGACTAGACTAGATAGAACACTACTGGACAACTTGTTGTGTCGTACACTGTTTGATGGACAATGGACAACGCAAGCAAAAAATGTAAAATTTGTACTAAAATTCCCTTTATGATGTATATAATGATTTATATAACATATATTATAATATAATTTGAAAGTTATAAAAAAAAGGAGAGAGAAAAGAGATTGGGAGAGAGAGGGGGGGGTCTTGAGATGAGAACATAGAAGGGACTAGAGAGAGATGAGGAGAGAGGGAGAGAGAGAAAAAAAAAGATTATTGAGAAAATAAAAGATAGTATTTGTATTTTTTTTACTGTGGTTTTGTGAGGGACAGAAATTTGTGTTTTTGCCCAGTCATTTGCCCCCACTTTTGTCCAGTACCATGACCAGTTTCCAAATAAGTCCCTTACTTTTAAGCAAATCAAATGCATTCTAATTTTCATCATAAAACAAGATAAAGCAATCAGAATGTGTAGTACCTCTTCTCGCAGAAGTCCAGGAACTAAAGCATATACCTCGAAACAATCTTTCTGCACAAGAAAGTTTTCATTGAGATGAGTAAACTACATATACAGATTGTAATATATTAAAATAAAAATATTTAGAACTTACAGTTTTTTGAACATTGACTTTTACCCAATCAGCAGGAGGTCCAATATCAACAACAGATGTATCCAATCTAGCAGCCACAGATATAAACACAGGCAGGCAAGTCAGTGAATGAAACAAGTGTCGAAGTAAAAATTCTCATGAAGAGATAGGTTCGCAACACATTTCATCTGCTAACTACACAGACAAGCAAGCAAAACATGGTAAAATGGAGATAAAAAAAGAGTAACTGTGTCTTAACTGTGGTTTAGATGGTTTACTGCGTGCTGCTTTGACTGCATTATCCATATAAGATGGTTTCTTACGTTTAAGTAAATCTGAGTCAATAAGAGGTACGATTCAATACTGAGAATCATTTAAGAACACAGTAAAAATTATAATACAAGGATGAAGGATCATACTGATGCTCTTAAGCTGCTTTTCACGCTTTTGCACAGGCACAGCATTCCTATCCTAAGAAAAACAGAAGCATTGAACAATCATATGGACGTGAAAGCACAAAATGAAAAATAACTTGTAAGAACAAAATAATAACGTCAAATTCTATCAGACCTTTATAATAGGGTCACTAACTTCACCATTGCCAAGAAGACGTTGTGAGTGCCAACCTCGCATAGCCTGTTCAGCAGCATATCTCCGGGCTCTACCTGATGCTGAAGCCTGGATAAACTCATCATTTTAAAATGATTGTAAGACACAAATTAGTATAGTGATCACAGTGATACTGACAATAGTTCATTTTCTCTAGCATAGCCAACAACAAAACGAGGAAAGCTACTGGATTGCAAGAACCAATTTCAGACATTGTTCAAGCAACATTCACATGAAATACAACCCAGTTAATTAATGATGCCGTAACCCACATGCAGTTGTTACTAACCTATGGGTGGGGAAGAAGAGAAAAATTTGTAGGCAAGAAAAGACACAGATGAAACTTTCTTCTTGGTAAAAAAATACTAACGCGGCCTTATCAAACTGCAGGAAAGAGATTAGCCTGATTATAATTTAATTTCACAAAAGCATTAACTGGAAAATAAGAATGCTAGTTGATTTAGAAACAATCCCCCACTAAGCTATTGAAGTAACTTGTGTTAACAACAAAAACTATTAGAGATAAAACATATCAGTAGCAATTTGAACCAATAAATCTGTCATAACTTTTTTCTCTTTAAACAGAACAAATGATTTTGATAGACAATCAAAAAGAGAATTGCAGTATTGCCCTGTTAATTTGGTAGCTATATGCATGTTTGTTTTTCATTCATTTGGGGATAAGTATATCGCTTTTTAAAGCTCTTGATAAGATCTTATTTATATTTATAAGTTTACAAATACAAAATAAGTCTAACCCAAACACATTCAACACATTCAATTGATGAGATCATGGTGATGAGAATGCTCCTTATATATTATCATTGTCCAGGCTTACGGAAGTTAAATACAAATAATATATTACCTGATTTTCAATAATCATAGGCTCTGGAGTAGATGCGACGGGGACACTCAGCTCACCGCCTTTTATATTATGCCTTTCATAATCAAGAAGGGCCTGGAGCAGTATATCAAAACAGCAATAATGAAGTAACAAGGGTAAATAAGGAGTGGATTACAGGCTGCATAGTTCTAAAGGTACCATTATCATACAGTTTTCTCAATAATAAAATCCAAATAAATGTGCATCGCATATTAATGTCTACAGCATGGTTAAAGGATGACATTTGAAGCCAACCATGTGAGAAAGGAAACTAACAGAAACTATAGTCCATGCAGTATTGAACATATTGTAAGAAAATCTCGGTGCATGGCAACGGCATAACTGGTATAAAACCTTCTTTGATAGAGAAGGTCATCACTTGAATATTCACCATTAAACCAACTAGAAAAAGTATGGTGACACAAAAGTTGTCAAAGCATCCAGGTAAATGCATATCATTGACACCAAAAGCAAGCACAAATATAAACTATACTTGTAACTTCTTTTTTTTTGGTCTAGGGGTCTTTGACCCCACTCCGGTGTCCGGGGGAAAGGGGCCCTGAATAATCCGGAGTTCGGCCGAGAGGTAAGTAAAGTCTAGCTTCAATTTGTATACTTGTAACTTGTAAAGTGTAAACAAATTTCTTTTTATTAAAAAAAGGCATTATTTAAAGCATAACTTATTAACAAAAAAAAATCACCTTCTCATAAAATCCCCGAAAAGTCCAGGAAACTGTGGTGCACGTCCTGCATGAGATAAAACAGAGGACAGTATAAGTATATTATTATGAATAATTGATTCCATCCAAACAGCTCACAGTATCCGACAACATCACCAAGTTGACACCCAATAACAATAACACTTAAAGATACACAAAGCACTAATGCAAACTTCCCAGATAAGGAGACTTCTAAATTTCAGAGCAATGAACAGGATCGTGACATAAAATTGCAAGTTGGTCCTTACTTTGGAGGTTTGAAAGACTCTCCCACTTGCCGCCACAACTTACATGAGGTTACCTATTCATAAATATAAGCCAGTTAGGTAGATATCTTATAAACAATGAAAACAACTTATTTGAAATAAACAAACTGTCAGTTTAAATGTGATGTCGATCAGTGTTAGTTTGGCTCAAGAAACAATCCCTAAAACTTTGCTCATCTAAAGCAAAATTACATGAAATTTACTTAAGGATTAAAAGAAAATTATGCAATTTTATAAGTCCAGTAGCACCAAAAAAAAATTTATAAACTGTTAGCAGTTAGGTGCATCAAAGCTGACTATAGGTTTATTAATTAAACAAACAAAAACAGATTTCAGGATGATGAAGTATAGTATATGGAAGGCTAGTACTTTCATGCCAATAACTACTAAACCCCATTATCTTGAATGGCTATGTCTTGAATGTCATTGTTATGAGAATATGAATGCCGGTGTTTTGAATGTCATTGTTATGAGAATATAAGATACTTGGAATTGTATAATCTCAACAAATTTGGATGTTCCGGGCATATTTCGAATTGTATTTCTATTCACACTATGCTGGCAAACATAAATACCTTGGTAAAAGAACATCTCACATACTGAAGTGAGAATAAATAAAAACACAGTTAATTCCTTTCAAATGTTTATATATCTCTTTCTCTACCCCCTGAATGTGTGTGTATGCATGCATTTCTTACTTCATTGTCGTTGCACATTCTATAATTATCTTCTCGCTTATCATACCTTATAGTCCACAAAATAAATCAAATTACATGCCAACCAACTCATATTCTGTGTGCCAACCAACAAGCTTAAACAGCAACTGCTAATTGCTATTTGAAATTACTATGGACCTCTACATTATTTATTCATTCTTCCAAAACCATTTACATAAATTTGTATGAACAATTCAGTTGAATAGAAAAATGAAATAAATAAATAAATTAATACCTTATCATAGCCTCCAAGTCTGATTACCGCTCTCCATAACCTGTGTTCCACCAATCAAGCATTAGCCAAGAGTGACAACATTTAGAATTTGCCTATTTATGTCATATTCAAAGATGGATAAACGTATAAATGAAACACATAAAACTCACTTAAGGCAATTAAGTCCTTCTCCATAAAATTTGGGAGGTTTGAATTCCATGCTCCTCTCCCTAAAGAAGCTTTCAAGCTCCTTCATAAAAGCTGATTGCTCCTCTTCCGTTCCCGACTCATTACCATCATAAAAATGTTCAGCATCCAAGAAAAACATGTTCTTTGAGTTCGAGTTCCCATTATCCGCAGGCTCAGCGGCTTGCTTTTCATCAGCCTTATTTTCAACTTCTAATACATTTTTTAACTCTGGTTTTGT
Organism: Oxytropis ochrocephala; assembly: GCA_020916435.1. Taxonomy (NCBI): domain Eukaryota; kingdom Viridiplantae; phylum Streptophyta; class Magnoliopsida; order Fabales; family Fabaceae; genus Oxytropis; species Oxytropis ochrocephala. The sequence goes on from CM037092.1 coordinate 12,562,194, forward strand.
ACCGGAAGGGGCATGTTGTGGTGTCGTTGGATCATTATGACTTGATGGCATAGGGTCATCATCACAAATTTTAGTATTAGCCGCTTCACAAACTTCAAGCTTCACCGCTGAAACAGCTGTTGGTTCAGCATCACCAACACTATTTTGACAAACATTATCATCATTCTGAATGCCATTATCACTCTTAGGAGGACAATCACCAACACTTTTTTGACACACATTATCATCAGTTTCAATCTCAACACCCTTATCACTCTTAGGAAGAGCATCACTAACGCTATTTTGACACACATGATCATCATTCTCCACGCTCTTATCACTCTTCAGAGGAGCATCACCAACACTATTTTGACAAACATTATCATCATTCTCAACGCCCTTATCACTCTTAGGAGGAGCATCACCAATGCTATTTTGACAAACATTATCATCATTCTCAATCTCGTCGCTCTTATCACTCTTAGAAGGAGCATCACCAACACTATTTTGACAAACAGTATCATCATTATCAACACTGTCATTACCCTGAGGAAGGTTTGTAACTTCCATCTTCATATCAGAAGCAGCTTCACACTCAGTTGTATTCAAAATCTGAGCATCAGCCTCGACCGGGACTGAGTGAAGGGTATCTTCAACATTTTCTTGTGGAACGCCTTCTGAAACAACCGTGGGTTTCACATTTGCATCCTTAGCAGGTGACTCTTCCTTCTCATTTTCAATATTATTCGACCCATTTTCAACATTCGTTGAAGTTTCCTCCACTGTAACAGGTTTAACTTCAATTTCCTCCACTGTAACAGGTTTAAGTACAATTTTCTCTACCGTAACAGGTTTAAGTTCTATTTGCTCTACAGTAACAGATTTAAGTTCAGTTTCCACTGCAGTATCAGGTTGAATTTCAGGTTGAACTTCAAGATTCATCTCTTGATCAAGGTATGATTCCAAGCCAGCAAGATTATCCAAAATGATGTGATGATCATCTGTTAACTGTTGACTAGTTGAAGCTTCATTTGAACTTTCACCAATGATTTGGCTATCCACAACTGGAGGATCACCCTTGCAAGCTTCCTCGTTTTCTTTTGTGTCACTCATTTGCAAATTTTAATCACGCATGAAATCACAAAAACCTGCTACACCAACCCAATTACAAACGAAGAAAAATTAAACAAAAGAGTAATAGAGAGAGCGGGGATATTTACCCTAAATACTAAACCCTAGCTAGTTATCTATTACTGCAAACAACCATAGTTAATTAACTAAAAAAAAGACTTTGTTATGAGCTTGTAAAATTCATAAAGCTAAAAACATTGCATTTCCGGGTGTTCCATGCAGGAATTCAAAGTGTGAAGAATTAAAAAAAAAAAAATCAAAAAATATAAATATTAGAAGAAATAACGTATGTAGAGATTACCAGTACAAAATTGAGATTGAAGGGTAAGCATAGAGCGTAAGCAGAGTTAAACCCTAAATTGAAGACTCTTCAGATAAGTTGAATATGAAAAACCCTGTGTTGCTTGTTACTTTCAGTGGTGCTGTGTGGAATTTTCATGAGAACGCAGTTTTCTTGTTGAAGCGGCAGATTTTGATCTGCGGTTGTTGCACGCGCTACGCGCCGCGCAATATTGTATCACAAAAACTGCGGGAATTCATACGACGTCGTAGCAGCGATGGCTAGATTTTGGACCTAATGTCCAACTTTGGCACTTACTTCTTACCCACCCCCTCCTACTCACAACACACCCCCAACCCCTCAATATTCCCAAAATACCCTTAATTAAAAAACCCTAAAATATTCACTTTCCCTCTCACACACACCCACACCCCCTTTTCCCTCTCTCAATCGAACCTTCCCTCTCACACACCCTCTCATATTCTCCCCTCACCTAACTCTGGCAAACACCTATCCAGCCACCATAGGTACGTCCAGCCACCACATTGTTGCTTCCTCTCCTCATATTCCCTCTCACACGCAGTTTGGTAAGCCCCATTTCTTCTTTTATGTTTTCATTTTTGTTTTTATTTTTAACATGTTACAGTGGTTCGGTGGTTTACCTTTGAACCGGTTAGATTTGCATGGTTCGCTAGTTAAAAAACCAACTGGTTCGGTCCCTAACAACCGAACCACTGAAGGTCTCAATTTCCAAGGAGCTAGTTTAGCCCCTAACTAATGAACTGGTTTGATCCCTAACAACCGAACCACTGTAAATCTGATTGAGATGAGTTATTTAGGGGGTTTCTACGTCATGTTGGGTGCATGATCGATGTCGTATCTGTCTGATCATATGGTCAGACAGTTTGTCTTTGTGCAGGGGATCACAGCTGACCCCAAACCTCCTAGGCGGATGCCTATTACCCGTGAAGCTACTGACGAGATGTGGACAAATTTCAACAACCATCTTATCACGTGTGGTCCGGCATTAGAGGATGGGAGCCAAGACACAGTTGAAGGATACTTTGCCTGGTATAGGATGGTATCCCACCCATACCTACGGTCAGAAAATTACCCCATGGCTGATGCTCAAGAGCTAAGACAAGTATCCATAATTTTTTAGTTGTCATTAAAGTTAATTACTGTTAAAGTTTTCATTATTTTAATTTCTGTATTTTTCATCTCATAGACTATACTGGAGATGGTGGCCTTGTTTGATGATATGGAACATGTGCTTGACAGTAGGATTCCACGGGGTACCCGTGCATGGGAGATAATTCATAGGCTGAAGACATTAGTGATGCCAATAGCGCGAGGGATGAGGAAGTTTAGTTGTGTCAACCAGGAGACAGATAGGCAAACACAACAGTTGTATTTTTTAAAGCTTTTCATGAGCAAATTTGAGGTTGTAAGACATTTTTATTTATATATTTATATTGTTTTGTTTATATGTATTGTTTCTTGAAGTAAGCCTCTAGCAATAACGAAACATTCAATCTCTATTTCAATTGTTTAAAACATTGAAACGAAATAAGTACGAACGAAACAACTACGAAACTAATGATTATTTGGGAAGTCCTGTTCCGAAACAAATGACTACGAATTGTTTCGACATAAACTGGAATGTTAGCATGTGTTTTGTAATGAGAAGCACTAGAGGACAAAGGGAGAATGACATGGCACAAGGTAGTGGAATGACAACAACCAATCGAATCGCAAGCAACCAACATGTGTGAGGAAAGTGTGATCACGCACTAGGAACGCGGCTCCGAGATTTGGCATAAGAGTGGCGTGAGAGAGAAATTGTTTGTGAACTTTCTCTCTGCACCTTCTATTCCTTCTCTCTCTGTTAGTGCCTTTGCACTTTCACGCCTTCAATCCAAAGAAGTGCATTGTATTGTACTGACCTTCATTCAATACAACTTGCACATTCCATTTATAATTGCATTTACTGTCACTCATCACATGTTTCCATCATTGTGCGAACGTCATTGTCGCTCTGAATCTCCATAGTTGAGTAATGAATAGACTTGTCCTCTCCTTGTGCTTGCGATAACGTAAATGACTTACGTTTTTACGCCACTCTCCTTCTGGACGAACCTTTTCCTTCAAATGGGTGAATGTTATATCCTTATTCGGCATACAAAAGATAGGATTACGACATTAAAACCAAACACTATTTTCCTTGTTGGTGACAGTTCGACGGTGATGAAAGGCGATTGGGAATTTATCAGTTTAGTATTGGGTTGCATAACTGTCATTTCATTTTAGAAATAACCGAAAAATACAGTGACTTCTAAGATGATGAATCAATTATAAGTCACTCACTAGTGAACTATTAAAAATGTTTATTTTAAAAAAAAGAAAAACTACAAATATTATCGTTAGAAAACCTGAACCATATAGCTCCATTTTCAAATTTCCTCTGAACCACACGATCTATTCAACACAAAAATTTACTTCTTGGCAGCCAGGTCTGAATTTAGTTTCAGCTAATTCTTTCGTCTACGACAACGCACACTTATGCATCACCATAAATGAATTATATATTGTCGTTATACTTATACATACGTACATTAATTGCGTGGATTTATTGAATTTATCTTGTATCATAATATCGTGGTTCCTTAATCCTTAGTCCTTCTGCTTAATTCGCATCACATATTTATTTTCATAATTAATTAACCAAACACAAAGGTCCTCCCCTTCATTTGTTACATCATGCATTAATGCAATCTTCTCACTCTCACCACTACAAATACAACGATGCCTCTACACAGTTCTAGTACGTGTGGCTCAAGCCAAACTGAACCAAAGGTTTAAACTTTAAGTACTATATATAGATTGATGGTTAGGATCGACGCCCTTATTCCTGGGTAGATTAAGCCACTAAGCGGATATGAGGTTTTTACGTACCATTAGCGATATATCTAATCTAACATATCCTAAATTTACCTAACTCCTTTTGAAACCAAATTATAGAACAGAAGATGACGTTTGAGGCCATGTTTTGTCAGTTTGCCGTATGAATATTGGCTGTCTCCTCCTCCTCCTCTTAATTACAATCCTAACAAATGGAGCTGTTCTCTTCTTATTTATTTCTGGCTCCACTTCACTTCAATGATTAAATTAAAGGCAACAAGACACAAAGGTTTAGTTCTCTGAATACTTCAATTTAAGCTAAGAATTCTTTATATAAGTTCACTAATCACCATTCACTACTATCCATCCTCAACTTCAATTCAAGGTACCAAAACAGCATCATCAATGAAAGTAATAAAAAACGTGTCAACTTATTTCTGTTGCATTAGAAGATGCTCCATCCTGTCTAACTCATCTCTGTTGCATTATTGAACCCTTATATTTTGTGTACAGGATTAACTAATTAATTAGGAGAATTGTGATAATGGGATTTCTGGAGCTTTTTTCAGTTGCCTCTTTTCCAGTGATCAAAGTATTACTAGTTACTGCACTTGGCTTACTTCTTGCACTGGATAGCATAAATCTGCTGGGAAAAGATGCAAGGATACAAACCAATCATGTAACTTCTTAAATTCTTAACTACATACATATTAATTTCCCTGTTTCTTCTTATTTCTATTTGTTTATGTACATCTTACTGATAATAATCTGTGACAGCTTGTACATTATGTGTTTAATCCTGCTCTTGTTGGTGGCAACTTGGCTGACACAATTACTTCTGAGAATGTTGTTTTATTGTGAGTACTGAGTTGTGATTTTTATTGGGGTTTGCTTTGTTACTTGAAATTATGGTTTGTAACATATTTTTTGTTGTTGTCATTATTATTAGGTGGTTCATGCCAGTCAATATTTTGATGACATTTTTGTTAGGCTCTGCCTTAGGATGGATCATTGTCAAACTCACAAAGCCTCCCAAACACACAGAAGGTTTAATAGTGGGTGTCTGTGCTGCAGGTTAGATCTCTTTTCTTCAAACATAAATTAGTGCAATCCGTAAGGCCTAGGTCAGCTGGCACTGGTCGAAATTGTTTGCCTGAATATCATCACTCGGATTCAAACTCAGAACCTTATTATAGTTAATGTATGTGAGTTTCAAGTGACACTTACCACTCTGTCATGTGATGATTTCACATTTGACTATTATTTTTTTCAATACCAAAGTCTATATATACAATCTTGGCTACATAGCATGAAAACCTTTAATTCATGGTTTTTTATGTCTTTATGTTCATGATTGAGGCTGCATCAACTACATTTGACTGTGATTCTCCACAATATCAAGTATCTCGACACAAAACATAATCAAAAACCCTGTCAATGACAGGAATCTTGAATTCAAGCTATAGCATCAGTTATTGTATTGGTTGAGCTTATTTTAAGATTGGTATATGTATATATATGAACAGGAAATTTAGGAAACTTGCCTATAATCATTATCCCAGCTATTTGTAAAGACAAAGGGAGTCCATTTGGAGACCCTGATGTCTGCTATCAATATGGGATGGCTTATGCTTCACTTTCTATGGCAGTATGTTATTGTTTGTGACTTCATTAGTTGTTCCTTTCATAATTATTGTTTCTTTTTATGTTTTCTAATAAATTGGCATTCAACTGCAGATTGGAGCTGTTTTTATATGGACTTATGTCTACAACATAATGAGGATTTCCTCAAGTAAAGTCAACAAAGAAGGTAACACTAAAACAAGTAGTAACTACCTCACATTGCAGGCTTCAGGGGATTTATCAGAATCACTCATAGAGGATATCTCAGAACCCTCAAGTCCAGCAAAAGGCAATGTGGATGATGAACACATCCTATTGCTTTCTAGCAATGAGTCTGAACAGAAAGTTAAGGTTTGTACAAATTTCCCTTTCAAATGACATTTTATTAATAATCAAAGCTAGATTGTCTCTAGTACTAGTTGTATTGACAATTTTCAGCGATATGAAAACACTGGTTCCAAGGTTGGGTGTGTTTATTGCATAGTGCGTGTGGTGTTTATTTGCCATAACATACTCAATGAGTAGTTGTCTAGCAATTCCAGTAGAATGATAGAAAACTAATTCCAGAAATTTCATTGCAGGTGCCAATCTTGGATAAAATAAAGCAAAAATTGGGAATAATTTTAGGGAACCCTAATGTGAGAGCCATATTTTCACCAGCAACTATTGGAGCGGTACGATTAAGTGTTCATTTTCATGTCAAAAATCTCGATCACCAACCATGTATATAAATTAAATCCTTACTAATAAAGGAAAAAATATTAATTTAATATTTTCTTTATATATGCAGATTGTTGGCTTTATTATTGGTGTAGTTCCCCAGTTACGTAGTTTATTGATTGGTAGCAATGCTCCGCTTCATGTGATTGAAGACTCTGTTTCTATGTTGGGGTATGCATCTCAAAATTTAATCTTAACTTTTTTTTTTTACTTACTTACAAAGGGTGAAGCCCGAAAAGAGATTACACGAAAACTAAAGAAAGAGTAAAAACTTCAAAAATATTACATGCAGTGATGCTTCAGTTCCAACAATAACTCTTATAATGGGGGCCAACCTTCTTAAAGGTATAATAATAATCGTTTGTATAGTTAGGCTAGGCTTGTGGTGGATTGATTAAAACTAATAATTAAATTATTGTGGATGAATGGAACAGGGTTGAAGGGAGCAAGTACTCCATTTTGGACACTTATAGGAATCATAGCAGCTCGATATATTTTGCTCCCAATTTTTGGTGTTGTTATTATTAAAGGAGCAACACACTTGGGTTTGGTGCAGCCAGATCCCTTATATCACTTTATTCTTCTCCTTCAATATGCATTGCCACCAGCTATGAATATAGGTAAATTCATTGTATCAATATATATATATATATATATATAAAATTGTTTTCTATTTGTATCAATTTCTGCTTTTCACCTTATAATTGTTCAAATTTGACTTCTCTCTGCTAGGCACCATAGCTCAATTGTTTGGAGCTGGGGAAAGTGAATGTTCTATAATCATGTTATGGACATATGCATTGGCTTCAGTTGCGGTTACTCTGTGGTCAACCTTCTTCCTGTGGCTTGTAGCTTAAATTAATTGATTTCATTAATCTTTTACCTTAACTTCTATCCTTTCCAGTAAGCCTGGAATTGCTTATATATCTATCTGTAACTTTTAAGCAAAGCTTTCTCAAATGGACCTGTATGGTGTGAAATTTTTTGGTTGAAGATACATAATATATGTGTGCATGCAGCATGCCCTTTTTTTTTCTTCCTTCTTAATTCGAGATTTTATTAATAAAAAATCTAAACCCAATATTAAAGGGAGCGATATAGGGAGAAGCCTCGTAGGGAGACGACTGAAAGCTGCACTGGTAGAGTTCCAGAATTAAGAAGCGTCGTCACTAAATCAATACATAGATTAAACATAGAATCAACTAAAATCAGTATTCGTGCATAGATGAGAGATTGACTACATCTAATCCGTATAAATTAAAGAGGTTTAGCTATCAATTCTATGGAAGCTTTACAAAGATGCACGAAGGAATTGAAGAATAATCTAGTTACCTCTTTTCCAAGCTTCCCTAGAGCTAATCTTCACTTTGTTTAGCCTTGGTTCGTATCCATATGTTCTCCTCCTTTCAAGATATCGGAATGTCGAAGAAAGGCCTTTTATAGTTTTGCAGAAAAAAATAGAGTTGACTAATTTGGCTCAGCCACATAGCTCCTAGCTAAGCCAAAAAATGTATTTGGAGATTACCCTGTCATGAAGAAAATTATTCTAGCTTAGCCAAATCCTGAATGGCTTAGCCCATTTTATAACAACATTCTGACCTTATTTAGTTATTTTAGTACAGTTAGAAAATATTTGACTTAGCCAAATTTCTCAATATTGAATTATTTCTCTATGTATCAATGTGGCTTAGCCATAATAGATTTGGCTTAGCCAGAGTGTTCAGAAATTCTTCTTTTTCTTCATTCTTCAATATTTTTGCTTGAACTCTTTATCAAATTTTAGTCTACAATTCTTTCATCTGTTTCAAGCTATAAAAAGGGATTAAAACGTACAAAAACTTACAATCACACACATAAACCTACTTAAATAAAAACAAAATCAAATTAACACTTTTCGGGGTTAGATAATAGCAAATTCATTTCAATAAATTCAATAACGTGCTATTCTTTTCAAACCAAATTCAAGTATATTTGACACTTACAGGAACCTAACAAAAAGAGTGCAGTTTAACCAAGCTTTCGGAAGGAACTTTTCCTGCACATTGGTGTTGTGTTGCTAAGAGAGGAGCTTTGGTGCTTAGTGCGATGAAACTAAGGCGAGTAAATAAAAAGCGTTCTGGCATAAGGTGTGCTGCTCGTTGATTAGTGCACGGGCACTTGGTCGCTTCTTGGTGGTTTTTTAGGAGTGGTTATTCACTGTTATGTTTTAGATTTGGTCAATTGAGGCGTTGGAGTGGTTATTCTTAGATGTTTTTGTGACCATGTTGTGTTCGCTTTGGTCTTTTGTTTTTTATTAGAGTTTTCTTGGTGTAAGTATGGATTTGGATCCTCTCATTCTCATCTCCCTCAATCATCTCTATCTCTCTCTTAATTTCATTCTCTCATCACCAACAAATTATTAAACAATTATGAGAGAGAGTGAAATTAAGGGAGAGATAGAGAGGATGTAGGGAGATGTAGGTGTGGGAAGGAGAGGATCCAAGCACGTGTAAGTATAGAGGTATTTATGTTTCTTACCATAGGTGTTTCTACATTATTTTGGGTGTTTTGTAGTGGTGTTGTTGATTGATTGTGCTGGTATTTTTTGGCTTTGGCCACTAGGTGTCTTGTAGCAATCATGGGTGATTCTTGACTGTGTTGGTGTATATGGCCTTAATCTTCGTAGCCTTGTGTGTTGCTTACGCTAGGTCCTATTAATGAAATTTTTTCAATTATCGAATAAACTAGTAGGATACATGTGCATACGCACGGGGTGCTGCAACGAACTTAGACATAATTTAAATAATCTGGACAGCACTTCGTGAAAAAAAGACAAATTTAAGGTAGTTAAAAAATGAGTCTCAAATAAAAATTTAGATAAATATTAAAATCTAAAAATGTAAAAGTATCATTTAAAAACAATCATGCATTTATCCCGTGTTCTTTTATATATTAGTAGTGGTGTTGTTATCCGTGTTTTTTTATATGTCGGTGCGATCATCTCGTGTTTTTACATACATCATTGCAATTATCCGTGTTTTTTTATATTTCAATAAAGTTATCCGTGTTTTTAATATATCAGTGAAGTTATCTCATAGTTTCAATTTATTATTTTAGTTGATTAATAGATTATAAGTAGATACTAACGGATAGATGGTAGATTATCAAATATTTCAGTGAAGTGTTTTTTATATATCAGTGCAGTTATCCAGTGTTTTTATACGTATCAGTGCAGTTATCTCATAGTTTCAATTGATTATTTTAGTTGATTAGTACATTATAGTAGATAGTAAAAGATAGATAGTAGATTATCAAATATATCAATGCAATTATCCCGTGTTTTTTTATATATCAGCATAGTTATCTCGTGTTTTTTATATATCAGTACAGTTATCCCGTGTTTTAAATATTAATCAGTAGTTGAAATAGTCATTAAGTTTTCCTTTCTTTCTACATATTAATATCGTGTTTTTTATATATCAGTGAAGTTATCCCGTGTTTTTATACGTTAGTGCAGTTATCTCGTAGTTTAGATTGATTATTTAGTTTGTTAGTAGATTTGATTTGATTTGGTTTGAATTTCGAAATTTGAAAAAAAAGGAGGGAAAGTTAAAAAAATGGGAGTGAGAAGAAAGTGCATTGGGAGAAGAAAATTGAACAAGAATGTGATAGTAAATTACAATGTTGCCCTTAGTTAGATAAGTTGTCAAATAAATAGGGAAACTTGTTTGAGTAATTTAAGTATGGTTTGTTTGTATAAATAGATATTAGATTAGATTAGTAGATAGTGGGTAAAGAAAGTTGGTGAGTTTGATTTGAATTTTGAATTTTGAATTTTGAAAAAAAAAAGTAAGAGAAAGTAAGAAAAAAGTGGGAGTGAGAAAAAAATGCATTGGGAGAATAAACTTGATAAAAGTATGATAGTAAATTACAATGTTGTCTTTAGTTAAATAAATTGTCAAGTAAATAAGGAGGCTTGTTTGAGTAATTTAAATGTGGTTTGTTTGCATAAATAGATTAAGTGTGGTTTGTTGGTATAAATAGATAAATAGATATTAGGTTAGATAGTAAATAGGAGTAAATTGTAGATTATTTAATATTAATTTAATTATATTAGATTATATAATGATTAAAAATTTGGGAAAAGAAATATTTTTAAATGAAGGGTGTGGGGGCCACTAATAATAGATGTGTAAGAAGTTAGAAATATTTGAAAATGTGAGATTGAAAGAGAGCAAGTGAGAAAGGAAGAGAAAATAGAATTTAAAAATGATAAATAAAATTAAAGTGATGATGTGTCAAAAAGTAATATGCCTAAAATTATAATTTTGTAAATTGTTTATTTGTATAAATAGAAGATATATATTAGAAGGTAGTGATATCTATCTACCTTCTACAAGGGCACAGATCCTCTGCAATTTTGGTGGGAACTGCAGAGTGTAGTTAGTGTAAATAGAGACATTTAACATCAGTTTTGCAAACGAACCGATGTAAAATGTCTCTATTTACATCGATATTTCTGCGATTCCCGCCAAAACGCCGAAAGAGATCCGTCTTGAGATTATATAGAACTCACAATTATCATGTACTAGGTCGCAAGAAAATCACCCTACATAGTTTTATACTTTTATTACATTCTCTTCGGCACCAAATATGGCACCACATTTTTTCCTATCAAAACCGTATAGCATTATCCTTCGTGTGTTAAAAGAATGTTTATAGCATATTCAACATATCATGGTTAGAAAATTGTTTTTTTGAAAACAGGTTAGAAAATTGTTTTACATAATAATTTTTTGCACTTAAAATTTGAAATTATCATTTATACTATAAATGTAAAAATTAGGCTAAAACATGTTTTTGTTCATTTATGTTTTACTAAAATTTCAGTTTGATCCTTCGTAATTTTTTTTGTCACTTTGGCCCTTCATGTTCAAATTTGTGTCAAAGTAGTACTTTTTTTAACTTTCTGTCCACTAATGTTAACGGATGTCATGCTAGCTGTTATCAGAGGTCGTGACTTTGTTTAGTTAACATTAATGATTAGGAAAAAACAGAAACGACCAAATCGAAATTTTGGTTAAAACATAAAAGACCAAAGTGCACTTTTGCGAAAAGAAGCTTCGTCTTCATCCCAATGAGGAGAGAGAGAGAGAGAGAGGTCACAGTGATAGTGATGGTGGCGCAATGGAAAGAGATGAGAGGGTACTAGTGGTGGTGGGATTTGGGAATGAAGATGGATTTTTTTGTTGGCAAAAATCCATCTTTGTCACCCTCTCCACGAAAGGAACATTTGTACGGACTTCTTAACAAAGATTGGTGCTTCCTCAAGCCTCACTTGAATCACTTTTGAGAATCCTCCTCGTGACACACAACTATTTGAGGATGTTAATAGGGTGCAATTTTTGAGAGAGTAGTTTTTTATTTTTCCTTTTGTTTTGGGTGCTTTTAATACGAGACAATTTGGTGAACCATTAAATTAAATATGGTCGATGTAATATAAAATTCATCAACCGTTAAGATTACTCTTCCAACTGGAATGATTTGATTTGCTTGCTCATGTAACAAAAAAATAGAAATGCATAAACAATAATTCGAAATCCTTTAATCCAATTCAACGAAATAGCTAACATATCGTCGCCCTAATAACAAAGCAAATCACTGTAAACTCAAACTCATCTACTTCCTCGCTACGCTAACATCAACGTTTTCACTTCTTTCCTCAAATTTCTTTCTTCACCTTCTGAATTCTACCAGTGGCCACAGTGTGAATGTTGTTTCTCATTCTGTATCTGTCTCACTCAACCCACTCAAAACCCAACTCAGCTTCCACCCAACAATATTTACTACTCTTTCACTTACACAATCTCTTTCCCCTTTCATTCAACTTCAACTTCCACGTCTACTTCGTTTCCTTTCCAACATCCCGGTTTGTCCTTTTCTCTCTATTTGACCTAATTTCTGCAATTGTAATTCTTCTTTTATATTTTTACCTTAATTATCCAATTTCCTACAATGCCCGCTTTTAATCGGACATTTCCGTTTGCAATGGTGTCAGAGAGCTGAAACTGTATCATTCATTACATGAATCGTGATGATGATGGCAATTATGTAGTTTTTTTTTTAAAAAATATTTTGATTTCGGTTGTATTTAATCATTTGAGATGAGCCCTAATTTTTGGACAAGGTTATTGTCTTGATGAGATGTTGATGCTATTGTGATTATTATTGGGTTTTCTGTAAAATGGAATTTGAACATATGAGTTCAAGCAACGATGCCATTGAAATTGATATGATAGGGTTAGGGGATGATAATGCTGCCAATGATATTGACCACTTTGTTGAAGATGATGATGACCTTGTTAGTGTTAGTGTTAGTGTTGGAAATAGTCCTACTTCTGCTGCGGCTATTACCAGCCAAGCTGCTACTATGGTTCCCCAAATCCCTGGAGGGGACACAAATCTTGAACCTTGTCAAGGTATGGAATTCGAGTCAGAAGAGGCTGCTAAGGCCTTTTATAATTCCTATGCTCGCCGTATCGGCTTTAGTATACGTGCGAGTGGTGCTCGCCGTTCTAGGCGTGATGGTGCTATAATTCAGAGGACTTTTGTGTGTGCCAAGCAAGGTTTTCGCGTGGAGAAGGAGAGGGATTATCTCGATGGACGAGCTAAGCGGCCTCGTGCTGAGACCCGTGTTGGTTGCAAGGCCAGGTTGGTTGTTAAAATTCAAGATTCTGGCAGATGGGTGGTTCGTTCCTTTGTAAAGGAACACAACCATGACTTGGTTCCACCTGATAAAGTGCATTGCCTACGCTCTCATCGACATGTTTCAGGTCCGGCTAAGTCATTGATTGATACTTTACAGGGTGCTGGAATAGGAGCTAGTGGAATTATGACTGCACTTATCAAAGAATATGGCGCAATTAGCAATATTGGTTTCACTGAGCGTGACTGTAGGAATTATATGAGTAGTAGTAAGCAAAGGACCCTTGGAGGTGATCCTCAGAGCCTCATAGATTACTTGAAGAGCAAACAAGCAGAGGATCCTTCATTTTTCTATGCTGTGCACGGTGATGAAGATCATTGCATGAGTAATATCTTTTGGGTTGATCCTAATGCAAGAACTAACTACTCTTACTTTGGTGACACTGTTACCTTTGACACAACATATAGGTCGAACCGATATAGATTGCCTTTTGCACCTTTCACAGGTGTAAATCATCATGGGCAGCCTGTTTTATTTGGTTGTGCTCTCCTGATAAATGAATCTGAGGAATCTTTTGTCTGGCTGTTCAAAACCTGGCTTGAAGCAATGTCGAAGGGACCTCCGATTTCGATTACTACCGATCATGATAGGGTAATTCGTGCAGCCATCAACCATGTCTTTCCTGATACCCGTCACCGATTTTGCAAGTGGCACATTTTTAAAGAATGCCAAGAGATGTTGTCTCATGTAATTTCTGAACACCATACTTTTGAAGCTGACCTCCATAAATGCGTTAACCTGTCAGAGTCTATGGAGGAATTTGAATCTTGTTGGTCCTCTCTAATTGATAGGTACAATCTCAAAGAAAATGAATGGCTCCAGGCAATTTATGTTGATAGGGGGCAATGGGTTCCTGTGTACTTGAGGGACACATTTTTTGCAGAAATGTCGATAACACAACGAAGTGATAGCATAAACTCTTACTTTGATGGATATATCAATGCTTCAACCACGCTTCAGCTTTTTGTTCGGCAGTATGAGAAGGCTTTGGAGAGCCGTTATGAGAAAGAAATCAAAGCTGATTTTGACACCATAAACACTGCTCCAGTTTTAAAGACTCCATCACCCATGGAGAAACAGGCAGCTGGAGTTTACACAAGGAGATTGTTTATCAAATTTCAAGAAGAGTTGTTTGTGACATTAACTTTCTTGGCAAACAAAGTAGAGGAAGAAGAAATGACTACCGTGTATAGAGTAGCCAAATATGGAGAAGTTCAGAAGGATTACTTTGTCAGATTTAACTCTTCTGAGATGAAAGCTACGTGTAGTTGTCAGATGTTTGAGTTTTCTGGTATAGTTTGTAGACATATATTGACTGTTTTTAGGGTGACCAATCTTCTTACTTTACCATCTCATTATATTTTAAAAAGATGGAGCAGAAATGCTAAAAGTGGTATCATATTGGACGAACGTGCTAGTGATGTGTTAAATGTTCCACAAGAATCTCTAACTGTTCGATACAATAAACTTCATCACGAGGCCCTTAAGTATGTTGATGAGGGAGTGAACTCCCCAAAAATTTACGATGTGGCTATGAGTGCGCTTCGGGAGGCTGCAAATAAAGTGGCACTTGCATCAAAAAATGGTGGAAGATTGGGCATTTCAAATGGAATATGTAAAGAAGACCTTCATCAGAGGCAGAGCAATGAAGCAACTACAAGTTGTAGTAATACTCAACTTAGTTCACAACCATCTTCATCTAAGGTCTGTTGTTCTTGGTAATTTATGATAGCAGTTTCTATCTGTATCAATATTTCTGTCCTTTTGTTGTTCATAAAATTTGAATATGCTACTAATATTTTAAGTGGTTATAGTTATATATTAATCCTAGTGACGTTGTTCCAAGATTTTTGTTGAAGTTATAGGGTTTAGATAAAGAGGAAAGAGAGAGAATAAAGAATTTGAATCATGAATATGATTTGTTATAATTGATGATTATGATTTGATACAAAATAGACTAACCACCGACCTTTATTTATCTATAACTATATATAAAGGGGATTCCAAAAAAAACTGTCACTTTTGGTGTCAGATTTTTCTGACGAAAATACCCTTAGTGTAAGTAAAATTTTCTAATAAACATCTTTCCCCCGCTAGTACTTATTATGAGACTCCAAATCCTAATTAAATAGGGATACAAATCATGATAATAACAAAGAAACATGGAAACCAATCTTAAGAGATACTCTAAGTCTAAAATAAAAAACGAATCCCATTAGATAATTGAACACACTCTTATATAATAACACTCTCCCTCAAGAGAAAGCTTATTAAGCTTTCACATTGTTATGAAAGTAACCTTTGAAAGAGAAAATAACCAAATAATATAATTTGATACTGAAAATCGGCAGGAACAGATTAATCTTGAACAAGAGTGATGACCAAATTGCACGTAAGACAATACCTGTGTTAAATCACAGCTAAGACAAAAAAAATGGTGCCAAACCGCAACTGAAGCAAACCAGTACTAAACCGCAACCGAGACAAAACCAAAACTAAATGGTAACTTTGACAAAACTAGAGCAAAATGTTATTTATGCCATGCTAGACTATTAAAATCGCTATTTCTATAAACATGTAAACTGACATGGTAGGATGAATGATCTTAGTTGAAACCTAGTTGATGTAAGACAGAGAGTTCTGATACCTTTATAAACATAGAGAATACGATGAAAGAGAAAAAGGAGATTAGGGGAAGGAAGAGAAAGTCTGAAGAGTATAGAGATATCAATATCTGAAAAGAGTTAAAAAGCTTCATTCAAAAATTGAAACTCAAGCCCACCAGCCAAAATTAGTCTGTATTGCAGTTGAACCTATCTCTTGCTAATTGTGAACTAGTGATTCTATTAGAACAAGACAACTTCAACTGAAAAAAAAAATCTTGAACAAATTAAATTCATTCACTGGTGTAAATCACACAATACATCTACAATAAGTTTCAGACACATGATACCAAAATTCTATTAAACTTTAATTATAAAATAACATCAGAGTGCCATTTTTCTGATGTTTTGTTTTATGAATAAGAAACTTATGATTTGAGACCAGATGTCCTATAAAGCAAAGATGCTACAAATTTGCCGTATCTTGTCTTAAGAAAATGAAGACTAATCGAAGAGTCTGGTTATTTTAAGAGTGAAAGGATTATAATAGATATTATGACCTCTTCTGCCACCCTTTCGCATTGACAAGCCTATATTGTTGATATAGTTCTCAAAGAATAGCATAGATATAAAACTGTCAAGAAAATACTATTTCACTTATCAATTATCATAGGGAATCTTGTTTAAATTGCTATAAGCTATGCAGAGGGATTACACAGGTATTTGGATCTTTTTTCAGAAAACAAAATTGCCCGTTTTTCTTTGTTTTCAAGACGATTCTTGATCCTCTTGCCCTGTATCTTGAGTTTAATATTAGAGGTGGAGGCCCTATATTATGAGATTGCTCAAACCAAACCAATGGAATCTAGTATTTTAGAGTAGTGAGGGGAGGAAAAGGATGAATAACTTCTCATTTCTAAATTTGAGAAAATTATATAATCTTCATAAAATTGTATAAGAGATGATTGCAAAAGTTATGTGATAATTTGTCATTCTAAAGATTATTGAATAAGGAAATGCTTACTTAAAATATTAAAAAAAGACACCCCTCTACTCCCTTCCCTAAAATGTCCCACCAAACATGGTCCCTAACAAGACTTAATACATAGCAGTGTGTTGTGACATTTTCTGATCTCCGTAGTGAATTCCACCTAGTGAGAAAATGGGCCTGTTTGGATGAGCTTATTTTTAAGCTTATGGGAAACAACTTACAGAGATAAATAAGTTTTTATGGTAATTTTTTAGTTCCCACTAACAAAAGTTATATTTCCATAAGTTGTTTTACCGTAAATTATCTTGACAAACTTATAAATAATACATAAAAGCTTATTTATTTGCATAAGTTGTTTTTCATAAGCTCAAAATAAGCTCTATCCAAACAGACCCAATGTTTGGTTGTCGTTAATGTTGATAGTCCCTAATAAAATTGCACACAATGCATGCTTGTTTTGATATGTGCTCCCGTTGCCCTCAAGAGAACCCATAATTCATTCTCATTTTATTCTGTTTTGTTTCTAATATTGTATGTATCTTTGTTGTAGGATGACGTGGACAGAACTATTGAGAAGTTGACACGTCAACTTGACCGAGCTCGTAGGAAGTGTGAAGTTTATAGGTCTAACTTGGTGACGATTTTAAACGATATGGAACAGCAGAAGCTAGAATTATCAGTTAAAGTCCAAAATATCAAGTTAGGGATGAGAGATGATGGCCTT
Organism: Oxytropis ochrocephala; assembly: GCA_020916435.1. Taxonomy (NCBI): domain Eukaryota; kingdom Viridiplantae; phylum Streptophyta; class Magnoliopsida; order Fabales; family Fabaceae; genus Oxytropis; species Oxytropis ochrocephala. Next base: position 12,579,891 of record CM037092.1, read on the forward strand.
TCATGGAGTTGATGCATGTATTTTTCTCCTGTGATGGTAACCCTCTTGCAAGCAAAGCATTTTGAGTCTGATATTGTTTATGCGGAGTAAGAAGGGGATTTCAGAAGCTGTAAAAAAGTGAACGTCTAACCAGTTTCTAACGAGTGAATAATTTACTTTTGTTGTTTACTGCACTAGTTGGGTTGAGTCATACTACTCCTGTCAGTTTAGTACAAATGAGAATATTAGAGTTAGCAGAGACATCTTGATGGGTCTCTAAGGTACCAAATTGTAGAAAATGTATTAGTAGAAAAGCTGCGTTTAGTGCCACTTCAGCTCTTATTTTTTTTTCCTTTCTTCTAATGAAACAAAATTGAACTTTTAAGAATCCTTCTAAAGCAAGTGGCTGGTTTGTACTTAACATTAGGTGACTTAGTAAAATAGGTGTCTCTTCTTTGAGTACAGTGGAGCTTAACTTTTGTATTATTATTATTATTATTATTATTATTATTATTATTATTATTATTATTATTATTATTATTATTATTATTATTATTATTATTATTATTATCTTTGGCCACATCGTGAGAAGATTCCACCAGCTTCTCCGTTTTCATTGTTTGAGCATAGCTTTTTTTTTTTTGGCAAACTGTTTGAGCATAGCTTTTAGCTGGGTATGGTAGTTAGCTTGTGCAATTAACAATTTAATTGCTTTAATTATTGCTGTTTTTTTTTTTTTGATTCTCTAGTTCAAGTCAATAACAGAGTTGGTTTCTGATATAACTATCATCCATTATATTAGGTCCCCATTATAGGTGACACTTACACTACATCAGTTTTTAAGTAATCCATTGATTTTTTGATTTAAAATAATATTTATTAGATTTAATTATTGGATAAGATAAAAAAATTTCTTACCAAACGATTGGAATAGATAGTGCTTAGGATTTGCTTTATTACAATTTTTAAGAAATTAAATAAAATAGTCGTTTGGGTAAGTATTTTGCAACATTTCTTAAAATATATTCGTGGTTATCTACATTTGTTTGTTACTTCATGTTTATTTTTTCAATTTTATTACTGAGTCACCTTTTTGCTACTCTCTCTTAACTTAATTATAAATAAAATTGCCAGTTTACATCAATTAAGAAAGATAATCAAGTTAATTTAATTTCCATGATGTAATAAAGAAAAAATATTTGCTCTAACAGCAAATGGTCAAAAGGGAAAAGTGTTTTATTGAATGGTCAACCACACTTATATACACAGAGTTTTGCTGTATCAAGTAATTACAAGAGAATTAGACTTGGGCTTTGGACCTCAACATGAGTCCACTAACTAGGCCCAAGACTCTAACAGACCTTACAAACTTTCCCTTAGTACTGATATCAAATTGATATCAGTTTACAACATTTTCAACAAGCTAACAGAACAAACTAACAAGATAACAAAGCAAGCTAATCAAACACAGATTTGCAGATAGATTTCTGTCACTTGTTGCTCATTCCTAGATACATCTTCAACCTGTCAAACGTTTCATTCTTCACACCCTTGGTCAATATATCAGCCAGTTGATTTTGAGTGTTGCAGTATTTCAATTCAATTATACCTTCTCTGCAGAGGTTCCTAAGGAAATGGAACCTCACATCGATGTGTTTACTCCTACCATGCAACACTGGATTCTTGGACAATTTGATGGTTGAATTGTTGTCACACATGATAGTTAGACAGTTGCCTTGCTTCACCCCAAGCTCACTTAGAATATTTCTTACCCAAATGCCTTGACAGACACTGAATGCTGCTGCTACAAACTCAGCTTCTGTTGTTGACAAAGTCACAATTGGTTGCTTTTTGGAGCACCAAGACACAGCTCCTGCACCTAGCATGAATACATAACCAGTGGTGCTCTTTCTATCTACCAAATCACCTGCATAATCACTATCACAATATCCCAACACCTCCTGTTTTTCACCTCTTTTATATAAAATTCCCAAGTCTGCCGATCCCTTGAGATACCGAAGAATTCTTTTGGCAGCAATTAAATGTTGTTCAGTGGGTTTCTCCATAAATCTACTGATGAGACTGACACTAAACATGATATCAGGTCTTGAAGCGTTTAGATACATTAAGCTTCCAACTATTTGTTTAAAGTCAGTGGAGTTAACATAGTTTCCATCATCATTCTTCACAAGCTTAGTTCTGCAAAGAATGGGGTTAGCAAGCGAGTTTGCTTTCCCTCATTCCAAACCTATCCAGAATTTCTTCAATGTACTTTTGTTGCTTAATAAGTATTCCTCTATCATCTTGAATCACCTCTACTCCAAGGAAGTAGCTCATCCTTCCCAAATCAGTCATGTCAAAGTTCCTTTGCATAGATTCCTTGAATTGATCGTTAAGCGCTTATTGTTACGGTGTACAATAAGTCATCCACATACAAGCTGACTATTATAATATCAGTTTCAGATACCTTCTTAGTGAACAATGTGTGTTCATAAGCACATTTCTTGAAGCCTTCATATCTGAAATAGGACTCTATCTTGCTGTACCATGCCCTTGGGGCTTGCTTCAATCCATATAATGCCTTCTTCAATTGGTAGACCATGTGTTCTCTTCCTCTTTTCTCAAAACCTTCTGGTTGCTCAACATACACAGTTTCTTCAAGCTCTCCATGTAAAAAGGCACTCTTTACATCTAATTGGAAGACATCCCAATTCTCTTGTGCTGCTACAGCTAGTACACACCTAATGGTGTCCCACCTAGCAACCGGAGCATATACCTCAGAATAATCCACACCATATTGCTGAGCATATCCTTTTGCCACCAAACGTGCCTTGAACTTCTCTACTTTCCCTGCTTCATTGTACTTGGTTTTGTATATCTACTTGACTCCAATCTTCTTTGCTTCCTTTGGTAAGTTCACTAGAGACCAAGTGTCATTCTTTTCAATGGACTTTATTTCACTTTCCATAGCATTCCTCCACTTCTCATACTTCACGACACGCAAATGTGGTTGGATCACTAATCTTTGTCATGCACTTGTCATTAAACTCGTAAATGATTTCCATCCTCATCACTTTCTAACTCATCTCCCAAAGACAAAATCATCTAAGTAAGTTTGGTTTCTTTCTCGCTCTTTCTCATTACGACAAGATCGGTATTTTCCTCATCAGCAGCAGTTGAGGATTCTCCAATTTCATGACTTGTGGTGGTAGTAGAGCCTGCATTCTGAGTGTCCACAGTCTCTTGATTTCGTTCTTCTCTTCTTTGGTTCAATTAAATTTTCTTCAACTCGTTTCTCAATATCGATTATTAATTTCATCGATCCACGCATACGAGTTGTCATCATTGTTATTCCACTTCCAGTTCTCATTTTCATCAAACACCACATCTTTGCTTATCAGAATTTTCTTAGCAATAGGATCATACAATCTATATGACTTAGATTCGTCACTTACTCCTAGGAAAATGCATTTCAAACTTTTATCATCAAGCTTCTTTCTATGTGCATCAGAAATGTGCATGTGAGCTATACAACCAAACACCCTAAAGTGTCTAACCGATGGTTTTGTTCCACTCCAAGCCTCTTCATGTGTTGTATCTTTTAAGGACATGGTTGGATTCCTATTTAACACATAAAAGGTCCATTTGACAGCTTCAGGCCAGAACTGTTTTGGCAACTTGGCCTCCTTTATCAAGCTCCTAACCATATTCATGACCGATCTATTCTTTCTCTCAGCTACCAGATTCATTGGGGTGTGTAAGTGGTGTGAGTTGTCTTTTAATTCCATTTACTTCACAAAATTCAATAAACTCCTTGGAATTATACTCCCCTCCCCTATCACTTCTTAGACAACTAATTTGGCATTGGGATTCTTTTTCAACCATTATTTTAAATCTCTTAAACACATCTAATGCAGCTGATTTTTCAGAGATAAAATATACCCAACCTTTCCTAGAAAAATCATCAATGAATGTGATAAAATACCTCTTTTGGCTGTTGGATGCTGGAGTGATAGGTCCACAAATATCTGTGTGAATGAGCTCCAGCTTCCTTGAAGCTCTCCATTTGCTCTTCTTGGACATAGTGAAGGTAGAAAGCCCTCACTCCTGACTACCTGTGGTAAATAACAACAGAAAGGGTGAGTCTCGAACTATATAATAAAAGTTATAATAAGCAATATATAATCATAGTGAAGCTATGTCCAAGAAGAGCAAATGGAGAGCTTCAAGGAAGCTGGAGCTCCTACCAATTGAGCTACTAGCATAATTGGCTTCCTTACCATCATTTGTAGGGCATTCAGACTGATAATGTCCCATTTTACGACATTTGTAACACTCTATGTGCTCCTTTGACCCTGCTCTGCCTCTACCTCTTCCACCACCTCTACCACGACCTCTTCCTCCATTTCTTTCTGGGCCCGAGACCTTGAGAGCTTGTTCATCTTCCTTCTTTCCCATCATTCGTTGTTCTTCCACAAGGATTGCACTTTGCAGTTCATCAATTGTGAGAGTTTCAACATTTGTAGATAGATTAATTGAACACATAACGTAATTCCATTTGGACGTCATTGATCTCATTATCTTTTCTACAACTACAGTATCAGTAAGGTTCTCACCGTGTGCTTTCATCTTGCTCGCGATAGCAAGAGTTCTTGCAAAGTAATCGTTCACGCTCTCGTCTTCCTTCATCCCCAAAACTTCAAATTCACGCCTCAATGTCTGCAATTGGGCTCTTTTCACCTTCGATGAACCTTGAAATTTTTGTTTGAGAGAATCCCAAATGTCTTTAGAGGTATCCATCTTCAAGATTGTTTCAAGAATCTTGCGATCTAAAGCTTGGAGCAGTAGTTCTTGGCCTTTAGATCTTTCGCACTTTGCTTCATTCACGATTTCGGTTCCTCCGAGTGGCGTTCACGCGAACGACGACGAATTCCATTCTGAACCACCTCCCAGTATTCTTTGGAGCGAAGCAAGTTCTCCATTAATACAACCCAATGATCATAGTGTCCATCGTATTTTGGTATTGCAGCTTGAACGAAGGTTCCATTCTCACGTTCCGCCATTGATGATCGGCAGAAAACACGCACGGTGGTTTTACGACGGTTATTACGGTTACAGTTGACGTTTAACGGTTTCAGGCTCGTAACGAGCTCTGGTACCAATTCTAACAGCAAATGGTCAAAAGGGAAAAGTGTTTTATTGAATGGTCAACCACACTTATATACACAGAGTTTTGCTGTATCAAGTAATTACAAGAGAATTAGACTTGGGCTTTGGACCTCAACATGAGTCCACTAACTAGGCCCAAGACTCTAACAGACCTTACATTTGCAACCTCCAAACTATCGTTTTTATTCATTTCATTTTCTATAAGAATTTGTTACACGATATGAGTGATAACATCAAATGAATGACATTTTTATAAGAATTTGTTACTATGAATGATATATGAAGTTGGTCACAATTTACCGATTTTTTGAATCACAAATTTGTAAGTACTTTTTTGAAACATAAAATTGAGTCTAGTAGAAATATTGTACCAAAAACCACGTACCTTTCCAGCACTATCGTTGCTAAGTACTCTCTCAACCAAAACCCTCGATTTCCTTAGCACCTCACGATCACTATTGCAAGAAGGAGAATAATACTATCCGACAACATGTAGCACTTAAAATTATAATTACTCATTCTCTCATATAAGGTTAGCTCGTTGCTAATTAGTCAAATATCTTATTTTTATGTATTCTTTTCCTGGTAAAAATTCTTTGTAAAAAATAGTAATGCTCTTTTCATAATTTCATTTACCGCTTGGTATCCTCAGGAATTCCTGTAGGTTGGATATCAGATGTCAACAATCGAAGTTGTACCACCTTGATCTGAGTCCGACTGCACACATGTTAAGTATGGATTTATTTTTCAAGCTTAAATAAATTGAGTTGATGGATCATGATTGAATAGTAGTTTTACTTGAAGGGGATTGTTTTCACAGCAGCATGAATTTATAACCCATTCAGACAGATGATAACATCCATAGCCCTTAAGTTACAGTTACATCAATACCTTCTCTTAAAATATTCAATTTATTATATTGAAAAAAATATAGACAAACCTAACGAAAGATAGCAACCATCTCATTTCGTATTATTTATTACTTCTATTCTTTTTTTTGAAGGAATTATTACTTCTATTCTATTCAATTAACCTGGGGTGATGGTCTTTATTACAAGCAATTATAGCCCAAATTACAGTCCCCAACCCCATTCTAACTAAAGATAACACAATATAAATAGATATAAACCAATGAAAACATGGGATGATATTAAGGCCTTATCAAGCAATTCTTAACTCAAGGTTTGGATAGCCAGCCCGAGCTTTGTGCCTTTCGAAGAGATCTTGAAGTGCTTCCACAAACTGACTATGTATCTTGTTAACCTAAAAGCAGGTTAAAATAATGTAAGTTTAAGAAGTCAGTGTCTTAGCCAGCTGAACCACCAACATAATGTAAGAAGTCAGTACCTTATCCATCACACAATATCAATAATTTTCACCTCAGAACAGTTCGTCCTATTATGCTAATCTCAGGTATCATATTTATATTTATATTTTGTAATTATTTCTATAACTAGCTAACGAGAACTAAAATTGAGACAAAAAACTTGGGGGAGATTCTAAACTACTGGATCCTTAATCAAAAAGCTACTGGATCCTTGTGAATCGTAATTAATATAAAGGGGACATTGCATTCACCTCTCCAAATATATATTAAAAAGACACATGCACTTCTTTTATCCTATAAAAGTCATTGACTTCCGCTTAATTATACACCCCCTTATGTAAAAACATAGGGGCTGTCTGTCATTTGATGAAACCTGAGCAGCGGTGACCGCGAATTCCCAAAAAACAAGGGTAGTATGTGTTTGTTTAAAAATAGAAAATTTGTTTAAACATAATAGGGGAGGAGGGTTCTGGATTTTCCCCCTATTTGTCTTGTTTAAAAAATAGAAAATGAGTAGCGATGAGTACAATTTCTCATAACATAAGGGATGAAAAATAGTACATACCTCCTCTGTGGAGGGTTCTGGATTTTTCTCAAACTCAATTGGCCTACCCACCACAACATGCATTGGATGTTTGAACGGTATGGGGGATCTGAAAAGAAGATTAGATAGTATGTTTAAATTTAAAAATAAAAGTAGTTCCAACGACAAACAACTTCCGTGCTGACTAGTTTAGACTCTACTTGTGCACAATAATTGGCTACACTCCTCAAATCAATTATTCAACGTTTTATAAGAATCTTCAATATAGAATGTCCCTAGATAAAATTAAAATAAAAAGAGCTTGCTTGCCAGTCAATATTAATAAGAGCTGATGGGGAAAGGCAAGGCATACATCCTATACTGCATCAATCCTGATCAACTTCCCAACACATTTCTGAGCAGATAATTTAAGCTTATATCTAACAAGTGATTGTATATAGCATTTTGGAAGTGGAAGGCATGATTTCACATTTTAAATATTGTTTACTATATAATACCACCATCTTCAATTAAGATTGAACAGCTTCAATTTCAAGCAGAATGAGAAGGGAAGGATGCAAATTGACACGAAGAGAAACACGCACCCGAAAATACCCCAAAAATATATTGGTGTGAACTTGATAGCCCTTGCGAATTTCTGAAAGAGCTTTCCACCTGGTTTCCACCACTTATAGATATCTGACTGTAGCAAAATCACACCGAAAATGATTGTTATCATCAACTTATATTATGCGAGCAAAGAAAACATCTTGGCAAGAAAAAAAATGATATTGATGGATACAAAAGTGACACAGCAGGTTGTAATGGTTTTCTAAATCTGACATGTGAATTCAAGTAAAAGGTACAAGGTCCCCACACATGAATATACGAGATCAAAACAAGAAAAACGTACCTGACCAAAGCAGAAAACTGGAACCAGGGGATGGCCATTCTCCATTGCTATGCGGACAAAACCTCTTCTTGATTTGAGGAAAACAGTCTACAAAATGAGTTCAAGTTATATTGTCAACCGCTATGAAAATAAATGCATAATGACAGGGCGAGTCATTCTTGGAAGACCCATTTCAGGGATAGACCGCTTCTTCCTACATACAGGAACAGTATAAAAGATTTAGTCCAACCCAGAAGACAAGCTTCTTGGACGACAGCTGTTTGATAGACAGCACATACTTGGAGGAGGCTAGATATCAAAGTTTGTAGCATATTCTACAATTTATTACTTATCATACAATAGACTCAACTCACAATTGGGATTTGCATGCCGGGGTGAATGATTTCTGGTTCTCAATCCTAAAAATCAAACTTAACAAACGAAGTAAAAGAAAAGAATTCTCTTTCCTCCCATCTAAATAAAAATTAGATATGAAATATAATAGGAAAAAATTTGAAATTTGAAAGGCGCAATTCACAATTTAGCCCCAGACCAAGTGATTGCATAGCTAGGCAAATTGCCTGCACAAATTTATTATTGTACTTGGCTGTTAGAATCCGTGAAGTCTGAAGGAATAACATGACAGATGATGATATAAAACTTTCGTTTTTAGAAACATTTTATAATTCCTTAGTATCGAAATGAAAAATAAATCACGTCAAAAAAAAAGAAATAAAAAATAAGTATTCACTTTTTTTCCCTCCAATATTCTCCACTAAATTGTACTGCTTTATTGAGAATTGGAATAAAAAACAGTGCTGTTACAATGTGCAGACCAGGAGTTCTGAGAGCCTGCCCTCTCCCTCATAACCACCAGACTGCAAATAGCTTTTTTGACAATAGACTGAAAATAGCTGGCTGCCTAAACTTCCCTTCCTCTATTCTATTTAGGCAGATACAAACATAGACAGTTACACAAAACACAAACAGTTACAAACACGTCGGTTACAAAAGTAGTTAGAAACACAATCAGACTGGCACAACATGATTGTATTAGCGCCTAACATAGGTTTTCTTAATAATTCTATAATTGGAGGAAAATGGACACTTTCATTCATTATCAAAAGAATAAAAATACCACATGACTGATCAACAAGAAAAAAGGAAATCACATGAGCATTAAATGGAGGGTGAGAAGCAATGCACCTCAGAGCCACGCTGCATGAGAAATGTTTCTTGGACTCCACCAGGTATTAAAATGCAACTATAGCCAGCAGCTAGCAGGGAGATAAATTTTTTCCTAGTTGCCGGTGTAAGACCCAACCAAGTCCATATGTGTCTAAGAAATGGTGTGTAGAACACCTATCCATCAAATGTGAAGAGAAAAGCTTGTAATGGAATCCTCAATAGCCATCATTAATCATTAGTGTTTCAAGTAAAAGCTTACCGCACTGCTAGCAAGAACTTTAACTTTTGGAATAGGCATGAAACCTGTGTTGTCAGCAAGTGCAATAACGCCAATTGGCAAAACTGAATGTGGTTCATAACCAAAAACTGCATGTTTGTTCCACTGTTGTTACAATCAATGAGCTATTAACAAGATACAAGAAAACAGCATAACCAATGACTTATTAGTAATAAAGGTCAAATTCTGCAGGCAAAATTGAGTTTGAAACTACCTTCCAAACAGAAGCAAATCAAAGTAACCAGGAAAATAGAGAAACTGAAGCAACAGTTACATTGACTTTCTAAAAGAGCAGTTATAGGAAACTAGGAATCATCACACAGCTCAACCAATGAGGATATATAAATCATTGTGTAAAAAATTGTGCTATTTAGATACAAGAAAATCTCCAGCAACTGAGATCAACCAAATAACATGTTTGTTTAAAGCCTGTAAATCATGTTTCTGATCTAGTTCAGGTAAGGTTAAGCAGGAAGCCAATACATCCGCAACAACTAATTTGAGGTTTTAATTTAAAGAAGTTATGTGAAACGGCCTGTCCTGATTATTATATACAGAATTGAAAGCATGGTCAATGCAGTCAGCAGATCACCAAAGCAGTAGTTAATATGGAAATCAAAATTTGATGGTCGGCCTTAATTAGTAGACATCAAGATGATAGGAATCTATTTGAGCTATGAAAACAAATGCCAGAGCAAAAATTTCAAGAATTGTGACTGATCGTCCTTGTTGGTTCTAGTAATTTAGATAATCAAGGTTCATAAAGATAGCATCCTAAGCTGAGGCTCCCATAGAAGAAGAATGGATTAAGCAAAAAAAAAGATGAGTACATTAAAACTAAAAGACATTTCTCTAGTCTCCACTCTCTACTGCTTCAGGAAGGCGGAAGAGAGTATGTTGTAAACCAAATATGTTCTGTATGTACAAAAAGTTATTTCTACATTAAGCACTATACATCACTATAGATCACGCTGAAGTAGTCAAGTAGCAGTTCAGTTTTATACCCGCTTTAAATTTCAGTCAAAAATCAAACTGTTCACAGTTGTCACCAAGCATACATTCCAGGAAATGATGATCCAAATCTTCAATTTTTTTTTATAAGCTCCAAACTTTCATTGATCTACCCTCCTACAGTCCTACTTTCCTATGACATTTTTAACTAAAGCATACATAGCCTATGAACATAAAAATAAGCTCGGCCACCTAATCAAAATAGGAAACAAACTTTTCGTTTTGCATCTTTTCACAATTTATCGTGCCATTTCAACAAAAGTCATCCTAGCAAGAAAAAGGGAAAAAAATAAAAAGAGAAACAAATCTAACAATAAAATTGACATTTATGAGTACAAACCATAAGCACGATTAGGATCAAAGGCTTTTATATCCTCTACATGAAGCGTGATCGGAAAGTAACTGCAAGCGTGCTTGCATATGTACCTGAAAATGAAACATAGAAAAAAATCATAAAGGACACTTTTAACACACAGCAAAAAGATAACGAAAGCGAAAATCTACCTAGATAATCTTCTGCCAAATTTGCTCTCCGCGTCCATGGGAAGTACCATAAACAAAACCAGAAAACCGAAAACCCTGACACATACAAAACACCAAAACTCAACAAAATTGAACCAAAAATAAAGAAGGAAGATAAGAGCCTGCGAGAGGAATAGAAAACGAACAAGAGAGATTTGGAGAGAGGAAGAACGAATGCGGCGAAGAGGACCAATGCGATGTTGAAGTGAATCGCTCCTAGCCACAACGCCAATGCTAGAATCGCGCGAAACGTGGTTGTAGATTCACCGAATTCTTCTCTGCCGTTGTACACTTTCTCCGACGCCATGTTCTGTTCTCTCGAGAGTGCAAGGGAACAGCGTCGTCTCGAGTATCACACACTGCGAGAACGCACGCCAATGGCGAGGGGAATGTGAGCAAGGAGCGATGTGTGAATCGCGGGAATTGTTAGGGGTAAATACGTCAGTTAATTAACTAATTAAAAGAGGTAAAAGAAATTAATGAAAGTGAGTTATGTACTTTATGTTAGCGCCGAGAATGGTAGTGATCACGTGTAGTGGGGAGCACTGGAGCAGGGATATTCTCCATCGTCAACACCACTATACTTGGCGTTTGCAGTGTCTCCCCACATAACACGTGGCTATAGATGATTCATCGTCGTTTTATGGATTTGAGACCCAACTGAATTTTAACGTGCTTCAGTTGATTTTTTTACTTGCAAGTTGCAAGCCATTAGAGTTGCCGTTTTTTTTTTGATACAATTAGAGTTGCCGTTTTGTTCATTAAAATCGTATTATAACGTCTCAATTGTGTAGTTCAGTTGGTTGGAGTTAGAGACATCTTGTGCTTGCTTTCAAGTTCGAATCAGATATGCGGCACTCTCATTCCCCATTTTACCTATATGTGGCCATTGTGCCTGTTTCTTGAACAAAAAAAAAAAACGTATTATAACGTCAAATGGTTTTCTTGTTTAGAGTTTAATTACAAATATCTCAATAAGTCCTTCACATACTCTTAACATCATATAACTTTATTGATTAACAAAATCAAACTTAAACCAGTGTATAATTTAATACACAATGACATACTTTAATACTATATTCAACAATTTTAGTTTTCCTTAGAGGCTTTTTTACGCTTCTGGCCATGAGTCTATGTCGCCTAATTTAGTCATATATAATTCACGAGACCTCGACCCAACGTTCTCCATAAGGTATAGATGATTAGATATCTATAACTTGTAAGTGATGTTCCAACTTTCCTAACCATATCGTTCATTCGTTATCGAGGAGATATTTAATCTTTTATTCTTTAGCAACATATATAAATGTTTGCTGCTAAAGCCTCTCAAATCTCAATGCAATCATCACCTTAATCCATGATAAAGCTTACTTTATACTTTAAAATTGTTGTGAAGTAACCCAAATTGGTCTTTTGGTTCTCCAATGTTGAAGTCCGGATCTGCAATGTTGACGTCCAAATTATTGACTGAATCTGTCATGGATCGAAGTTGATTTGTCAATAGGAATCAAATGAACACCGAGAAAAGATAGGAAAACAAAAACTAGAGTTATGGATAATGTCGATAGTATCTAAGATAAATAATCAAATGGAACGGTTTTGATCAATTTGAAAGATAGGAAAACAAAAACTAGAGTTATGGATAACCACTTAGATTGAAAAATAGAAAGAAAGCGATGTGGAGATGCCAAAAAATGACCTAAAATCACCCATCTCCGATAAATAGTTAGAAAGAAGGAGAATAGTAAAAAGAAATTTGGGAGGTGCAGAGGTACATTGGATGGCTAGGGTTGTGGTCTAAGTAAACTTTTATTACACACCTAGTATTTTTGTAATTTTTAAATAACCAAGATTGAAAAATAGAAAGAAACTAATGCCAAAAATGACTAAAATCACCCGTCTCAGATAAAATATACAAGAGAAAGAAGGAGAATAGTAAAAGAAATTTGGGAAAGGGTTTAGGTTGTGGTTTTTTTCGCTTATTACACACCTCTTTTTTGTTTTTAAATAAGTTGATAACAACTAAACTTGCAATGGAATAAAATACAAGAGTTGGCTTAAAGGGTTTTTTTTTTTTCCTTTTCCTTTTAGTTTAGCTTTAGCCTTTTGGGTAGTTTTTGCTTGGTGTTTTTTTAAGGCTATGCCTTGAACCTTTGTGGCTTTTTATTTGGATTGGTGTATTTTATCTTCGCTTTGTCTTAGCACGTGATTGGACGACCTCTCAAACCCTTCATAGAAGGTGGGGGGAGTCTGTGTTAATGATGCTGAGTGAAGTGACCATTAACTAAATAATGTATGTTGATACTGTGGGACTACTTAATAAACCTATAAGAAGAGAGTGGCGACCTTAAGAACTGACTTGTTTATACCTTATACGTAGGAGAGAAAGGGACTACCAACATGACACATTTTTTTACCATAAAAGTTAACATAATCAATTATTTTCTTAATACCCGCACATAACACATAATAGGAGACAGAAAGAGTATATATTTATAAGTGAATTCTTACCAATCACCAAAATACAAAATATTATGAAATGGGGAAGGGAGTATATAATTTGCTTGTCACACACGGCACTATCTAAAACTTCATAAATACATCATCAGGTTTAGTACTTAGAAGTCAATAATTCCGAAACAATTATTTGATTAATTAATAATGCACTCACATCCGTGATGGGGATGGGACTTAGACTACAATTGATTGAAGTCACGGCAATCAGATACTTACAAAAACCCAGCATTATTAATCAGACATCATCTATTTTTCTTCTTTCTTTTTTGAAAATGAGACAACATCTATTTTCATACTGAAAAAGTGAAGACAATGATCCAAATTCTCTCTCTATAATCTATTAACTTAAACTTAAACTACTTGAGTGTTGATAATATTACATTGCTTTTAAGTTATATAACGGTTTCACAAAAACATGACGCTTTGCGGTTTCTTTGGCTTGCTCCAAAAGCAACTCAACCTCTCTCTCTCAAATTGTCTTTTGCCCACTACTACTTGCCTTCACTCCCACTACTACTCCACGTTTTGTCTTTTTTTATTGCAGTTATATAAATAGCTTCATTAAATTAACACATCACAAGTGACACCAACGTTATATGACACATACTAATGTCACAACTGCAACCGTGATTCTCGTTCTAAACCGCTTTTAACTATCTCTTTTTATTTATAGAATCCGGTTCTCATTTTCTCTTTTGTCTGTCACTCACTACAGTCTATATGTGTGTTAATTCACTGCTTTTAGCCAAAGATTAGGACTTTGAACAATGTCTGCTTTTACATATGCTAGAAGAAGTGTTTTCTTTAATCTGTTTCTTGCAGTGCTTGTTGCAAAAGCTAGCTTTTGCTTCTCTTCTAAGGTATGGTTTTCTGAAAGTTCTAATCTCATTTTGGGTGTCTCAAAATGCAAATTCTGAAAGTTCTAATCTCACAGGTTTATGTAGTTTACATGGGAAGTAAAAGTGGTGAAGACCCAGATGATATTCTGAAACATAATCATCACATGCTTGCAAATGTTCACAGTGGAAGGTCAGAATTAATTCAAGTATCACTTTGAATATCCTTCTCGAATATCTGCAGCTTTTTCCTTTATTCCATGTTGTTTCAGATATGTGATGGTTGTGATTTTCCCTTTTTCTTATGTTTTTATCAGCATTGAACAAGCCCAAGCTTCACATGTTTATAGCTACAAACATGGTTTCAGAGGCTTTGCAGCCAAGTTAACAGATGATCAGGCTTATGAAATTTCAAGTCAGTGAAAATTTCCCTTTCTTTATTTCTTTCTTTGAACTACACTAACACAATGTTCAATAAGGCTTTTGCAGTTATTTATTTATTTTGGTTTAAATTTGATCAGAAATGCCAGGAGTGGTTTCTGTTTTCCCTAATTCAAAAAGAAAATTGCATACTACTCATTCATGGGAATTCATGGGACTTTTGGATGATGAAACCATGGAGAACATGGGATACTCAACCAAAAACCAAGCAAATATCATTATTGGTTTCATTGATACAGGTGAGGAGTCTTACTCTTACAGTAACCTGAAGTTTTTGATGATAACTTTTATGTGGCTACTATACCTTCATCCTCACGTACAACATGCACCTTTTCTAACAAGTCCCATGAAAACATTTATTAGTCGGTTTTCACAGGGTTGTACACACTTTATTTAGTAGAAAACTGTATATCTTTATTCCACTACTTCTATTGATAGCAGCTACAGAAAAGTATGATGTTTCACATGACATCATTAAACAACACTTAATATGGGATGGAAGGCTAATAATTACTAGGATTTTGTTAATAAGTGGGGATCATTGATTTTTTTAATCATAGTAACAATTGATCACTATTTATACAGGGATTTGGCCTGAATCCCCAAGCTTTAGTGACACTGACATGCCTCCAGTGCCACGTGGATGGAAAGGCCATTGTGAATTCGGAGATGCATTCAATGCTTCATCTTGCAACAGGTTTCTGATTGAATCACATCCTTATCTTTTCTCTAAAAAAATAAATATTTGACTTCATACTCATACTCTCTTCAGTCTGTTTTATAAGTAAACATTTATCAACATAGATTGATGTATTTGGTTTAAAATCTGGACCAAATACGTCAATCTCTGTTGACCAATTTTTGCTTATAAAGGATCCCAAAGGAGTATCAAGTACCAGTTGGGTCATCTGACTCATCTTCATTGGTTAATCATTTTATGGTACAGGAAAGTGATAGGAGCAAGATACTATCTGAGTGGATATGAAGCAGAAGAAGGGTCAAACAGAAAGGTCTCTTTCAGATCAGCAAGGGATAGTGCTGGTCATGGGAGCCATACAGCTTCTACAGCAGCAGGGAGTTATGTTGCAAACATGAATTATAAGGGGCTGGCAGCAGGAAAAGCAAGGGGAGGTGCACCTATGGCTAGGATTGCTGTGTACAAAACATGTTGGAATTCAGGTTGCTATGATGTGGACTTGTTAGCTGCCTTTGATGATGCTATAAGAGATGGAGTTCACATTATATCTTTATCTCTTGGTCCTGAAGCTCCCCAAGGTGACTATTTCAATGATGCCATATCTGTGGGATCTTTCCATGCTGCTAGACATGGAGTTTTGGTAGTAGCATCAGCTGGAAATGAAGGTAGTCCTGGTTCTGCAACAAACCTTGCACCATGGATTATCACTGTTGCTGCTAGCACAACAGATAGGGATTTCGCCTCTGATGTCATATTAGGAAATGGCATTAACATCACGGTAAAGTAAAGCTGATTAGTTTCTGTTGGGAAGTTTTCTTCACACTTGGTGGACTTCAATTGATTAGTTCTATATAACTGAATCAGGGTGAGAGTCTCAGTCTATTGGAAATGAATGCCTCTAGAAGAACAATTCCTGCATCTGAAGCCTTTGCAGGATATTTTACTCCTTATCAATCCAGGTGAAGCAACAGGTACTTAAAAGCAAGAGCTGACTAAATATCAATGCAATGGGACATTTTTTAAGTTAAATGTTGTCCTCTTTCTACATTTTTTGTAGTTACTGTGTAGATAGCTCACTAAACAAGACAAAGACCAAAGGGAAGGTTCTGGTGTGTCTACAAGCAGAGGGTTCGACAGAGTCTAAGTTGGAAAAGAGTAAAGTAGTAAAAGAGGCTGGTGGAGTTGGGATGATACTTATTGATGAGACGTATCGAGATATTGCCATTCCATTTGTGATACCTTCAGCTGTTGTTGGAAAGAAAACAGGAGAACAGATTCTATCCTATATCAACAACACCCGGTATGTTGTTTTATATTTGATAAAATAGACATCTTCAATTATCTATTACCATTCTTCCATTCTCTAACCATGTATTATATTATGGTTAATAGCATGCCTATGTCAAGGATTTTAGGAGCAAAGACAGTAGTAGGAGTTCAGCCTGCACCATGTGCAGCAGCATTTTCTTCCAAAGGCCCAAATGCCTTAACCCCAGAAATTCTGAAGGTGATATTCTCATTTATATGCCTTATGCCATTGGTTCATAAAATGCATTTATTTTTTCTTAACTTAATTATTGAAGATTTTTTGGCTGTACTGCTATGTAGCCTGATGTTACAGCTCCCGGATTAAATATCCTGGCAGCATGGTCTCCAGCTGCAGCTGGAAACATGAAGTTCAATATTCTATCAGGAACTTCCATGTCGTGTCCTCATGTAACTGGAATTGCAGCCTTAGTCAAAGCTGTGCATCCTTCATGGTCTCCATCTGCTATCAAATCTGCCATCATGACTACAGGTACTACAAATGTGGTTTTGTTGAGATTCTTCTTGAGCAAACGTTAAAATAAAGGTCCTTACTAATTTGAATTTGATCTGTAACTTGGTGCCTAAAAATCTAGGTACTGAGATCACCAATGAAAGTTTAACTATGTCACACAAACAGTTGGGGAATCATTGCATAGACCTTCCCATTTATAAGCTTTAGTGTTTTAGTATCGACACTAAAGGAACTAATAATAAATTCAATATGCAGCAACAATTCTGGATAAGCAACACAAACCAATTAAAGCAGATCCTGATAGAAGAAGGGCTAATGCATTTGATTATGGATCAGGGTTTGTGAACCCTGCAAGAGTTCTTGATCCTGGTCTCGTATATGATTCACAGCCAAAAGATTTTGTTGCATTCCTCTGCTCAGTTGGTTATGATGAGAAGTCGCTCCATCTTGTTACAAGAGACAACAGCACGTGTGATGGAGCATTCAAAACACCGTCTGACCTCAACTATCCATCTATTGCAGTGCCTAATCTTGAAGACAAGTTTTCAGTTACTCGGGTTGTGACTAATGTTGGAAAAGCAAGAAGTATATATGATGCTGTAGTGCAGTCTCCAACTGGAGTTAATGTTACTGTTGTGCCAAACAGGTTAGTCTTCACAAGCACAGGACAGAAAATCAAGTTTTCTGTGAATTTCAAAGTGACCGCACCCTTAAAGGGATATACATTTGGGTTCTTATCATGGAAGAACACAAGATCACTGGTCACCATTCCTTTAGTTGTCCGAGTTGCACCAGGAAGCCATGGGTTGGTCAGATAACAATGCTTGTAAATATGTACATTAGCTTAGGAGCTGTTGATATCCCTATTGCCACTATATGAACAAAAAGTTATCCTCAAGTCCTGATGCAATCTAGATGATCATCATTGCCAAACTTATGCTGCATTTACAAGCTTCGAGCAGCAAGCAATACCAAACACAGAACTCAAAGAAATGGAATCTTGATGCCTTCAACTTACTTTATCACTATTTATCATTTATCACAAGAGAACTTTGTTATGTAGGATTGTAAGTATTCAGTACTAGTCATGTATACTTGTAATTGGTTTTTTAACTTCACCGCTGAAGTGGGAATTGGGAAGTTAAGATGGTTTGGTAATTATTTTAAGATTTTACCTCCCAAAAAAAAATGAAAGTGAAAAACTAGTTGTATAAACAAATTATTCAAAAATAATGAGCACGTTTGTTATACTATAACAAAGCTAATTAGCTAACATATTCCATATTCTCTCAACCAATTAGAATTTTTTTGAATCCCACCACATTCCCTTATTCTTTCGCATGCTTGCTGCAAATGCTAGTTTGAATGAATGTTAACGTCTTCATCTTTGTTTATACATTATTGATAGCATGTTATAAACTCTGCTAAGGAGCGTGGCAAGCACGGCTCGAACAAGAGCAAAGAGTTCAAATGTTTATGTTTAAGGCATCTATGATGATCAAATTAGAAATTCAGGCCAGGCATTTAGAAGCTGTTTGTTGGGCAGCCAACAAGCATATGCAGAAATGCCAAAGTTCCTTCAAACATCAGTAAGATGTTGAAGCTAAAATGGGATTTCTATACAATTATTTGGTCAAAAAAAAAATCAACAGTTAAGTTCTACTTCTTCTGCCACCATGTTTGGCAGTTTGCTCAAATTCTGCTATCTAGTTTCTAGTACTCTAGTATAAGCAAAACCATCCTTGATTATGTAGGAATCATTAACATTATTTCATAATAATGGCCTCTTTACACATATGACAACCGACATTATGCAACAACTTCAATGAGTGATATTGCATCACCCTATTTTTCCAGAACCACTTTTCATAATAAACTTTATTCTCTAGCTGACCCCCCAAGTTCATTGTCCAATGACAGAACCTAGCTAGATTTTAAAACAGTATATCACAATTCAAAGGAAACTAGATAATTCATGATGGTGAACAATAAATATGAACAATCTACTATAAAGACAAATTGTTTGAAAGTATTCTAATTGCATTTAGATATTAGAGAATGGTAGAATGAATCTTACATATAAAATAAAATCTCTACAATTGATTTCAATCCATCCAATTTCTAAAGCACTACACAAAAGGAGCCAGACATTAACTTCTATATAGGCATTATATAACAAACAACATAAAGGTATCATACTCAGAAGATAAAGTGATAGATAATTACAAACACTATGATTGAATCTCTGATGGAGCAACAAGACCTTCCATCACAACAAGTTGATCAAGCAATGCAATCTTTTCATCTTCAAGAGTCTTTACCTCATCTTCAGCTTCTCTTAGCTCTTTCCCAATCACAAAGCTCTCATCTTCAAGCTGCAAATACTTTCGTCTCAGTTGACGGTACTCATTTCCACCTGCAGATGAATCTGGCAATGAATCTGAATTAGAACCTTCTGGTTTCTGAAAAGACGGTGAGATTTCATTCATCAATTGTCTTTTGGAACTCTTCTGTTCCTTCCCCTTGACATTATTCCCTTGTTGCAACTGCAATAACGATGCTTTTTGAGTTGAGGTTTTTTTCTTCCTTGGTTTATTGTTCAAGATCTCTTCTGACAAAGGAATCCTTGGATCTTGCATTTCTCAACAATAGTTACTGTAGAATAACGAAAAAAAACGATAACGCCGATCGCGGAATAGCGGAGCGGTTTTCAGATGCGGCGATCGCACCGGAATCGCGATGGAAGCGTACTGTTGCGGCTGCTACACCGGGTTTTCCCGGTCAACTCTTCGTTTTCTAGGTAGCTTCTGCGTTTCTGGCAAGAAATAAGAAACAAGACAGAAAAGATTAGAAGAAACTTGAGAATTAGGGTTGGGTTAAACGGGATTGCCCAATACCAGTCCTAACTAATGATGAAGCGTTCCATTAAACTCACTTCAATTTGAACACTTTCTGGTTTCTAACAAAGGAAAACTCCAAACTACCCTTAAAAACTTATTCTAAAATTTATGAAGACTAAATTACATTTATGGTCATTTATACTTTTGTTTCATTTTGGTATTTCATCTTTCATTTCTTTGTCATTTTGGTTATTTTTGGTATTTTTCTCTATTAACTTTTTACTGATATTAATAATCGATTAGCTTAATCGCCGACGTGACGTCTTAAGTGTTGGGGATAATTTGGAATTCATTAAGTGATGTGGCAAATGAGGGACTAAATTGAAACTAAAAAAATAAAGGACCAAATTAACAAAAACACAAAACAGAATCAATCACTCCCTATCGTCTTCCTCCATCTATCTTCTTCTTCTCCGGCAATACCGGGCCCGATACGGTATGTGCTAGATAGAGCACACACTGTGCACTCTGTGCAAAAGCAAATTTTCAAGTTTTCATATTCTTTCCTTGAGCCATGAACGTGTGGTGTCACTATATGGTGACAATATCCATCTCTCAAATCACTCCATGCATTATAATATTCCTTCCATCACCTATTTGCAGGCCATCTGAGACCTCTTTTAATCAACACTTGAGAAGCTAGGATGCTACGCCATACATAGTTGGAATTGTGACCCAACCAAACCCCCAGAGAACGACATTCGAGAAGTATTTGGCTTTGAAAACTCTATAAACAATAACTTTGTTTCCTAGCATTGCTATACTAAACCCATAAAGGAAACGAAAACTCATACCTCCATGAGTTTTATCTATAATAAGCTTTCAGATCTCATCCCGTTTATTTCTTTGCTCCGATTTCTTCCAAAAACCCGCCCGCCAGAAAGAATTCACCATAGGTTCCATTTCTTCCCTAAAGAAGAGGGAATAAAGAAGACACACATACAATATGTTGGAATTGAGTGGGATGCAAATTTTATGAGTACTCCTATCATAGATTTGGATAAGTGCTTCCCATACCAACTATGTATTCTCTTCCAAGGTCTTTCTCTTAGGTAATTAAAGATAGTCTTTTTCTTTCTCCCCATCTGGACGGTAATCCCAAGAATTTCTCAGTGCCTGGTGTTTCTGAAACTTCTAGAATCGACACTATTGAATCTTACACCTACTGATGTGTGCTCTTGCTGGAGAAACTTTTTGACTTCTGTATATTAATGCCTTGCCCAAAAGCAGCTTCACGGATGGAGTAGATACTTTTTATGTTCTCAATGTGTTGGCCCTAAAAAAAGAAAAAGAAAACAATCATCAACAAATAACAAATGTGTGAGGATAGACGCTCCTCTACTCACTTTGATATCATGATATGTTATCTTCAATCTACCCTCCTTAGGATAGTAGTTAGGCCCTCAGCAAATAAGGAAAACATAGGGGGGAGAGGGTCGGCTTGTCTCAAACCTCTCTCGCCGGAGTGATTTTTCCTACATGATCACCACTGAAAAGTTCAAAATAGTTTACCAATTACATGCACGCGTACATCCATTGGACCCACTTTTCTGAGAACCATGTCTTAGACATCATGGCATGTAGGTAATTCCATTCAACACGATAATAAGTTTTGCTATAATATCAACCCTTAAAGCAATCTCGCCTACTTTACCTGTGGACTTACAATTCATGTGATGAATAATTTCAATGGCGACCATAACATTATGAAGTATGGACTTAGACTCAATGAAAGCTGATTGATCTAGGGAAATACATTTATGGAGGACCAAATTCAGTCTATTAGCAAGAACATTGACATTAATTTTGTAGAGAACATTACACAAAGATATGGGTTTCAAATTTGTTATGAACTTAGGGGAGCCAACTTTGAGAAGATAACATACCCCTATCTAGCCAGTGAACACTAGCATTGAAAATTTCCATACCACAAAAATGCCAAAAACATTTGTAAAAAACAGAGTTGAATCAATCCAGTTCGGGGGCCTTGTCAGAATGCATTTGGAAGAGATCCTTTCTAAACCCTGTAATGATGCATGGTTTATAGCTAGCCATAGTATGTACGAAATTTGAATTTGTGTCTCCTCTTTTGGGCCAATGTACCTTAGCTCATTGTCTCCAAAGTGTTTCTTATTAAGACAGTAATTCTTGCATTTTTTGTATCTTTCATGGTTCTCACCCTCCTCATCACTCTGTCATAAATTATGTATTTCCTCTCTGCACTTGTCTATCTTTATCTTATACTCTTAGAGAAGTGTCCTTCCACACTTATCCATATTTCCACATCCTGCATGAGCTCTTTGTCCCAACTCATTTGCACTATCAGTTCAAGAGCTGGTTCGTCCAACCATGTATTTTCAAACAAATAAAAATATTTGATTTCAACTATAAAATATATCTTGATTATTATTTAAGACACACTGTTTCTTTTTAACAATTTTTTTTGACCAACTTTTTTTTAACAATTGTAAATCGTTAAATTGCTTATTTACGATATAAAACTTAGGATATTATGTATATAAATAAGATATTTATGGTATTGAAGAGTTTGTTTTTATATATATATATATACCAGCGGAAATTTTGACTTTTTTTATTTTTATGTTTTTGTTCACATTCTCGCAATCGATTTTTATTTTCATGATTATCAATTTTATTTTCATTGGAAACTATTACTAAAGATTAAAATTTAAAAGTTAAAAGGAAAAGAAAAAGAGAAACATCAGCACTGACGATCCAACAAATAAAAATATTTGATTGTTTCAACTATTTTATAAACATTAGATACAACAAAATCCAACAGAAAATCACCACAAATAAAAATAAGGGTTAAATATATTTTTAAGTCTTATCATATTTCACAACTTTTTTTAGTCCCTATAAAATTTTCATCAGCTTTTAGTCCCCACAATATTTTACGTCAGTACGTTTAGTCCTTATAAAATGTTAACTTGAATGAAGTTTTGCAGACATATGTGTTATGATAGAAGTTTATAGAAAAAATAAACTCAAAAATCAATTTCTAAGTTCATATTTTCTTTATTTTATTTCTTGAGTATTTGGTGCTTAAAAAACTTATTTAGTTCATCCATTGTTAACATGTATGCAAAACATGATTAAAAAATTTAAATGGTATACATGAATTAAGATTTTATAGGGACTACAATTGATGATGTAAAATATTGTGGAGACTAAAAGTCGATGAAAAAAGTATAGAGACTAAAGATAAAATTGTGAAATTTTATAGGGATAAAAACATATTTAACCTAATAATAATAATTAAATGGTAAAAGAAAAAAATGGCGAGGGCAAGAAATACATGAGAATGGTGGAGGTTGGTGAGTTATATTTTTACGACTTTTAACAACTTTGAAGTCTTCACACTCTTTGCATCATTATTATGGTTAACATAAAGAGAGATTTGTTCTTCATATATCTTTCATTTTTGTCAAACATAATTTCATGTTCATCGCTCGTAGTGCTAATGTGGATGTTTGTGGGCTATGCTTTTGCAACTTTTAATTTAACAAACTTGAAGTCTTCACACTTTGTGCACCATTACGGTTATTTAACATAAGCTCTTCATGAGTAAAGTGAAGATTTGTTCTTCATATATTTCATTCTTCTTAAACACAATTTCATATTCATCGCTCGTAGTGCCTCCTCCCCCCTCTCTCTAACAAAACGGTAATATATCCACGCTCTCTTCAAATCATTTTATCAAAGCTTTCATCGATGAGTATCTTTCCTTCCGAAATCATGTCTTAAAATAAATTTCCTTTATAGATAAAAAAATGACAATAAATATAACCTTCATATACAATAAAGACTATTTGTAGTCTTAAATATTTAGATATAGTATTCACTACGCCAAAAAGTATCTATGATAGCGCTATTTTTGAGTCTTTGACAAAACTTAAAATGTTTTTCTATTCTTGTACTGTTATCCGTGACGGATCCAAGATTTTTTTGGTTGTGGGGGCAACATGAATATGTTCCATTTTATAATTAAATAAGTAATAAGTTTCAAACATTGAAAAGCGAAAATAAAAGTACAATACTTCTATTTTGTTAAGTATTATTTTTAAAAAAAACCACTTCTATTTATTTAGATTTTAAAAGTTCAAGAAAATATTATTGAAAAGAAAAGTAATGAAAAATAATTGGTAAATGGGTGTTTATATATTTGTGTTCCATTTCTTGTTCTAATTTGATGCTAGAAGTGAGTTCTGTGAGAGACCACACACCCACAATTTCGATTACTGCAAAAAAAACGTTGATTTATGGCGCTTTCAATTTAGAAATGGTGTTATAACTCACCTAAGCTTTCACCTAACACTTCTTTGCAGAGCGCATGTGCTTTTACAAACTGGGCTATTAAAAAAAATTAAAAAGAGAACTATAATACACGATGTGGGTGTCTACAATGGACACGACGCGGTCTTAAATCTTCTAGATTCGTCAACAACGTCTCTTCCCTTATTTGCACAATAATCCCTCTGGCTGTATTACTCTTCTGCATCCAATTCCCACTTTCATGACTGAATTGTGATTTCTCAATTTGGTTGGGATTAAAACTTAACTAGAGGAGTAGTAAATATTTTATTATTAAATAAAAACTATTTAATTTCTTTTATGCTAAGTGTGTTTCCCTTATGTACTAGTTGCGGGGAAAATGTAAAGAAAATGTTTTTGCCTCAATTATATACATTAGTGTAGAAAATACATTTAAAGTCAGATATTTTAAACTTTCAAATTGGTTGTTTGTGGATTCGTATTTTTCCATTTTTAAAAGTGATATTGAAGGAACGAAACAGAACCACGAAGCCAAAACAAAGAAAAAATAAAACACGCCAAAAATAATACATATGCTAAAAATTAAAAGAAGTAAAAAGAACGATGCAACGAGAACACAATCAAAACAAGCTATTATTCTTGATGTTTGTGGGTTGTTCTTGGCAGACAACACCAAGCCAGAAAGAACAAACGTAACATGTTGAAAGTGAACGTAAATAAAAAAAATACCACACAAGCCAAGTCAACGATGGAACATGGCGAAGCAGGATGATTCTTGTGTTTTGCAGGGAAGAATCACACGATGCATGAAGTAAAGATAAAACGAAGGAGATACATGTTCACACAAGAACCTTACGCCAAAGATATAGCAAAAGAGCTAAACACCATCACACGCAAAGACCAAGATTTGTTTACCCAATTCAGCAAAAGATTGACATACATCTGTTAGTATTGTAACCCTTACAACTCATGTAAATAAATAAACTTACTGTACAAGCTTATGTTGATTTACTGTGTTTTAGTTTTATTTTAGTCAATTTGACATGTAAGCTTTGACTTTTGTAATTGAGTGAAAGTTCAACTTCAGTTGAAAGGAGTTGAAATGTAACTGAATCAGTTGAAACAATATAACTGATATATACTTGTAAAAAACAGAATAGTAAATATACAAAAAAATACTTTTGTTCATCTCTGCCTTCTCTCTCTCCCCGTGTGCATGTGTGAGTGTGAGTGTTCTTGAAAGTGAATTCAAGAGCAAGATTTGTGTGTGAAATGATTGGTTACCCAACAAATTGGTATCAGAGCTTCATTTTGATCAATCGGGAAACACGAGTGAACGGTGAGGTGGGTGTGCGTGATTTCGATTCTGCGATTCACATCGAATTGGAGAACGAAATCGAAGAGAATCGCATTTCTTGATTCTCAGGGTGGGTAAACACGAGCGTGAGTGAGAAATCGAGCGAAACACACGGAGATCAGAGATGAACGGTGGAAACGGTGGTTTGAATACGAAACTACCAGTATTCGATGGCAAGAATTGGTCGCGGTG
The DNA here is from genome assembly GCA_020916435.1 of Oxytropis ochrocephala. NCBI lineage: Eukaryota > Viridiplantae > Streptophyta > Magnoliopsida > Fabales > Fabaceae > Oxytropis > Oxytropis ochrocephala. The sequence continues at coordinate 12,605,795 of CM037092.1, forward strand.
GTCGACGCAAATGAGGGTATTGTTTGGAGCTCAAGATGTGTCTGATCTAGTGAATGATGGGTATATTCCGGTAGGCGAGAATGCAACAGAGGCTCAAAGAAACGCTCAAAGAGAGACGAGGAAGAAAGATCAGAAAGCCCTGTTCTATATCCACCAGTGTGTAGATAACAAGGTGTTTGAGAAGATCTCTGAGGCAACTACAGCGAAAGCAGCATGGGATATCCTTGTTCGAAGCTATGGTGGAGATGCAACTGTAAAGAAGGTCAAACTACAATCTTTACGCAAACAGTATGAAAATCTAGAGATGAAGAATGACGAGAGGGTTGCAGATTACATTACGCGTGTGGTCACGGTTACTAATGAAATGAAGCAGAATGGTGAAGCTGTAACTGAGGAGATGATTGTGGAAAAGGTACTTCGTTCCCTTACTCCAAAATTTGACATAATCATGGTTGCGATTCAACAATCCAAAGATACTAGTGTAATGAAGATAGATGAATTGCAAGGTAGTTTAGAGGCTCATGAAACCCTAGTGATAGATAGAGGTGCTGAGAAGGAGACTGAGCAAGCCCTCAAGGCTCAAATTCAGAATCTTGGTGGTAAAGCTAAGCAAAATGGGCAAGATAACAGATGGAAAGAAAAGAAACAACAGTGGTTAGACAAGAAAAACAAGAAGGGTAATGGCAATGCTACTGTGAAGGGGGAATCATCACAAAGAGAAGGGAAGAAGTTCAATGGAAATCATAATGGAAAGGGTAGATTTGATAAGAAGAAGGTGCAATGCTTTAATTGTGAGAAATTTGGTCATTTTGCGGATGAGTGCTGGTCCAACAAAGACAACAAGAAAGAAGAGGCAAATATTGCAACTGGTGATCTTGATGATGAGCCAGTATTGCTCGTGGTGACCACATCTGATGATGGAACGATAATTGATCTGTGGTACATGGACACAGGGTGTTCCAACCACATGACAAGGAAACAGAAAGTGGCTGGTGAATTTTGACAGCAGCAAAAGAACAAGAATCAGACTTGCAGATGACAGATACCTCACTGCAGAGGGGATGGGAAACATACTGGTGGAGACTGAAAGTGGTAGCACGGTGCTGATTGAGGAGGTCTGGTACGTGCCTGGAATGAAGAGCAATTTAATGAGTGTGGGGCAGCTCCTAGAGAAGGGGTATTCTGTGAACATGGAAGATGGAACATTGAAGCTGTATGACAAGAGTAAAAGGATGATACTTGAGTCTGCACTAGAGAAGAACAGAACCTTCAAGGTCAACATCAGATCAACTGGAACACAGTGCTTGAGTGCTTCAGATGCTGGTGGTGACAGTGCATTGTGGCACAAGAGGTATGGCCATCTAAACTATAGAAGTTTAGGTCACTTGAACACTAAGAATCTAGTGCTAGGCATACCTGAGATAGTTGAAAATAATAGAACTTGTGATACTTGTTTGAGAAGTAAACAAGCCAGATTGCCTTTTGTCTCTGAAGTGGCACCAAGGGCAACTCATGCCCTAGGTGTAGTATACTCTGATGTGTGTGGGCCAATAGAGGTGCCCTCCTTGGGTGGCAACAAATATTTTGTTTCATTTGTTGATGAATATACTAGAATGTTGTGGTTGTATTTGATTAAAGCAAAGAGTGATGTGCTTGATCAATTTAAGAAGTTTAAGAACTTAGTTGAAAAACAGAGTGCCTGCCAACTTAAAATTCTGAGGACAGATGGTGGGGGAGAGTATAACTCTGCAGAATTTAAGAAATTTTGTGAAGATATGGGGATTGAACATGAGGTAACAGCTCCATATACCCCTCAACATAATGGAATTACTGATAGGAGGAATAGAATGATAATGGATATGGCTAGGTGTATGCTAAAACAAATGAAATTACCAAATAGTTTGTGGGGTGAGGCTGTGTCAACTGCAGACTATATCCTCAATAGATGTCCAACTAAGAAACTCAAGGGAGTAGTGCCTTTAGAGAAGTGGTCTGGTAAGAAACCTAGTGTAGGACACTTGAGGGTTTTTGGTGCTTTATGTTACAAACACATACCTGATGCAAGAATAAGAAAGTTGGATGATAAGAGCTGTCCTATGATACTTGTAGGGTATCATTCCACCGGTGCATACAAATTGTACTGCCCAGTGAAGAACAAAACTGAGTTTAGTAGGGATGTTGTAATAAAGGAGACTGAGATGTGGGACTGGGAAAATGGTAAAGTCTCAACCATTAATACAAAGAGTGTAGTGATTGAAGTTGATAGTGACGAGATGCAAGTTCATACTAATGAACCTGCACAAGGTGAACCAAATAACCAAGAACCACAACAAGGAATTGATAGTGATTCAGAATCTGATCCTGAACCACCAGACCAAATTAGACCCCAAAGACAGAGAAACATACCTTCTAGACTTGCTGATTTTGATATAATTACTGACAACCAAGTGGACAGTGAAGGAGAAATGATTCATATGGCTATGATGGCTGATATAGAGCCACTTAGTCATGTAGAGGCACTAAAAGAAAAGGTTTGGGTTGATGCCATGATTGAGGAATTAAAGGCAATAGAAAGAAATAAATCCTGGAAGTTGACAGTATTACCCGAGGGAAAGAAACCTATAAGTGTGAAATGGATATACAAAGTAAAATTGAATCCTGATGGGAGTGTTGCTAAACACAAGGCAAGATTAGTGGCAAGAGGTTTTTTACAAAAACAGGGCCTTGATTACTTTGATGTGTTTGCACCGGTTGCTAGACACGAAACAATTAGACTGATAATTGCTATAGCTAGTAGTAAGGGATGGAATCTTTATCATTTTGATGTTAAATCAGCCTTTTTAAATGGGCCTTTGGATGAAGAAGTGTATGTTTTGCAGCCACCTGGGTTTGAAAGGAAAGGGAAAGAACAGCAAGTGTATAGGCTGTACAAGGCTTTGTATGGCCTCAAACAAGCCCCTAGGGCATGGAACAAGAGGATAGATGCCTTCTTCCATGAACTAGGATTTAGAAAGTGCCTTGTGGAATATGGAGTCTATGTGAATGACTCTAGACATGATGAGAAAGTATTGGTTTGCCTCTACGTTGATGACATGTTAATCACAGGAACCAGCATCACTGTGATTAACAGTTTCAAAGGAAAATTGCTGAAAGAATTCGAGATTACTGATCTGGGTAGGGTTACTTATTTCTTGGGCATGGAATTTTTGTATGAACCAAAGGGAATAGTGTTGCATCAGTTGAAGTATGCAAGTGAGATCTTGAGAAGGTTTGAAATGCAGGACTGCAAGCCTGCTGTAACTCCAGCTGAAGTAAACTTGAAACTGGAAACTGATGAAAATGGTGATGATGTTGACCCTACTCTATACAAACAATTGATTGGCTCTCTAAGGTACTTGTGCAACACAAGACCTGACATTTGCTACTCTGTGGGAGCAGCTAGTAGATTCATGAGCAAGCCAAAAATGAGTCATTATACTGCAGCTGCCAGGATACTGAGATATGTTGCAGGAACTGTAAAATGTGGAATACTATTTCCTACTGCTGGACAGATCAAAGGTGGAGGTTTGATAGGTTATAGTGATGCTGACTGGTGTGGAGACAGGGTGGATAGAAGGTCCACCACTGGTTATGTCTTCCTGTGGAATGAGGCACCAATCTCATGGTGCTCAAGGAAGCAACAAGTTGTTGCTTTATCCTCATGTGAATCTGAATACATTGCAGGAGCTATGACAGCTTGTCAAGGAATCTGGTTAAACTCGTTACTTGCTGAATTGAAACTGGTTAAAACACAGACAGTGAGGCTGCTAATAGACAATAAATCTGCTATTAGTTTAGCCAAAAATCCTGTTCTACACGGGCGCAGCAAACATATTGACACTAAGTATCACTTTCTCAGGGAGCAAGTGGAGAAAGGAAGCATAGAAGTCATCTATTGCAGCACACAAAGCCAGATTGCAGACATACTGACTAAAGGGGTGAAGACAGAGCAATTTCTGCAGCTGAAACAAGCTCTTGGAGTTGTGCCATTTTAGTTGTAAGTGTTAAGGGATGGTGTTAGTATTGTAACCCTTACAACTCATGTAAATAAATAAACTTACTGTACAACCTTATGTTGATTTACTGTGTTTTAGTTTTATTTTAGTCAATTTGACATGTAAGGTTTGACTTTTGTAATTGAGTGAAAGTTCAACTTCAGTTGAAAGGAGTTGAAATGTAACTGAATCAGTTGAAACAATATAACTGATATATACTTGTAAAAAACAGAATAGTAAATATACAGAAAAATACTTTTGTTCATCTCTACCTTCTCTCTCTCTCTCCCGTGTGCATGTGTGAGTGTGAGTGTTCTTGAAAGTGAATTCAAGAGCAAGATTTGTGTGTGAAATGATTGGTTACCCAACAACATCTAGGGGACATAGGCAAAACCATTGCACTTCATTCATCTTGTTTATTTTCACAAAGTGTATGAAATTCCACTCTTCTGTTCCCCCCTTTCTTCCTACGTCCCTATTACACCCAATTTCTCTCCTCACCACCCAAATGACATCCTCAGAAATTAGTGTGAGGGAAGACTTTTATAATGTGTAGCAAACTCTAACCGATTCAGTTGCAAAGATAAATAAAAAAAATATGGTTAATGCTTAATAACAACTAACTGAAATAATTAACACTAATAAAGAAGGAGAATCAGAAACTTGGAGATATGCCACTAACTAACAATGATCATTGTTCCGCAACTATCACCTATAACGGGAAGGGGGTCATAGAAATTTTCAACTTTTAAGATGATTACTAGGTAATTATTATTTTGTAGGTATTAGATTAACTACATAGTTCTTATTTAATTTAACTTTGACCGTTGTAGATATTTGATACGAGTCGTCTGTTCACATATGAAGAATTGAAGCACGTCAAACAAGTTTGGCAGAATTCTTTCTAAAATTATATGAAAAGTGTAAGCTAATTGTAAAGAAATAACCAAATAACGAAGAAAACAACATAAATGATACTTTTGTAGTTTTAGCTAAATTTGCATAGCACAATTCAGATTGTATCTGGATGGAAGATATAAATTTTCCCTCTTGTATCACTCGTGCTCTGGCTTCTTATCCCTTTGCCATACGATCGATGCCTTTTAAGGTCCACAAATGACTAGATTTTTGGACCTAACACAAAATTCATTTGACTTACAATAGGCAGTTGTTCTAGTTTATGTGATATTTTGTTCGTGGCCTCTAGATTGGTGGCTTTTATGGTCCACAAACAACGCTTTTTGTGTATGAAACACAAATGAGTCGATTGCCTTTGATTTATATTATTTAAATTGAATGGTAGAGATGAAAGAAGGGGTACTTGAAGGAGTTGTATGTTGCCAATTTTATGTTAGTTTCACCGTAGAACTTGATTAAAATAGAAATTACAGTTATTTGCAAAATGATTTTCTCGAAGACGACAAAACATAGAGTTATATGTAATACTATTAAGTTAAATTAATTTCCTTCAAAAAAACTATTAAGTTAAATTAAGCACTTTATACGTGTGTGTAACATACTAACACTAATACTAGATTTATGCACAAAAAAAAACATTAATACTAGATGTGTTGTCCAAAAAAAAATACTAGATATGCAAAATTTCTAAATATTAATAAGAATAAAACTTTGTCAAAAAAATTTAATAAGAATAAAACTATACCTGCCACTACAAATTAGGTTTCGCTAATAAAAATAATTAAAATATACATGTGGCTAACCAAATGGTTGGTTTAAGATTCTACTCCAAAGTCTCAAGTTTAACTATTGGGTTAGACAAAATCTCTTTTGAGAGGGTAGAAACACATGGATCGTCACAGTCAAGTACACCTGATCAGTCAGGTTCCCTGGACTAGATTAGTCACTGGCAAAGCTGGTGGATACTACACATCAATAACACAGTAAAAAAAATTACACGTGGCTAATAATATTTTTTTGGTATAAAGTGGGTATCCTCTGCGCGCAATTATAAAGACTAATATCTCGAGCCGGGTAAGACTACAACGAACGGCAAAACTCTCTCTCAAAAAATTTAACACCGCTGCAGGTGGCTAATAATATGCGTATGTAATAATATTAAATAGTATTAAAAAAATTCAATTTGTTAATTTTTAAAATTATTAAAAATGATTGGCATATAATCCTGGTTGGCCTAATAGAGCATGTAAAGATTTGCATCCGAAAGGTTAGGGGTTTAAATCCCTACTATTCTGTTTGATGAGAGGTAAACATTATTCCCTTCATAAATGCTCAAAGAACTTAAATGCATTCTCTGCTTTAGCCAAAAAATGACTGGCATATGAAATATTTGATTTAAATTCATAAAACAAGTTTTTAAAATGAGAAAAATTAAATGAATTGCTGATTTTTTTTATACATATATCTAATTAATTTACTTATACGAGGAATGTGAAAGTGGTTAATGTTGCTGAAAGAATTTAATTTATAAACACAATAGTATATAGGTTTTTTACGCTATCTATCAATTAAAGTTTGCCACGTCATTAAAGAGAAATTGGTCAATTGGTAACTACCAATTCGTCAATTGGTAACAAATCAATCCATGAATTGTGGTTGGTAGTAGTTGTAAAAGCCTATGTACGAACTGTATGTAACATTTTTCATATACAAATAAATGGCCTATTCTTGGTAAAATAAAAAAAAGGTACCGATCGTACCTGATCAATGTGAGATCGGCCCGGTCGGTGAGCTAGGTTGAATGGACTGGGTTCTTGAACGCGCGTGGGTGATACCTGCAAAGACACTCTGATGCTCAAGTTAGAGTAGGTCTGATCGAGTAGGAGCACAAGAAAGTGTATGACTAGTGTACTTTTTTCTCGGGAATTGATCCTATTTATGGGAGCTTAACCAGGATGTACTGTCTATTGGATCCCAAGCGCTGATCTCAGTCGTTTGATATTGGTGCAAGCGCTTCTTGCGCAACAATACATTGATTGGGTTGATTCTAGCCCAGTACGCTAAGTGGTCCTTTGGCCCATTTCGGAACAAGTACAGAGATACAGATAAAAAGCCTATGGGTTGTTTTTTTATACCCCTACCCCCTTCCTTCCTACCCCCACGTTTTTCATTATTGCCCAAAATACCCTTAAAAATGTATTTTTTTTTTAAATCAAAAATCTCAATCGTATATACATTCTTGTAAGGTATATACGATGGTGTTTTTCTCTCCAATCGTATATACATGTATATACGATGGCTTTTTGTATACGTACTCAAAACGTATATACGATGTTTTTTTAATGATTTATTTTAATTTTTTAAAAAAACGTTATAAAAAGGATACTAAAAATTCGTTAAAGAGTCAAAAATAATAATAAAAAATTATAAAAACACCACTAAAAATCTAACAAAACCAAAATAAGACTATGCAAAATTTTTTAAATTTTTTGGAGACTATGAAAAATTAAAAAAAATAATAAAAAATAGTAAACGATGGAATTTGGGATTTTGAACCCGAAATCCCGTAAGAAGTTTCTTCTAGGGGAGTCATGCTCGTTGAGTTTTTTCGGATTTAATGGTTGTGGTTTCATTACGATCGATGTAGGTTGCCCGAAAACCGATTTTTTAGCCTAAATTATTCGCTCGACACACTAAACCTATTTTCAGGCCTAAATTATTCATGTCTAATTCATCTTTATTAAAAATATATAATTTTAAATTTTTTAAATAATTTAATTAATTTTTATTTGACTAAAAAAAACTATAGGGATCGTATATACACCCCAAATGGTATATACGATGGTGTATATACGATTTGGGGGTGTATATACGATATGTAATTTTGGCCATCGTATATACCCCCCACAAGGCGTATATACGATTGACCTTCAGCGACATGAATCGTATATACGCCCTGTGGGGGGTATATACGATGGCATAAAATTCAGGGTCATATATATGTTCATTGAACATATATACGATTAGTCAAATTTTTTTAAAAAAATGCGTTTTGTCAAGGGTATTTTGGAGTTTCACTATTGTGTGGGGGTATATGTGAAGCATGTGGGGGTAAAAAAAACCCAAAGCCTATTTTTGCTAAAAGACATTTGGTATATACAACATTTTTATATCTAACATTATTACCCAATGAATGTTATAAAATTTTCATGAAAAGAACAATCAAGTAACAGATATAAAATTGTAAAATTGCCTACTACAAATATGACAAAAAAATATGACGAAAAAATGCAACAATAAGGTAATTAGACAGGGTTAATAGGAAAATGTAGTTGTTTTCGATTAAACAGATTAAATAACTACCGATAGGAAAATGTAGTTGTTTAGACAAACCTTAACTTAATGTGGTTTTTGACTTAAATTTATTTTCAGTTGTTCTCAACTTTAATAATCTTTGCTAAAAAAAAAAACATTCATTCATTTAATAATAATGTTTGACACATCAGCGACTTTGTCATTTTCTGGAAATGCAAATTTTCAATTACAAAAAATGAGGGTCTTTATTAAAATTTGTAAAATTTACAGATCACAACTATAATAATCACTTAAAATACTGGAGGTAAATTACCCTTTGTGTTTGGTACACAAAAAGAGTCCCTTGTGGACAGGGCTGGACATCGGGCGCGTATGGGCGGTTACGGGCCCAAAATGGACAACCGCCCAAAACCATGGTTGATAAAGCCAAGCCCAATTCCGCCCATTTCTCAATTCGATTGGTGCGGTTTCGGTTTTTCGGATTGGGCGGGTATACTGGGTGGTTGGACTCGGGTTGGGCCACAATAGGCCCAAATTTCGTTTTGTAAATTTTAAAAAATCTGCTACTCTATTGACCAAAAAACAATCTGTTGTTCCTTTTGACCAAAAAAAAATGTTTTAAAAAATCTGATTGAATTCAATTAACAATAAAAATAATGGGCTCTACACATTCAATGGCCCAAATTGAATTTCCTATGCTTTAAAAATAATGGGCTTTACACATTCAATCAGCTTCATTTTTTCATAGTAGCTGATAATTCTGTATATTAAACTCAATAGTTGTATCATTAAACAATATAACAGCCTAGTAGCAATATAATTAAACATTCCATTAGCCAAGTACCAAATCAGGTCTAGTACTATATACTTAACTGTCATTAAGCAATACTAGCAGCCATAAAACCAAGTCTAAGTGTAACAAGTTTGTCCCAAATATCTAATTACAGCCCAATAATTAATTACAGTCCAAAGTAAAGTTCAAAAAACAAATTTAAACATCATAGACAGACACAACCAAATATGTAAATCCTTCATGTGTGAACCAGATACAGTCCAACATTACTTCTTTCTTCCACCCTCCTGAAAAAAGCATAGATTAACAGTATTAGAATATATTACATTCACCAAACCAATAATACTAGATGGAGATGCAGAACTTTAAAAAAAATACCAGCAAAAGAATCAGAAGGCAACATATGGGATTGCTATTTCATTTCCACCAAAGTGAAGCATCAACCAACTGAACATAATCACAAAACAAAATTATATAGCAATCAGAATCACAAAACAGAATAGATTTGAGAGACAAGTAAGAAGAACAGACTGAGTATACACACCAGTAAGAGAATCCGAAGGCAGCTTATGGGATCCTCTTTTATTTCCACCAAAGTGAAACATCAACCAACTGAACATAATCACAAAACAGATTTTTAATAACATTTAAAAACAAACAGAATCACACAACATAATAGAGTAACAGAAACAGAAAATATCTACCATCAAAACAAAATCAGAAATGAAGGGTTGTGTCATATATGTCTTTGAGCTGCAATATCCATTAGGCGTGATATTGAATTTGGGTCACACCGAGTCATGACTGACTCCAAAAAAGCAAAATGTGGTAAATCTGGAAAACAAATAAAGGCAATAACAAATAAAGGCAATTAATACAATAGCAACAAAAAAATTTATGGGTTTTACACGAAAAATGCACTAACCATAAGAACAACCACGGCCCGAAGGCGGTGGTTGAGATGATGATCCAACAGTTACTCCTCCAGCCACACCGGTACTTGAAGATCCCATTTCAAATTCTATATGATAATTAAAAAATAAGAATTATGTTAAAATGAATATAAAGACATTGATGCAAAACTATTTCAGGCCAAAAATACTAGAAAATTACCAGTTATAGTACTTTCAGATATTTCATACTCTTCATCAAGTTGGAGATCTTTGAATTGGCAAATGGAAGGCCTCAACCAGTTTTGAGTACAGATTAAAGCCTCACCATTTTGAGTTTAAGGCAACTTCTCTAAAGTCGTCTACAACTCTCCCACCCGTACTAAATGCGCTTTCAGAAGCCACAGTGGAAACAGGTGTGGCCATGAGGTCTCTAACTAAAGTGGAAAGTATTGGGTAGCGAGAAGAATTCTGTTTCCACCAAACCAGAATCTGAAATTTCTCATCAACAATGTTTGGTTCACTGAGGTACCTCTCAAGCTCATTCATCTTGTCAATCGAATCTTTTTCTTGAAGATGTTGCATAAATGATGCTGCCTTGGCTTGTATTGAAGAAATTTCAGCAACTACGGGGGCTGGATTTTGGAAAACAAGAACTGTTGGACAAGTAGATGACTGGCCCAATCCGTGCTTTTTCTCATACACAAGCCTATAATGCTTAAACAAGCCACCCAGATTTTTTTCTTTTTCTAAAGAGATTAGTAGCTCTTTTGCAAAAAAAGATGATTCACCATACAAGTCCTTAAACGACCACTCTATATATCTAAGCTTATATCGAGGATCAAAGATAACACCAAAATAAATATATGGGTTTAAGTTTTCAACTTTCCCCCAATACTTATCATATTTTTTTTTCATTTCAGAACCCATGGTTGCCCAAATTGTGTTTAGATTCATTGAAGCGTTATTCAACTCACTAAGGACAGCAGATAGTTGGTGGATGCAGTGTGCAAACTCACCTCTTGTGATGCAGAAAAAAGCTTTGTTGCATCAATGAAAATCTTCAAGAAACTACTAAATGCCCTAACATTTTCCCAATCAATGCTTGTTGGGGGACCTTCCACCCCAAACCACTCCCTATAACTAGTTTCTTCATCTTCCAACTTATCAAAAACAGCTTGAAACTTTTCAGCAACAAAGAGCATCAAATAGGTCGAGTTCCACCTAGTTTGAACATCAAGACACAATAGTTTCTTACAAACAATTCCAGAAAACTCTACAAACTCCTTAAACTTGGTTGTCCTTTGGGATGAAGACCTAACATATCTCACAGCATCCCTAATGTTACATATGGATTGATGCATCTCTCTTAAGCCATCATTAACAACCAGGTTTAGGATATGGGCACAACACCTCACATGAAGGAACATCCCATCAAGAAGTAACCCACTCATGTTCTTCAACTTCTTTTTTAGGTAAGAAACAACAATCTCACCTTTGTGATTTGGGACTACAGCAAAGCTTATAATCCGTTTTTGATAATTCCAAGCATTATCTATAAAATGAGCAGTGAGGGTTAAGTAGTTAAGATTCTGGACAGAAGTCCAACAGTCAGTTGTGAGAGCTACCCTAGAGCAATCAGACTTAAAGAAGGCTTTTAGTCTATCTTTTTATTCAAGGTGTACTTGGAGGCAATCTCTAGCAACAGTACGCCTAGATGGGATGGTGAATTGAGGCTGCAATTGTCTAACAAAGTGCTTAAACCCCTCACCTTCTACCACTCTAAAGGGCTGCTCATCAACAATGACAAAGGTGGCTAAAGCTTTCCTACAAGCTTTAACATTAAACCTAGTGCTTACTGATATCATACTAGATCCTTCCCCTGCAGTAGTAAAAGCAAGTGTAGTTTGGTTGGGGTCTTTGGAAAGATTGTCTGGATTTTTGATACAAACATTTACATGCGATTTCATATTAGTAGTACCATCCTAGAGTCACACAAATACCTTATGTGACAGTGTTTACACGCAGCTGTAGGTACTGGTTCATCCGGAAGCACATTGAAATGTTCCCACGCAATAGAAGTTCGCCTAGGACCATTGGCATTAGGCTTTCTCTTCTTAGGAACAGGAGGAAGAGGGGCACTAGGAACAACACCAGCAGCTTCAGTTGTGGCTGCTAGTTGTTCAGTTGCACCAGCAGCTGGTTGTTGAATTGCAAAAGGCTCCATCCTTGAAACAATTATGAACAAAATAGTATAAATAGGAAGCACACTACTCAATAAGAATACATTCATATAACTATTATAAATCAAGTAAAGTTAAGTGTGAGAAATATAACGAAGAAATATAAAAACGAAGATCAAACCTCTATACCTTCAACTTCAAGTGGGTGAGCTAGAGATGGAGAGATGGAGATTAGGTAGATATAGGGTGAAAGAAATGAGAAGGCATGGAGGTTGAACGGTTGAAGGAGGTGGAGCGGTGCTAGGTTTGGGGAGTTAGGGTTTCTCTCTTCCTTAAGCGTGCTCTGTGTTTTGTTTGTGGAAGACTAGAAGTGAAAAGTGTGTGAAATGAAATGTGACTTGTTTGCTTTGTACACTAGTTTGTATTGTGAGAAAGAGTGAATGATTTAATAAATTTAAGTTTTTTAGATTTTAATTTTTGGTTCAGTGACAGTGAGTCACGTGAGTGATGGCGTGAAGCCATGAAGAATTGGATTTGGTGGTACTACTTTTTTTTTATCAGAGATTTGGTGGTACTATTGAAGTATGTAATATAATATTATATTAATATATATTATATAATAATTTGTTTGAAAGATCAAAGAACTGAAAGAAGCATACTGATATCAGATTTGTAAAAAGTGGTAATAGTTCGGGCGGGTCTGGGTAATTATGGGCCTAAAAATGACAACCGCAACCGCCCAACCCAACTCGCCTGAACCCAAATCTTCAACCCGCGAACCCGTGTACCCGTCTGGACCCAACCGAAGCAACCCATTGCCTTCGGTTTTTCGGGTCGGGTTGGCAACTTTTGTCCACCCCTATGTGGACCTTAAAATCCACCCTCTAGATTATACAAAAGTACATATGTTACAAATTGTTTTCATTCTAATATATTTGTTTGAATAAGGAAGGAGAGAGACACATAATACTACATTTTATTGTTCAACTTTTGTACATTTTTTGACCAAGTACTTCTGTACTTTCTAAAGCTCCTAGTCCACTTTTTTGACTTTAGCTTAGTCATAGTAAACCCTCTCAATGTATGCAGCTTATGGATGCAATTCCTCTTCATTAATTGGACAAATTCAAATGAGAGATAAAGACACAATTAATATATTAATATTGTTTGTAAAAAAAAAAATTTATTAATTGTATCTATCTCTCTCCTACTGGACAAATCTAGTTACGGGAGAGGATTATGAAGCTCCTTGAATATAAACTTTGAGGTAGTACAATTCTTGCAATTACATAACAATTGTATTTTGACGCTTTGGTAAAAGTTATGAGAGCTGCCATGCTTCTATAATTGAGAAGCATCAGCTTTTTTTGCTACATTTTAACTAATCATTTTGCATCATTTACGATTTTGCTTGGTAGAAAATAGCAGGTAATAAGCTACCGAAAAGTGAATAGATAGCAGATTGAATTTAAAGTGTTTGGTAAAATTAGTGGTTGAACAAACTTATAAATATAAGATGACATAATTTTATTTTATTTTGACAAAATATGATGACATAAATAAACATTTGTAATTAATACTTGAAAGTGAAAGAGAATGTTCATTTATAATGGAGAATAAATTAAGAATTTAATGGAAATAATAAACGTAAAAATGAGAGAAAAAATCAAACTTGTGAGCTTAAATGCTAATTCAAGTAATGTTTCAAAAAATGCTATAAGCTAGTAAAAAATACTATAAGTTAATTAGTGTATCAAACACTTTCAAATAATTTATCCACTATAAGCTAATCGATGGGTCTTGTCACACATAGCTTAAAGCTTGAGTAATCTTTAAAGATGTTGCCCTTTGGCAACTTGAAGTTGGGATCAAAGATAAAACTGTCTATATTTGACTAATAATCGAAAAAAGTAGTGACAGATCTAGATTTTTTTTTTATTAGGAAAAGATAAAAAGTAGCCTATAATATTTTTTTGGATATATACTATTTACTAAAATCTACTCAAACTACTAAACCCAATTAATTTAACCACTATCATTTGTCAAAAAAAACGATACCGCTTGCAAAAATTCTAAAATAATTTTTTTAAAAAAAATTAATAATTAAATTTCATCCAATTTTTTCGTAAGCCACAAGGGAGTAGCAACGACAATGTCAACGAAAGTACCAATAGGAGTGCCAACGGGAGCAGCAGGAGTGCAAACGGGAGCACCAAAACGCAACAAAAGTTGTGTGCCACACTAACGAGCGCAGTCAATTTATTTATTTTTTTTAAAAAAAATACTTTATTTTTAAATTTATTTCTTCTACAAATCAGTAATTAAATAAACTTAATAAAATTAATATTAATCATTTAAAATTTATTATTTACTTTAATCTGCTCTAAACTACTAAACTCAATTAATTTAATCACTACCGATAGTCAAAATAAGCGATACCGCTAGCAAAAATTCCAAAAAAAAAATTCCTAAAAAAATCAATAATTAAATCCATCCACTTTTTTTGTGAAATTTGCACGAGAGCAAAGAGCGACAACATCAAACGGGAGTGCCAATGGAAGCACTAACAGAAGCGCCAGCAGGAGCGTCAACGAGAGCAGCAACCAGAGCGCCAACAGTCGCACCAACGGGAGAGCCAACGGGAAGCGTCAATGGGAGCGCCACTATTATAGAAAGATACAACCATTATTACATCTCATTTTCTTTTTTCCTCATTTTTACTCTATTATTAATATTATAAGATGATACCGACTTTTTTTAAAAACTTTTTGCAACACAACTATTTTAATAAATTTATATATTGTCTTTTGTGGAGTTTTCCCTCTTTCTTTTATTATATTTTGCAACATATAATGTGTTAATAATTTCATAGATAATTATAAAAAATACACGGGTAAAATATTAGTCTCAACAAATATATGAAATAAACATCAGGTGACCCTCCGTTTTACATTTTATCATTCCGCTTTTTGTGACTCACATTTATTACCATGGATTTAAAATCAATTAAGAATATATAAGATTATCAATCAACTATATATCTTTTATCAAAACACCCACTACTAAGAATACCAAACTACCCTTCTATTGAACTAATATCTTTCTTCCTCAAACTCTGTCTCATTTTTCTATTTTTCACAATATATATACTTTAATTTCACATTAATATATCCATTTTTTCTATCAATAAGTTTTATTTAATCTCTACTTGGAAAATTTGAATTTTAATAACATTAGGTTTTCTAGTCTCTATGGGAAATATTACATATTGCTGGTAAATGTTCACGGGGTAGTGTTCGGACTAACTCAATTACAATTTGAAACATTTTGTTTATCTACTTTAAATTATGTCTAAATCCATTAATAAAAATAACGCGAAAACACCCGTGCATGCATTTCTTATAATTTTGTGCAAATATTTTAAAAAGCAAGTAGCTTATGGGGGCAAACCCTATCACTAATAAAATATTGTTATGGTGTGGGGGCAATTGCCCTCACACACCTCTATATGCATTTGTTTGTCGGTGATTAATTTACGTCGAGGAATATGGTTAGTCACGTGTTTTTACACAACTTGATGGTATGTGTGGTTCTCTATTTTCAATAAAGTTTTTTCACATACAATTCAAACCCAATTACCGCTTAAACCAACTCTTATTAGTTAAAAGTCTATGTTTTTGGTGGTGGCGAGTTAAAAAAGACTCTCTATAAGCTAATGATCGAATTAATTAATATTAAAATAAAACGCGGAGACAAAAACATACATGTGGAAAAAGCAAATATATTTAAAAAGTTTACGGTTTGATTTTATTTTCGATTATCTTTCAACAGTCTAAAATAGGCTGTTTAAGCTAATGATTGAATGGATTAATAGTATTAAAATAAAATGGGAGACAAAAGCATGCATGAGAATAAACAAAAGCTTACTTATATAAAAACATAAAGAATAAGCAAATTAAAGCCAAAAGCTATTAGTGGAAATAAACTATTGTCAAGTTGCGTTGAAGAAAATGAAATGAATTCCAAAGCTTATCATGAATTTAGAAGATTGGTGTTAAGCCAAATGCTAAGAGTTAAAAAGTCCACATCAACGTTGGCACAAAGCATTTTCTTCCTTTTCCCTTTTTTCAACCAACAAAGAAAAGAAAAAGAAAGATTAAAAGGTAAATTTATTTATTTATATTTAATGAAAAAAGCAGTGCACACACTTGATGACAATGTCTTCAAACTTTTGGTCTCGTCAAGAAAAAGAGAGAATATTAAATTTTTTGATTACTATAATTATACATTACTCCTTCTAATTTCGGATTAGGATCCTCTCCATTTCACAAAAGAAATGGAGGGCTACATTTGGAGAGAGATAGACACAAAATTCATGTTAGACCATAACATTAATTATTATTATAAATTTAATGATATGACCCACCATGAATGTTGTGTCTATCTCTCTCCAAATGGAGAAATGGAGAGGATCTCAACCCTCCAATTTCATATATAAATAAAAAAAACTATTTCACATTTTTAAGAATAATAGTTGAACTCATTTAATTTTTTTAAAATAATAAAAAATAAAATTGTGTTTTATAAATTATCCCTTATGGGTTTTATTTCATGAGAATACAATAGTTATTGGATAAAATATTTAGGGTAATGTAAATTTTGAGGGGTGTTTCAATTCTCTCAAAAATATATTTCATCCAGCTGAGCTAAGACGAATGAATGCTGGATGAAAAAATATTTCATCAATGGTCAAAAAAAAAAATATTTCATCCAACCACACCTTTATTTTAGTTCTACTTTTATTTTTCAAGAGAATGACACATTTCATGTGATTAAGGATACTTTAGGAAGGGTGAACTTAACTGACATTCTTAACTTTTTAATTTTTACAATTAATGAAAGAAAACTATAGAGAGACGGAGAAAAGAATTAAGCTCTAATGCTAGTTATGCCCAAGGCATCAGCTAGGAGTGTAGTATGAATAGTCGTAGGACACTGAATCTAATTGTGACAACCTTGTCCCATAGAAGAACCATATTTAGCAAGCTAATCAGCACAAAAATTTTCTTCCATTAATGAATGAGAGTAAAGGATAAGTGTCAATCTCTATTCATCAAGGATCTAATGTGGTTAATAAATGGAGCATAAGGGTGAGATTGGGGCACACCTACTTCAATAAGAGAAATGACAGTGGTAGAGTCAGATTCACAAATAATACGATGGAAGTCATTATTCCAAGCAATTATAAGACCCTTTGCAATAGTCTGACATTCTTAGCTAGTGTAAAATTGAGTATTTTTGTTTATATTTGAGTCTCGAGGAAGTATTTCATTGTAAAAGACATGTTACAACGTTTTTTTTGGGTGAACTTATAAGGTTTGATGTCGAACATGATAAGACAAAAGAAATGATCCTTACATTATTTGATAAAAGGGAGAAGAACAAGACCCACAATGTATATGCACTGTTCAGTTAACTTTTTATTTTGTCTACCAACTAATATTTCATTCATAACCGACAAATGCTACCAAAATATTACACATATGTAATAAGTTTTTTTTTGGACAATACATATCATAGGCTAAAAGCTCATTATAAGCACTAACAACCCACATAAGGGCACTAATCAGTCCTACATTAAACTCTTGAAATAACTACATTAAGTATAAGAAGCACACCTAAACTTATAAACTAGATCAACTAGTTAAAACATTAAAACAAAGGCCTAAATATCCTTCCTAACCATATCAGGTCCCTACCAAAAACAAGTCCACGATGAGCCAGCCCATTGGGGTTTCCACCGGCCTGCAACCAAAATGACCAAAATTTCCTTCCACTTTCTTTTCCATCGTGTAGAAGCATAGAACAACAAAAACAAAGAGAAGCATCTCAATCCGAGCATGAATACAGCCTCTACAGACAATAAAAAGAGCCACTAAGAATCTACAAAGGGAATGACAAAAAGTCCAAAGCATTCCCCATATTTGATGACCAATCGGCCATAGGGGTTCAGATTATTGCAACTGAGAGACCATGGGGATAAAGAACCGTAAGAAAACAGAAAAGATGAGGTATTGAGGTTACCCTGGCTGTAATAGGGAAAAACATGCGAGGGTGATGAGTAGGAATAAAAGGAGGAGAAGAATGGAGTCCAAAAAGAGAGGGAGAGAATTACGGGAGCCAAATTTGAAGGTGGTCAGGAGGTTTAGGAAGGGCGCGATCTGAGATGGTGGTGGAAGAAGACGACGAAGGAGGGTCTAGTGAATGCGGGGGTGAGCAGGTGAAGAAAAAAACAAATGAGAAGAGGTGATGGGCAGGTGAAACCAACAAAGGCACCAAGGGGGATGGCACAATCCTCGAAAGACATCATTGCATCGTGGGGGGAGGAAAAATCTGAAGGAGGCCGCACCAGAAGTGGCGATGGAACCTAGCAAATCTAGGGGGCAAGCATCGCAGCGGTAACCAAACCCTAACAGAGAGCCTAGAGAATGAATTGAAAATAGGGATTTGGGTTTCTTTTCTTCTTTAAAGTTAGAGGTTTCCTCGCTTCATCTATTACGGCTCCATTAACTAAACACAATCATATTTTCAAACCACTTGAATGCTCAAATGCCTCTACGATATCCACACTTGTGGCATTCACTCATAGCTTGTCAAAGAAATGAAGAAATGCAACAATTAATATAGGCCCAAAAATGTTATCATCCCATTAACAACTTGGAACATAGCATATTTAATTATAGGCAAAATTACATCAGAGGATCTTTAAGTTATTTATTTGTAATAAGTTAGACCTTTAAGTTTTTTTTGTAACAAATAGGCCATTTAAGTTACCTAACGTTGACACCGTTGGCCCTTTTAGTAAAATTTCATATCGCCGATTACATCAAAATAAAATATGATTGGTTGCATCAAAATACATAAGCTAGAGTAATCACAATATATAAAGTAGCATTACATCAAAATATATAGGCTAGGAAAATCACTAAAAGGACCCATTTGTTACAAAAAAAAACTTAAAGGTCCAACTTGTTACAAATAAATAACTTAAAGCACTACAAGAAAATCGCTGATTTGCCACGGACATTTCCATCGCAAATGTACAAATTTTCGTGGCAAAACAACATTTGCCACGGACAAAAATTGGTGGCAAAAACGCTCGTCGCAAATCGTTTGCCACGGAATTTTTCGTGGCAAATGTTTCCGTCGCAAATCCGTCGCTAATCCGTCGCAAATATCCGTGGCAAAGTCGTCGCAAATTTCATCGCAAATCCGTCGCAAAAATAAAAAAAATTTTAAATCTTCAAACATATATACATGCCGCATAAAATTAAGCTAGCTAAAAATAAGCATCTCCTTAACAAGCATTGTCCTCATAACAAATACTCATAATGGTTTTTCAAACTAGAATCGAAGAAAGATCAAGAAATAGAAACCCCTAGAGTTCCAAACTAACCACACAGGTACTATAAAAATTTAGATACACAATTCACATTGACTAGCTAGCATTAAATACTAATTAAGAGTATAAAGGGAAGAACACAACCCATAATTGAACTTATGAAGAGGTAAGGTATTGCCAAGTCTTGTTCATGATTTGCTTTGATATCTTGGACAATGACTTGGATCATCATCATCATGCACTCTTTCCTCCAAATAACCTTATTTGAATGAACATTTATCTGTTTTCGAATGCAACTCTCGCTCAAAAGGTAGTCGACATCGAGATAGATCTTACAAAGATGGTAAGGGGGAAACATCACTTAGCATGAGCATTCATAGAAATCATAAATGATGAGTAATGTTTACCATTTCCGATTTCTGATAGCAAAACATCACTTTCTTAGTCCTGTTATTCTAAGAAATCATAAATATTGAAATTGCAAAGAAAACAACAAATTCAGGTAAAAAAATGAAAGAAAACTGAATGATTACAAATGAATGATATATAGGGACAAATGAAACCAACGAAGTAGGAATATGGTGTTAGGGTTCAGATCGATACTGCCAAATTGGGAATAGGGGTTAGGGTTTGAGTTCATCAAAAAATAGGGCTTTATGTGTTAAATAGAAGTAGAGTAGAAGTAGAATTGAAGCAGAAAACTTACCCTTGAGGAAGAAGAAGAATACCTTTGCAGAATGCATTCATCAAAATCATTTACTATTGGAATTTATATAAAATAAAAATCAATCTAAGCATCTTTCTGGCAAGACGAACACACGCACAGTGAAACCCATTACACAATTTTTTTCCCATTACTACGGGCTAAAACTACAAACAATCCTATGAGAACCAAAACAAAGGGGAAACCAAAAGAAAGAGAAATCAAACCTGCTAGAAAAAGAAACGTGTGGTTCAAAGAGAGGCATTACACGTTTGTGAGTTGTGAGTAGAGGCAAGGCGTGGAAGATTAAGGTTTAGCGAAGAAGACGTGATGAAGTTGATGGCTGCGACGGCGTGGCTTCGATGGAAGATGATCGCAACTCGTCGTCGTGCCTTCGATGGAAGATGATCGCCACGACAGAGAAGGAAAGCGATGCGACGTGGCTGCCATGGTTTGGAATCGTGGGAGAAAAGTTCATCTTTTTGGTGTAGGGTTGAGGGAGAAGAGAGTGGGTACGGTGTGTGGGGGTTTGAGAGAAGTGAGTGGACGAAGGAGAGAAACGTTCTGATATCGTGGGAGTTTTATTTTGATCATTCGGTTGCCACAGACTTGCCACGGCATCTCCGTCGCAAATTTCTGTCATTTCACAAGTCTGTGGCAAACCCGTGGCAAACACTAGCGGGAAATTTCGCGCTCTTACTTTTTACACATGCCGTCGCAAATCCGTGTCAAATTACTGACGGAATAAGCTGCGTGGCAATTGCTGGTGGCTAAAACAAGCTTTTCTTGTAGTGAAGGTCCTCTGGTGTAATTTTGCCTTAATTATATATTAGCTATTTTATATATCATAATATTTTCATTAAAAAATATCATATTATTATTATTTTGTCAATATCGTAATTTTTTTAAAAAAATCACCTACATAAATATCTACGTTGTGTAAAATACAAGTGTTGTGTGGATAATAGGAGTAGCGTTTAAACCAATGTTTTGAAGATTAGGGTTTTCTCAGCCCCTTAGGGTTAGGGTTACCTTCCCCAAATCAATACCAAAAACAAAACCAATGTTTTGAAAATCAAACGAGTCAGTGAACTAATGATGACATTGGTTCAAGGTTCAGTGGCTGAGATGTGGTAGAACCCGTAATAATTAAATTTATATGTTATATTAATTGATAAATGTATATCCAACAGTGTTTGCATAAGAAGGCCTTGACCTCGTCCAACTTAACTAGAGATCATGGGTTCTAATCCAACATTGGAAATGCAATAGAGTTAAAACTCTTGAGATAAAATTTTGCCGCTCATTGTGATCCAACCCGACTTGAAGGATTAATCTCTACAATTGTGCGCAAATGATACCTAATTTTCATAAAAAAGTGATAAGCATAAAAGATAATTGAATTATAAATTAAAATAAAATAATTACTAATAAGAATTTTTACATGACAAACAGTTAATTAAAAAGTAAATGACAAACATATGTGTAAGAATTTTTACAATTGACATTTGTCTTTTGTTTCATTAAAAATTAATTTAAAACTACTTTTTAAGAGACTGGTTCAAACTCGTTCACCCACTAGTTTCACTAGTTGTGAAACAAGTCACTTCTTGACAAAATGAAGAGAATACCAAACCAATTTTCGATCAACTAGTTGAGCTGACCGGTTTGATCTAATTTTCAGAATTATTGTTCAATCTAATACTAAGTTGAAGTAAATTATAAAATTGATTTGAAATACAATAATTTATTTTTCTATGTTCGAACTAATTAAGGCTGTGTTTAGTTGCAATGAAAGTTGAAAGAAGAGAAAAGTAAAGTAAGAGAATACTCCACCTTCATTTGTTTGGTTGCTTAATAAAATAGGAATGAAAGAAAATTTTTGGTGGATCCCACACTAAATTTTGTTTCTCCCCATTTTGGGAAGAAAAGTGAGAGAAAACTATTTTTTTTAAGGACAATGACTTAATTAACTTTGGGAAGGGGGTTTGGAGGGAAAAGGAGGGAAGGGGGAATTTTGGAGGGAATTGATGTAGGTCTCACAAGGGAGAGACTACATCAAGATGTATATTATTAGATTTGGTGCACCAAACACAATGTAAATCTTTCCTTTTCCACTTTTTTCAAACTTTTTCACCTTTTCACTCTCTCACACACACTTTTCCCAATTTTTTCACTCACACACCTTTTCTCTTTCTTCCTCTAATTCTCTCATTTCTCTATTTTTCACAATATACTTTAATTTCATCTACATGACTCCTTCATTTTTTCTTTTACTATTTTAAAAACTTCAATTTTGGTCCAATCTTTTGACCCTAATTTTTGCCTCGGATCGCCTTTTTTGGTTTTCGATCCATCCGGGTCGCTTCTAACTTTTGCCTAGGTCGCCTCTTTTGGGTTTTCGACCTAGCGAGTTTATTCTTGCTTGGCTCATTTTTTTCTCTTTCTTCTATATCATTTTTTTTCTGGAACGCATCCGGAAGCCGATCGGGAGGTCTTCACCGTCGTGGAGAATTAAGGCTCTTCTAGAGAACGATTTCTTCACCACGCGAGGTTCTTCGTAATTTGAGGTCGGAGAATCCTTTTCGATAGTAAGATTTCCTTGGGCACCCGTGTCTCTTTTCTTGAATTTGTTGAAGACAAACTTTCTTAAGCTTTGTTCTCATCCTGACATACGTCTGGTGTGATACGGGCAACCATTTTGTTTGATGACGCTTAACAATCACAGATCTTGTTACACCGGTGGACTTTAATAGCCTCTTGTGACTGGATGCAATCATGCCATGACGCCGCCAAGTCGGACAAGATTCGTGTGAATTTTCTTGGTTTCATTGTCTTAATTGTTGTATTCTTTTTGCCTTTTCAGGCTCCACTATTGAATTAGTAGACTTAGTTGCTTCCAACTAGATTCTCATGGGACCTCCCAAATCATTTTTGACATTTTCTCAGTTTGATTAATGAGGTGATCAAGGTTATGCTATGAGTCACCATATGTTGCTATTTTTGAGATTTTTGATCCGCAAGTAGTCGAAGTGTGAAGCGGATAGAGAAGAAGGCAAAGCAAACAAACGAGGAGATAGAATGAGAATTTATCGGAGAATTCAAAAATGCTATTTTATTAATAATGGTAATCGAAATGAAACATGCGTGCCTTATTGAAATTTCCTAAGGCCTTCGGGCGTGAGCCATGATTCGTGATCATCACGTAAAAATTACTTTGAATTGAAAATCACGTAAAAATCAACGCTTCTCGCTTCTTGAACTCTTTATTTGTCGGAGAAAAGCGACACCGCCTTCTCGTGACTTTGATAACTCTCGCCAATCGCTATTTAATCATCACCTTCCCAAAGTTCGGTTGCTTTTGTCAATGTAGGTCTTGAATGACGTGCTTTAAGGGATAACAATTTTCAAATGACCGATCGACATCGCCCGCTGTGGAACTCACAAACACGGCTGCTTTGGGTCGTGGTCCTCTTGGGAATGGAGGTTGAATCGGTCTCATCCGACGAGGAGAAATCACATCGTGGTCGATAAGTTGGCCGTGCCGCAGTCGTCAGTTGTATGATGCGGAAACGGGTCATATCGAGGACCCTTGATGGCTGGATCTTCTCGACGAGAATTATAAGGTGAATCTCCTTGATTTTTTACTATGGCGTTGACTTCCCCTTCTTCTTATTGAACATTGCAGGAGTCCCGCTGTAATTGGCGAGTGATCTTCCAGTCTCATTGCATTTTCTACTCTTCCTCCTATGGTAACCATGTCTCGAGAAGTTTGAAGATACTCCCCTATCAATTTGTGAGTGGGGTTGCATGCACGAATACAGGGGTGTGAAGATTAATCGAACAATTAAAAAAAGCAGAAAAAATAAAAGGCCCATATATATCCTAACCCTAAAAAGCGAGAACCCTAATTTCATTCACCCCTTTCCTCATTTCCACATGCAGCGGCTTAGAGAGAGAGAGAATCTCTCGGCGGAAAATCCACTGGTTCCGTGGCGGTGGGCGTGAATCACGCCGGTTTCTGCGAGAGTGAGACGGTGAGGCGCGAGAAGATGAGGAGAAAGAAAAAAAGGAGTGGTTTCGGTCTTGAATGGTGGTGGAGATGACAACAAATGAGGGTAGTGGATGGTGGTGGTGAGGGTGTGGCGACGAAGGTAAGCTTCGTTCTTCCTTCTCTGTTTTCCATTCTTTCATTTCTCTCCCTTCTGTTCAGTTCCTCTATTTTCCTATTTTCCGTTTTCGTGCTCCACTGATCTAGATCTATGTTGTTTTTTTTTGCTCATAGGTTCGGTTTTGGTGGTGATGCGTTTGAAGGGAAGTTTCAGCGGTGGTGGAACGGTGGTTTTTCTGTTTTTGGATCGGTTTCTGGGTGCGTCGCCGGAGGCTTGCCGGAGAAGACGACCGGAGGGTCGCCGTCGCCGGCGAACGTGACAAAAGGTCAGATTTTTTATTCCTTTGATTCTGGCTATTTTTTTTTTGGTTCTGATTCCTGCTCCTCCCACTCTTCTCTCTGTTTGTTTTTCCCCTATGTGATTTCTTGCTGTTTTTACTTCATACCCACTAACTTTCATTCATGAAAAACTATTTTTGATTCAAAACAATATTAACAGAGACAAAAAATTTTTTAAGTGCAACCTATTCTATTTATGTGAGAGTATAGAAGCTTTATTCTGATTACTGAACAACACAGAAAGTCTGATATCTACATTTCTAATGAACCATGCGCGCGTAAAAGGAAAAAAGTATTTAGGTTTGGATACCAACCTGTTTTCAGATTACTCAAAAAAAAATAAGATGATCTCTCTACTGCTTTCTGCTTCTCTTCTGCTGTGTTCTGAGTCCTTCCTCCTTCTCTTTTTTTTTTGACTGCTCAGATCTAGAATGAGTCTGTCTAGGTGATTAGGGTTTCAGTGTAAAACCCTAATCCTTTTTTTTACTGATTTTTGTACTCGAAATCTCTCCTTTTGACTGAGGTCTAACCCTGTTTTTATACTAAAAATTCTAGGTTTAGCATTTAATTTTGTTTCCTTGGGCTTTGACTAATTTTGACTTTCTTTGGTTTTTTCAGATCTGCAGCCCAACTAGCAGTTGGAGAGTAGCTGAGAAAATTCCATTTGCACCTCTGTATTTTTTTTGTATTTTTCCTATTATTTTCGGATTCCCCTTTTTTGTATTTTTAGTATTATGATTTTTTTGTATTTTTGGACTCTTTGGACTATTAAGTACTTTTAATCTCTAAATTAAACTAAATACTATTTTCTTGACATTTTTTGGACTGTTACGGTATTTCTAAATTGTAAACTAAATCAAATTGGATTTTTTGACATATTTAGACATGTTGGACTCTTAAACATTGTAAATTGAACTAAATTGAATTTTTGACATTTTTAGATTTATTAAGTGTTTAAATAAATTACATAAGCAAAGTGAGGCTAAAATAGTAATAAAAAAAAACTAAATATAACGACGAGAACGGACCGGATTTGACAACTGCACTAAGACTAGACCAAAAAATAGAAAAATGGGCGCGTTAAAAAGAATTAACTCGGAATCACATCCTTAAGTCTGAATTCAAGCCGGCTTTGAGAAAAATGAATTCGGGTCGACCTATTCACGTACGACTAAGCTCGAATACAGGTATTAAATCGAAAAACGCACGAAAAGATCGATCATTCGCGGGCGTGTTTAATTTAAAACGGTATTTCGAGTTAGTTTGAACAAGCGGCCGGCGGCTTCGAGTTGGTAACCGAGAATCTCCCCAATAATTCTCGTAACAATGTGACTCCGAAACGCGCCCTTACTAAAATAAATGACTAAAACAAAAAGGAATACGGACAAAATTGGGGTATAACAATACTGTGCATAGTAAATTTGTATTGATATTGATTGAAATGAATGTGTACAAGGTGCTGCTATATATAGCAGATTATCTACAAAGGATAGTTAGAGTAGCTAGATCTACTGCAGAAGCTAGCTTATACTCTATTAATGACAGATCATTACATTATACATGTAAGAACGAATTTAACCTTTTGGTAAGGTTTGGTTAATATTCACACCAATGTTCATGTTTTCATAAAGTTACTCTGTCATATGTGATATTGATTAATGAATAGAGATTATTTTCCCCTTTTATAAGTATGTGATGGAAAGAAACTGCATTATTTGAGTTACTAAGATTTTTGCCATTCAGTTCTTTAACTGACACATGTCATGACACTGATTTTACTTTTGTTATTTGTTTATTGATCATAAGGTTATGCTTATCTGCTGATTCATCTTTTTCTTTTGCATTTTCACACGCACATGACTTTTTTTTTACTGATATATAGAGGTTTATGAAGATTAGAATTGAGAGATTAACCTTTGGTGATTTCCTTTTAACTTTTGGTGGTGTTGGCTGTGTATTACAAGATTGTAAAAGTAGCACAAACACCTTGGCAAAGTACTAGCTTTTATCTATCATGAAAATAGCAATAGTCGCCTTTTGAGTGAATTTTTTGAAGTGTCCAAACCAAATCAACTCGGATATTAAAATAGCCTTCATTATCACCTTTTCAAATTTATGTTTATGGTGTCCTAAATCCACTAATTCTATAAAGACCGAATTCTTCCTACAAAGTTATTTATATATCTGACTTTAGGTGCTTCAATATCAATAAAGATTGTGTTGTAGCAACCACTGAAGAAAATTATCCTAGATATTATCACGTAATGAGTGTACAACCATGGTGAATTTTATATCTTTGTCTATTCTTTTTTTTTTTTGTTTCCTAATTCTGTTTATTGCCCTAATTTTCCTTTCCTTTTTGCTGGTAAGGATGCAGCTGTGGAGGACAAATAGAGAGTGAGTAATAAACATTTGTGGGTGTGGGTGAGTAACTACAATTTCCTTTACCTTTCCTTTTTGGTTTAGGTGTTTAGTGTTTCCTTGTATGCTTGGGTTACGAGTTGTTTTCATGGGTAGAATCATATCTACTTTTTCATGGATTTTTGGTTTTTAAGAGTGTTGGTTCCTCCTTGCTCTCTCATGGTTTATGATCAAGAATTAAATGTAAGGTTATAATCCGAATACCCTCTTCATGCCAAAATCATCTCTTTGGATTGATGTGATTGAAGGAAAGTAATAAGTTTTTAATTTCTTATTTTGATGTTGCTTCTTTTGATTGTGTTGCTATCATGTATTGTCTATCTAACATGTCCATAGATTCCTTAGTTTTAAGTTGTGGTTGTTAGTCCATGTCAATCTAACATATATTTTTTCTTATTTCATGTCAATCTAACATATAATCTTTCAGATAGGAAGGTAATCTTGATCCTGAAATTAACAAGTGTAAGAAATCTAGAATCAGATAAATGCAAAAAAAAAATGAAAACTATTCTCCATTTTTATTTGTTCTCTTATTTTTAATTTATGTCATTTTTTTGTTTATTTATCCTTGACATTGAAAACTTTGATTTGGCTTGAATTGGGATTTGGATATGTTGCCTTTACTAAGTTAATAACTAACAAATATCTCATTGATTCAGGTGGGTTATATTAAGAATGTTCTAAATCACTTTCAATTGTAAAAGAAGAATCAAGAATTTGAGTTCAAATTGTAACTTTCTGCAGGAAATTCACAACAGATGAGGAGGAGAATTGCTTTCTTTGCAAAAGTTTGGAAGCAATCGAGGTAAGTTAAGTTATTTCATTTCTATACTTTTCTGTTTGAAACATTGAATTAAACATCATTTGTGATGTTGCTTCCTCTAATATATGACATTTTTAGGTGGTTGGCATTCTAGAGTACGGGCTTGCTAAAGTTCTTGATTCAATGATCAAGTATGTCATTACTCCTTTCATTAATCGATGACCTCTTTCATTTCTATATGATGCAAATAGCTTCTCTCTTTTTGAAACTCTTCTAAGCGCTCAATGCCAAAAGCAATTGTAAAATGACAAGCAAATTCTGAGTGTAAAACAACTTAATGGGTCCTCTATGGTGGCCAATGTGGAATCATGAATTTACATTGTTTCGGCAAGTGACCCTTCTAATGTCAAGTAATCATCTAATTCTTAGAATGATGTGTAGTCAACCTCAACCTGTTCAAGTTAAACATATCCTGAATATAACTTTCTTGGAACAAACTTAAAACCCAATTGTGATTAATTTGGATGATTGGGTAACCACATTTTTAAGACTTATAATGTTGTACCTTTTTTGGTGGAAACTTCTTAAAAATAATTCTAAACTTTGTTAAGCACTTTTTATATGCTATATTTGATTTCTAATTGTACTTTATCTACTATAATCAAAAATTTAACCAGCATATTTAGATCCATCCATACTATTTGGACTTTTTATGTTTTAAATTTTTAATGCTTTTGTATGCACTTTTGTTTCTTTTAGGCTTATTGTGGGTCACTTTAAGTAGGTGAATAAAATAGAAAATTGTTCTTAGTTTTAGTTGAGTAATTAGTATTTCATCCTCTTGAAGAATGAGTTATGTTTTGAGTTTACTAATTAGTATTTCACCCATAAAATTTGTTTGCTAATTATTATTTCATCCATGAATAGTTTTGACTAATAGTAGATACCTATAATGTTTACATTGTTATTTGAGTTTATTTAACTAATTTATTTACTAAACACAGTGATCTCGAGTTGTTTGAGGATTCCATTGGCGAGCTAATGGATTTCAAGGGATTTGGGCAAATACCAACAATAGCAAGGGTTTGTTCCTCTACTCGAGGAAGTGTGTTCTCACCATCCGTCACTTGTCGAATGTCAAGTAAAGCGGAATCACGACTTTACCGAACGGGGAGTTCAATACATTGAGTCGACTTCTCTATTTTCTTAAAACCACGAAAATAAAAGATTTGAATGACCGATGTTGTGAGCATATTCAAACTTTTAATTGTGTTGTTTGTTTCGTTATTCGTATCTAAAGGTGTTAATTGTGATGTAAGTTTCGCAAATACTAGTGTCTCCGTGCATCGCACGGGTGTGAGGCTAGTCTTATATAAATCTAATCATATAAACAACTTGATGTATTCGTGCCTATGCACAAATATAGAATATAATTAGTCTATTATCTATTTATAACATTTACCTACTATCAAAATACCAATTTTATCATTTTTCCAACTAAATAATTAGATAATATTTAGGTAATTTCACTTTTCCACTTTTTTTCAAACTTTTTCACCCTTTCACTCTCTCACACACACTTTTCCCAATTTTTTCACTCTCACACACCTTTTCTCTTTCTTCCTCTAATTCTCTCATTTCTCTATTTTTCACAATATACTTTAATTTCATCTACATGACTCCTTCATTTTTTCTTTTACTATTTTAAAAACTTCAATTTTTGACAAAATCTTGGTTTTCACGGGATAATGTTCGGACTAATTAAACTTTGTCTAAGTTCATACATTTACTATCTAATTATCTATACAAATCACTCATTACCAAAAAACCAATCTCACCCTTTTTCAAATTAAGCAATCGGATGATGTTCAAGTAATTTCATTTTTCCTTCATTTACTTAATTTTCATCTACATATCTCTTTCAAGTAATTTAATGTTCTGACTAATTAAATTTGTCAAGATTTTCACAGGGTAATGTTCGAACTAATTAAATTTATCGAGTTCATACATAAAAATAAAATGGCAGCATTGTGCCTAGGCACAAGTATATTGCTAGTTTATATACTATGGAAACAAAGCATTGTTAGTTGGGTAATATTCAATTCTCAATTTATTTTTTTGGTATTCTCTTATTATTTTTTTATTAGCGTATTATTAGTGCACAGTATCTACAGACTACCGACTTTATCGGTGACTAGTCTCCCCTTTCTATAATCTCACATCACATTTTTTTCAATTTTTAAATAGAAAAATAGACTAATAACGATATTTTTCATCTTCTCTATCTTTAATTAGTCATCATATTTTCTCAAAGGGTAATGATATTCAGACAAAAAATTCCAGACAAATATAGACAAAAACTAATTCACAATACCAATTAACCAAGTTTTTTAAGTTATTAACCAAGTAATCAATTAACCAAGTTTTTAGTTAATGATTTAAAAAACTCTCAAAATACAGATTGGTTAATAGTCTAAAAAACTTAATTAATTGATATTATGAGTAATCCGTTTAAAGTGGAATTGTCAGAGAGATTTCACTCCCGTTGTTCGAGAATGAGTAATGTTATATGAATAAAAAAACGTACTTAAGTAATCGGCATGTGCAACTCACTTGCATCATTTATAATATTTCTCTCTTTCTTTCCTTTTTTTTTTTTTTTTTTTTTATTCTTTGTATTTGTCCCCTCGTTGCACATGCCAATCTTTATCCTCAAATTAGTATAATCTTCTTTCTTACAAAAAAAAAACACCAATTTCAATGTTGGAAACTTCGTAGAAAACAATACAAGAAGCCACTTGCAGCTTATTAAAATTTAAATACATCACCTTCACTTGCACAAGCTTGAAGAAGAGATAATTAACCTTCACTAACAATAATCAACTAAAGAAATTAACAACAACAAACTCACAATGCTTCTTCCTCTCCAGTGTCGCCGCCACAAAGCTGACATGGCATACATCACCGCCGTAATCAGCATTCTCCTCCTCTTCCCATCATCAACTTCTCAAGCTCAGATCCTCAAACGAGAAACTCACTCTCTAGGTCCTTTCAATCTCACAAACACCAACATTCTCGACGTAATACCCTCCGCATCAATCAACCAAGGCGCTCTCCAAGTCACACCAGACAGCGCCGGAAGCGCATCAGTAGTTTCTCTCACCAACAACTCCGGTAGAATCTTTTTCAAAACACCTTTCAATCTCTGGAACGACAATACTCCCAACGGAAAACTCGCTTCCTTCAACACTTCTTTCCTCATCAACGTCTTTCGTGTCAATAACGGTACTCCCGGTGAAGGTCTCACTTTCCTCATTGCTCCTTCTCTTTCTATCCCTCTCAACAGTTCCGGCCGTTACCTCGGGTTAACTAACTCTTCCCTCGACGGTAACGTTACTAACCGTTTCGTCGCCGTTGAACTTGACACCGTTAAACAGGATTTTGACCCCGATGATAACCACATCGGACTCGACATAAACGGAATTCACTCTAATATCACCGTCCCTCTTACTCCGTTAGGTTTCGAGATCGCTCCAAAAGGAACACAGTTCTATGTTTTGTGGATTGAATACGACGGTGATCGGAAAAAGATCGATGTCTACATGGCGGTGCAGCCTGCACCGGATGTTCCTATTGTTCCAAAGCCACAAAAGCCCGTTTTGGATTCTACTCTTGATCTCAAAGAAGTGGTGAATCAAAAGTCGTTTTTCGGGTTTTCTGCTTCAACGGGAAACACGGTTCAGTTAAACTGTGTACTTAGATGGAATATATCGATTGAGGTTTTTAACGAAAATAAAAACGCGAATTCGTTGAGAATTGGTTTAGGAGTTGGGGTTCCTTTGGTAATTTTACTCATAGCTGGTGTTGGTGGATTTTTGTACTATTACATTTTTAGGAAGAAGAAGAGAGAAGGTGGTTCGTTTTCTGATTCACAGATATTGGGGACATTGAAGAGTTTACCGGGAACACCGAGAGAGTTTAAGTATCAGGAATTGAAGAAAGCTACGAATAATTTTGATGAGAAATATAAACTTGGACAAGGTGGATACGGTGTCGTTTATAGAGGAACGTTGCCGAAGGAAGAATTGCAAGTGGCTGTTAAGATGTTTTCTAGAGATAAGATGAAAAGTACTGATGATTTCTTGGCTGAACTTACTATCATCAATCGTCTTCGTCATAAACATTTGGTTAAATTACAAGGTTAGTTAGTTTTTCATAATCATCTTATTATTTCTTGCTATTGAAAATTTATTGAACATAGTACGGTTTCATTAAATTCATGTTATGGAGTTTAGATCCGACAGTAGTTTTGTCCCAGATCATATAATCGTTTAGGAATGTTTGGATTAGTTTATTATTATTGTGATATTCGCTGACAATTTTGACCAGCTATGATGTGCTGCCCTTGTTGTTAAAGTGAAAAGGTTTTCATGTGATGTTTGATTCAGAACATATGTACCTCAATTTGAGGTTTGAGTCGAAACATGTTGACAATTTTGACCAGCTATGATAGCCTGTTTTTTTTTCTTTTCTTCATGGGCTCATTTTGTTTTGAAAGTGACATTGTATTCCTCTCTCTGTCACTATTCAATATTAACTGCTCTCTCAATAATTGATCTGCCTTTTGGTCCCCTGTCAAAGATGATTCATTCAAGCTTCCTTCCTCTCCCTTATCTTAGATCAACTCTGAAAATTTTAAGCGACATTGGAATGCTGGTTCCTAGATTCGAATGGATATAGTGTGTGGTGTGTTTATTTGTTGTTTTGTCAAAACTAAAAAAAATATAGAAGTTTAATTACCTTAACTAACTAAGGTCCCAATTGAAACAATACCCCGCCGGCCAAATTTTCCTCAAGTCTTTTTTATAGTAAGATAAAAGCCAGCTATAAGTCACTATCTTCAATATCATAAGAATAACAACAACTATGCATACCTAATCAACTTTCCTTGATTAACAAGCATTGCCAACTAGTGTAACATCAAAAGTCAATAAATTATATATGTTGATTTTGTCTTGGCGCGTTTAACAAAACTAACAATTGATAACAAAAGACTAACATAACATATGGTCAATGGCAATATTTTATGAGTTAATTAAACGACTCTGTGTATAGTCTTATCTCAGCAGCATTTTGTAGATTATTTTTGTTGATATTAATATATTTTAGTCATAGTTTATCAAGTTCAGATTGTGTGTTGTCGCACTACGTGCAGTTATGCGGTCGATAAGACGACTAGTCTAGATTTTAAATTCAAATTTTATATCAAGCAAAAATCAGAAGTTGCTCTTAAAATCTATACTGTCCAATCTTAATCGACGACTTCGAGTTTTCCAACTACATACTGCATGCAGTTAGCATTTCTGCATGCAGTTAATCCAAATTCATAGTTTATCTGCCATTGCCATCATAATAATAATAATTTGTTAACAATTAATATGCAGGATGGTGCCACAAAAACGGGATATTGCTGTTAGTGTATGATTACATGCCCAATGGAAGTTTAGACAACCACATATTTTGTGAAGAAGGAACAAGCACTACCCCACTAAGTTGGCCTCTAAGGTACAAAATCTTATCAGGTGTAGCAACAGCATTAAATTACCTACACAATGAGTACGATCAAACAGTGGTCCACAGAGATCTAAAAGCAAGCAACATAATGCTAGACTCAGATTTCAATGCACGTTTAGGTGACTTTGGTTTAGCACGTGCATTAGAAAATGAAAAAACATCATATGCTGCAGAATTAGAAGGAGTACAAGGAACAATGGGTTACATTGCACCAGAATGTTTCCATACAGGAAAAGCCACACGTGAATCAGATGTTTATGGATTTGGTGCTGTACTTTTAGAAGTTGTGTGTGGTCAAAGACCATGGACTAAAATCGAAGGGTATCAGTTTTTAGTTGATTGGGTTTGGCATTTGCATCGCGAAAGAAGGATATTGGAAGCAGTTGATCAAAGACTTAGGAATGATTATGTGAGTGAAGAAGCTGAGAGGATATTGAAATTGGGTTTGGTTTGTTCTCATCCTATTGCTAGTGAGAGACCTAAAATGCAAACAATAGTTCAGATAATATCTGGGTCTGTTGAAGTGCCTTATGTTCCACCTTTTAAACCAGCATTTATGTGGCCAAGTGTTGATTTTGCTGGTCTTGCAAGTACTGATGTTACAGGAACAACTACTATGGAGTATACACCAAGTTATAGTAACCACACACAATCTTCTACTATGCATGCTGATTTCTCAGATAGCAGTTCATTGGTCTAAGACTTGGATTGATTTCACCATTGGGAAATCTTTTTTTTTCTTCTTGCTTTTTTCTGTCTGCATATGTTGATCAACACTCTTAAATTTTCTTAAGTCTTTTTACTCTTTTTTTTTTTTTTTTCAATTTTTATTTGACTTGATTTTTAACTTTTAAGTCATTAATTAATTTAAGTGTAGATCCTTTTAACTTCAATTTTTTTATTGGAAAGGAATGGAATCAGTGTGCCTCTCTGTATAAATTTTGATGGAATATGTTAGTTTCCTGTTTGTCTTTCATTCTTTCATTTTTTTAGCCGACGCAAATTATGAGTGTTCAAATCTAAACCAATCCAAACAAAAACTACAAATCGGTTCAAATTTCAAACCAAAACCCACAAAAATATCGCTTTCTTTTGGATCTGTTTGTTTGGGCCGGTTTCTCTGGTAATTGAGTGGTGCGGCTCAGTTTGTGGTTTTGTTACCTGTAATCAAACCATACCTATTTTATTAAAAAAAGAAAAATCTAGATGCATTGTTGCACTCACATACAAGACACCCGTCATCCTTCTGTGTTTGAATTCAGCCTTGAGAATTTATTTTTGAAAAGAATTCTAAGTTTGTAGTTAACAACATATGAAGTCATCGAGCCATGATATTATTGAGTTTGAGACCATTGTCCAAGAGTGTAGAAGGCATCTTTATTTTCTCTTATTTAGCAAATCAGTCATTCATAGAGCTAGTACTTATCTTTTTTTTAATATTCCAGTATGTGCTGAGTTATTGAATATAAATAAAATTCTACAGATTGTAGTCACAAAAATGTCCATTTCACTTTGGAATCAATACCTATGAATATATACTTCATGGAAGAAATCAATCGGAAATGAATTCTCTAACTTTAGGGCGAGAATGTCACCGTGACTTTATTTCAATTTATAAGAGAGGAATGAGAGTTAAGATAGACAGTTACATAAGAAAGAGGTCTTAAAATTAGAGAATCTGTGTCCAAATCAATAATACCTCTATGTGGAGCTAGATTTTTGCCCCTTATACAATTGGAGCATCCTTATAATTTCCATTCAAATATTCACCTAAGCGTACCAGCTGAAGGGCTTCACCAGCATGCATCTTCTTGGAGACTCTGAGCTTCCTATAATCTTCATACGTAAACGGTCGATACAGACGCGGGTGATCATGGTCCACCACCTCAGCTGGGGTCTCAACATTTCCCTTCTTAGGTCCTAACATAAATGTAGCAATTGACAAACGTGTAGTTGCTTCCTTGCATTGTACACGATGCTTCACATTGCAAAACCTTCCATTGCTCCATACCTGCATAAATTTACAATTAAGGATATGTACACATAGTTTACATATCAATCCCTAGCGAACATAACTAATTACCTATACAGCACCAACACTTCAGATTAAATGCACCGGCCTATATATGTGATTACATTCAACTATTTTCATTTTCCCAACTTATATTATCAATACTTATGTGTCTGTGTCAGTATTGTGTCTGATATCAATGGTTCATTGCTGACTTACATTTGCAATATCTCCAAGATTGCCAAGAAGGGTTCCAGGTGACGGAGGGACCGCGACAAAATTGCCAGAATTGTCCATCACTTCAAGACCACCAACATTTTCATCATCTTGAAGAATAGTTAGAAACCCTGAATCTGTGTGTAGTTGAACTCCAGGGGACCCAACAGCTTCTGGTGTGAAATTGTATTTGTTAATTCTAAACTGGCATGGCCAGTCTTCAAAATCAGCTCCCACTATGCCTAGAGATTCACCCATCTTTTGTCCTATTTTTAATGCCAATTCATGAATAGCTTTTCCATATGCCTCCATTATTTCCCTGACAACCAAATAAAATCCCTTCATTCACACTCTAAATTATAAATTTTTTAATATAATACTCTTTCCGTTACAGAATATAAACAAAAACTGGTCGATATAAATTGATGTATCTGATTCAATTTGAATTAGATACATCAATTTTTGTTGATAATTTTTGTTTATATTCGGTAACGAGTAGTAATAAATAAATTAAAAAGAAATTAACCTCTGATTTTGTGTGGCATCAAGTTGAGAGCAGAAATTATGGACAGCTTGTGAAGAACCCAAGTCATAGAGTCCCAAAGCCTCATAAAGAGGATTGATAGCACTTGGTGCCATGTAACCACTGCCAGCAATGACATCTTTGTTTCTCATCTTGATCTCCATGGGAAGATCAAGCAGAGCTCCAACCACCTTCTTCATCTCTGCCATAAGGGTCAAAGGAATTGAGTGGTTGATGATTCTGAAACAACCCCATTTTTCACATGCCTCTCTTAGTTTCTTGCACTCCACTGCTTCTGAAATCTTCTCAACATCAATCACTGGAATACTCCCCTCCATCCTTTTCCTATTATTACTTTTTTTTGATGTTGAATTTGATATTGGAGAGGGGCTGAGAAGAGAAAAAGATAAAGTCAAATCTATTCACATCTATCAATGTTTGTTTTAAAGTTTTTTAATAATAATAATAATAATAATAATAATATGGCTCGCTAGAAGTTGAACTGAATGATGCTATAAAAAAAGTTAAATAGATAATAAATGAAAAATAAAGTAAAATGGAATAAATATGATATATAAGATTTATTCCATTTTACTTTATATAAGATATATAAGATTTATTCCATTTATATCATTTTACTTATAAAAGAGGAGAAAATATAAATGATTAATTAATATTTTTATTATAGAAAAACTAATTCTTGTTTTGTAAATATGAATTCTAAAATAACCAAAACATTTATATTTTCTCCTCTTTGCATATGGAGCAATCTACTCGGCTCTATGTAACACCCAAAATTAATTAGATGAGTATTTAATTAATTTAATTAGGTGATTATTTAATTTACTTAATTAAGTGATTATTTGACTAATTTAATTAAGTAATATTTTAGTTGGCCATATTTAAATAATAATAAGGTAATTAATTTAGTTAAGGAGTGAGGTGTAGTAAATAAATGAGGGGTCTAATTTATTTAAGTGGGATAATTAAGATGAGATTTATTGTATTACAGGAGGTGAATTAAATTAATGGGAGTGGTGTAAATAAGGCCCAAGTCCATTATTGAGCCCAATTCCTAGTCTTTAACCTAAGGGGTCTTTAGGATAGTGCTCATTTGGAACCAAACAAAGAAAGAAAAGAAAAAAATAGAAGAGAGGAAAGGGAGAGGGAGGCCGACGCAGCTTTCAAGCAATAGGGGAGGGGGGAAATTCATCATCTTGCTTTTGGGTAAGTGATTTTAGTGTCAACCTTTCCCATTTTTCTTGTTCTATCCTTTAGTATGAGTTTCATACTCTAATCTTGTGTATTTCCCTCTTTTCCATGGATGGGTTTGGAGCTCAAGTGTAGGAGAAAAGTCATTAAGTGGGGGTTCTTGAGTTGTTGGAGAATTGGTGTTTCTTGGGTTTGCAATTTGGAGGTATGGGGGCTCTCTTTCATGGCTAATAATTTATAAACCTTGAAATCATAGAGATTAGGTGTTAGGAGTATTTGTTTGATTGTTTGAGTGTTGTGTTAATTCTATGTTTGTTGTTGTATTTGTATTTAATTTGGTGATACCATGATGCTTGATGTTGGAAATAAATGTGTAGTTACATGTGCATGTTATATGTTTGATAAAATGCTTCAATGTGAAGAAATATGTGAATATGTGATTTAATGATGTTGATTAAATGCCTAAGTGAGTGTTTATAAAGTGAGTGTTGAATTGTTGAATAAAAGTGTGTTGAAGTATTTATGGTGTGTAATAGGTGTTAAATAATAATGAGGTGATTGGTGTTAATTGATATAATTGATTAGGAGAA
This sequence comes from Oxytropis ochrocephala, assembly GCA_020916435.1. Lineage (NCBI taxonomy): Eukaryota > Viridiplantae > Streptophyta > Magnoliopsida > Fabales > Fabaceae > Oxytropis > Oxytropis ochrocephala. Next base: position 12,643,793 of record CM037092.1, read on the forward strand.
ATATTGGTGTACGTTAGGTGTTTAATAAATTGTTGAAGTTAGAGTTTTGGTTGGAGTGTATAGGTTGTTGTTGAGGAATTAAATTTATTGTGCTGTGAATAGTAGCAGTGGCGCCAAAGTGTTGGGAATGTGGCGCCTAGATTACTGTTGTTTTGGGTTTGGGAAGGTTGCAGGGGAGGGGGCGCCAAAACACAGGATTTTGGGCGCCAGGTTTACTGTTGTGCGTGTGGCGTGGGTGTGCATGTGTGGGGCGCCGATTTGTGCGCCTGCATTGCGTGTGTCTGTCTTTGGCGCCGTTTTGGCAGCCCTGTGCGCCTAAGTTGGCGCCTGTGGGTTGTGTGTGCGTGTTTGTGTGGCGTGAACAGTGCCAGGGGTGCCATTTGGCTGCCCTGTGCGCCTGTTTTGGCGCCTGTGTGTGCCAAGGTGTCTAGGTGTGGGTTCAAATTAGTCCCTAAGTGTGGAATTGATCCGTGTGGTGTCAAAATAGTCCCTAAGTGCTAAAATAATCCTTATGGTGTCAAAATGGTCCCTAGATGTCAAAATGGTCCCCGAGGTGTTACACTAGTCCCTAAGTGCTAAAATGGTCCTTATGGTGTCAGATTGGTCCTTAGGTGCTGAAATGGTCCTTAGGTGTCACATTAGTACTTAAGAGGTGATTCGGTCCTTAGGTGTGGGTTTAGTCCTGGGTGTGACATGTAGTCCAATATGAGGTGTGTTGTGTTGTGGTGGTGATTAAGCGGTGTGTGGGCTTCGGCCATTGAGGTGTGTAGGCTTCGGCAAAAGCGGTGAGTAGGCCTCGGCCAAATATTGTGAATAGAGGTGAGGTGAGGATTGAAAAGTGGTGAGTTTAATAATTGTTGTGGTAGGTGTATTGTGGGTGATGCATTGTCATGGTGTCACATAAATCATATGCATATAAAAGAGTGTTATACCCCAATTTTGTCCGTCTTCTTTTTCTTGTTTTATTCGTTTACTTTTATTAGGGTCGTGTTTTGGAGTCGCATGATTACGAGAATTGTTAATATAGCGTCTCGGTTACTAACCCGAACCAATTTCAATCACCTTGTTCAACTAAATAAAGATGTCGTTGTTTAAATTAGGCACGCACGCGAATGATCGATCTTTTCGTGCGTTCTTCAATTTAGTCTTCGTATTTGGGTTTAGTCGTATGTAAGCAGGTCTACCTAAAGTCATTTTTCTCAAAATTTGGCTTAAATTCAGACTTAAGAATGCGACTCCGAGTTAATTTTAGTGTTTTAGTTAACGCGCCCATTTTTGGTCTCGTTTTAGCGTATTTGTCTAGTCCGGCCCGTTCTCGTCTTTGTAGTTGGCCTGACTCCTTTTCTTATTATTATTTTTTTATTTTGTTTATTTAATTTATTTAAGCATAAATACAATCCAAAAATGTCAAAAAAATTCTATTTAGTTTAATTTACAATTTAAAAGCACTTAATAGTCCAAATGTCCAAAAAAACAAAAAAATGATAATAATCAAAATACAAAAAATATAAAAAACGAAAATTAAATAAAGGAGAAGCATCAGTAATCTCTGGGGTCTGTTATTGCTCTCCAAGACTGCTCAGCAAGCCCACATTATCAGATCTGCAAAAGCCCAGTCAAAAATAGTCAAATGGCAATTAATGCTAAAACCTAATTTTCCACTATAAATAAACAGCCCAGATACAGTCTAAACACACAGAAACCAAGGCAGAAAACTACAGCTAAAATCACCCAAAAATAGGATTAGAGTTTCACATCGAAACCCTAATCCGCTAAACACGGCTCTGAGGTTTCTCAGGTCTAAAGAAAGAAGGCGTAGCAGTCAAGGAGAATCAACAGTAACAGAGCCTAACAGAAGCTAAACAACTTCATGGACCGAACCAATAAACCACAGTTTCAATTTCAACTCACAAGCGCTCCAAAAGTGAACCAATGAACATGGAAAATGATACAGAAAATATCAGTAAAGCTTCTTATCAGCCTAAAGTGGTAATGTTCTTCTTCATATATGCTATGCAATTTCTTTAAGCTTGAAGCTTGGTGTTCTAAATCTAACGTTCTTCTTCTTCATAAGTAAATTTTGTATTAATATGCAAATTTAAAGTTCAAGTTAACTCTTTTGAACGAACAAATGGGAGTATGACAAAAACATAATAAACCCGCAAATTTTTAAAATCAGTGAATCAAATAGATTTCCACACACAGTTAACTGCTCGCCGGAGCTCCGGTCGTCTTCTCCGGCGAGAGCTCCGGCGACGTTCTGCAAAACCGAACAAACGCCATCACACAAAACCAGAACCACCACGTTCCATCGTCATGCTACCACTCTCTCTCCCCCAAACCGAACCATCACCACCCTCAACCACCAAAACGAGCCACAAAAAAAAGAAATCGAAGAAGAGGAAGACCGAAGCTGTAAAAAAACCACCACCGCACTGAACCTCTCCCAGAAATCGGCAAAACTTTCACCTCCGACAAAGCCATCTCCGTCGTCCTCCTCTCTCTCTCCGCGAACCACCGAACAGACCACCTCCATGGAAACCGGCGAATATCTCGCCGGATTTTCCCTATCCCTCACCGTGAAATGGGGCGGATTTTTCGCCGGGGTTAATCTCTCTCTGCGGCGCCGCTGATCTAGAGGAAGGAAGGATCAGTCTTTTAGGTTTTTTAGTTTTTAGGTTTAGGGTTATATAGTGGGCTTTTTTTGTTTTTATTTTTTCCTACTCAGAATACTACCTGCACCTACTGATTCATGCGCATAACCCTCCCCCACTTAAGCCCAGTTTCGCGTACTGAGCTCTCCTATGCGAACTGGGCTTTCCTTTTTGCACCTCCAATTAATTATGCAATCCCCTGCGACTAATAAAACCCCAATTTACTATGTTCACCCCCTGTTTCACTTTTTAATTCTTTTCCAACGCAAACGTAAATAATTTTTCTCGCGAAATTAAATAAACGGCTAAGTCGGTTGTACAACCGGGTTAGTCATTATTTTAGGGCCAATGAGTACATGCGATTCAAGAACCCCGCAAACTTAATAAATACGAATAAACTATTTTTCTCTAAAAATAAGCGGCTAAGTCGGTTGTACAACGGGTTAGTCATTATTTTAGTGGCCAATAATTTATCTGATTCGGTAACCACCGCAAACTTAATAAATACGAATAAACTATTTTTCTCTAAAAATAAACGGCTAAGTCGGTTGTACAACCGGGTTAGTTATCATTTTAGGACCAATGAGCTGTACAGTTCAGTAATCCTACAAAAAACTTAATAAAATATAAATAAATTATTTTTCCATAAATAGGGGACTAAGTCGGTTGTACAATCGGGTTAGTCAGCGTTCTAGAACTAATGAGATGTACAGTTCAGGGGTTCTAGAATACCTATCCTAAAACCAACTCACCTCACTTCTTTCATAAAACCTCAACAATATTTTCAAAAGTAGGGGACTAAGTCGGTTGTACAATCGGGTTAGTCAGCGTCCTAGGATTCAGTGGGCTGTACAGTTCAAGGAATCCTAGGACCCCTACACTAAAAAACACCAACCCACAACCCTTTTTCAGGAAGAACTACGTAGCTTTGATTCCTCCATTGCATCCGGAGGTATGTAGGAGCAAGACTCAAACTCTTGTCAAGCACTAAAAAACAAAAATTTAAATAAGTCTTCTTTTTATAAATAAAGGGTAATAATTAAATAAATCTTAAATTAATTAGACAATAGATGTCGTGGGGTGCTAATACCTTCCCCACACATAACGACTCCCGAACCCTAACAATGCCTCGTCCTAAAACTTAAAGGGATTTTCCGAATTTGCCCTTAAACTAAAATTTGGTGGCGGCTTCCTAAGAACCTTTCGAAGAATCCTTTCCCGGATTTTTCGGTCGCTACAAAGAGGTGATGTGGCTTCGGCCAAAAGAGGTGATGTGGCTTCGGCCAAAAGAGGTGATGTGGCTCCGGCCAAAAGAGGTGATGTGGCTTTGGCCAAAAGAGGTGATGTGGCTTCGGCCAAAGAGGTGAGTACCCTAAGGGGTTATTGAGGTGATGATGGATCCACATGCATATTGCATTCCATGCATTACATGCATGCTCTGGTGATTGATTGGGTGTTCATGAATTAATGGTGTGTCGATGTAACTGTATATGTGACGTAACTGTATAATTGACGTAACTGTATATTGGTGTAACTGTAATTGGTGTAACTGTATTTATGGTGTACTGAATTGACTGTACATCTGGTGTACCTAATCTATTGTGTTTCTTGTTTTATTTATTATTATCTATGTATTGAGACTCACCCTACTGCGTCGTGTTGCCTCGTATGTCGGCAACCTGCAGGTGACAGTGACTAGTGGTGTTTAGAGATCCTTCTTCTAGAGTGGTCGAGTCGGCTCTGATACATAGCACTGGGGGGAATTATTTAGTAGTTGTTACTTTATTAAGTTTTGAACTATTATGTTAAGCTATTATCTTCCGCTGTTGTATTATTTGAATCTGAGACTTGTAGGTGCTATGTATCGTATTCTGGAATTTACTTTAATTACTATTTTAGGGTTATTTAAGGTGTTTTGAAGAAATGTAGCACTCTCTTTGTGGTGCGTAGAAAAATATTATGTTTCTGAAACTCTGATTTTTAAAATCGACTAATTAATAGTAAATAGAAAGGGGGTGTTACACTCTATCACTTTTGATATGTTCTATTTTAATGGAGCTTTGCGATCGATACTATCTTTAGGACACATTCTTTGAATTATTGGTATTTGAGCATAAAATGAAGAAGCAAGAACTATAAATTACTTTGTAGATCATAACGATATTTCAATGTCACTGCATGTAGATAATAGCTGACATGAAATTTTCTTGACCAAGATCAAAAAAATACTTTGTGTTTGCATGTTTAATTTGTGGAACATAAATAAAATGATTTCTTCATTAGAGTAGTCAAAAAAAATATACATTCCCACTTTCTTCAGATGTATTTTGGTTCGTAATGAACTATATTACAATTAATTATTGCATAATATTATCATATCAAACAATATGTAGCATTTAGTAATATGCATGTATGCGTTCATAGAGCTAGGTTATAGTCTTCAAGACTTGGATATTTGTTATTTTCTTGCCACACAACTGATGTACTCTATAAAAATAATTTATAAGTCAATCAAAAATTAGTTATTTATAACTTGTTAAACAAAAGCTTAACTAGCTAATTGTTCAGTCTCCAAATCAAGACAAGACTTTGTTTTTCAAAAGAATTTATATGAAGATATTTCTTTATATCTTGAATTCTTCAGAGATTTTCCATGTAGAGCTCAAAAGCCATATATATATATATATATATATATATATATATATATATATATATATATATATATATATATATATATATATATTTGATTTCATTCTTATAAAACTATTTCTTTAAGCAATCTATAATTTTTGAAATCTCTTCAGGAGTTCCAATAATAGCAAATTATAGCAATCCATTTCTTGACCTTTTCAGAAAAATATATAGACAAGTGATGTCATTTTTGTATCCCTCGATTAGAATATGAATTTAGACAATTATATCACACGTTCAAATTACATTATCTCATGGAGGGAGTGATTCAATTTGAAGGGAATCTTCATGTAGTTATGACTATCAAATGAGTTATACTAATAAGTGGTAACAACATTCATCGTGTGCAAATTGAGCTGTTCATGTGCTACAAGGCTAATTACCAAAAAAATACTTGCATCCACTACGGCCTACGGGTGAATATGTCTCATCAAAATCAATTTTAGTTCTTTACTTGAGCAACATTTGCAATATCTCCAACATTGTCAAGAAGGATTCCAGGTGAAGGAGGGACCGAGACAAAATTGCCAGAATTGTCTATCACTTCAAGACCACCAACATTCCCAATTTCATGAACTATATCACAAACAATGATACATGGAAATTATTATTTGTGCAACCCTTCAGAGATGTTTGTATAATAAATTTATCGTTCTTCAAAAACCATATAACAAATATTCATTAATGATGATAAATATATACAAAACATGAGATAAAACTTAAAAAAGATAAAACACAAACGAGATCACTATTAAAAGATATGTGGCAATATCTCGATTAAAAGATGAGTTTTTTTTTGTACCCCCGCCATTTACCCCCTACCCCACAGACCACGTGAAAGACAAAAATACCCCTAAGACTTTACAAAATCACATTTCACTTATCATTCTTCACATATATTCGATTGAACCAAAACCAATCGTATATACCTCTTATCACGTATATACGACAGTTGAGTTTTTTGTGCCACCGTATATACGTTCTTCTCATGTATATATGACAGTTGAGTTTTTGTGCCATCGTATGTACGTTCTTCTCACATATATACGAGTGGTTTTTTTTCATCCCAATTGTATTTACCTTCAAGCACATATATATACGACCCACAAAGAGTGAGCATCGTATTTACCTCATTTTGACGTATATACGATGGGTTTTTTTTTTTTTTTTTACTAACTGTTTTTTTGGTAGTGTCTGGTAGGCATCGTGGTTAGAGGGACTGTGGTCAGGGTAGCAGAGGGAGAGGGGAGGCATCGTCTTCGTCGACTGCTCCCAGTACTCGGACTCGCAGACATAATCTGAATCATGCTTCGGCGAGGGCTGCCAGAGACTTGGCTAGGAGAAAGGCTGAGCAGCGCAGAGAGTATTAGCGGCGGCCCGCCACGATGCTCGATTGCGGCGGCCGGCTCGATGTCGATCGCGACCACCCAGATCGACGCAGCAACCTCCTCGATGATCGGGGTGGTGGAGACTATTACCATGGGGATTTTCTACAGTAGGCTCAGTTTGAGGATCACTATCGGGGGAGGCGCTATCAGCAGCATGACTATCAGCATGATGACTATCAGTAGGATGATGAGTCTCAGACGGATATGTCGTCACATGCGTCTATGTCTAAGCATCAGGAGGATCAGGGGCATCACGAGGAGCCTCAGCCTCATCACTCTCTCTTCACTGATCTGGCAGATCATGTATGCACTTCTATACGCGCTGACCTGGTAAGTTAAATTTATTGCTTACATAGGTTATTAGTTAACGCACATAGTCTGCACTTCTTGCCTTATTTTCTTAATTTATTTTTAATTTAGGATTATCATCGTGTTGTGAAAGTCTGGGCTCATGGAAACAAAATCCTGAGCAAGCTGTATGGACCCTACCAGGAGCTAGTTCTACATGCCCCTCAGCTCATGGAATCCAGACTGACCCCACTTGTCTACACTGGCCACAACACTTGCTGTCAGCTTTTATTGAGAGATGACACACAGATACATCGTCATTTCACTTACCATTTGGTGAAATGACAATCACTCTGGATGATGTCTCTTGTTTGCTGCATCTTCCCATCCAGGGGAATTATACCAGAGCTACAGCCCTTCTGATCACTTCGGAGCATGCCAGACAACTTTCACAAACATATCTGGGTGTTTCACAGATTGAGGCTAGTAACAACACTCGTGGGGGTCCGTATTACAGTTTCAGTTGGCTGCAAGAGATTTTTGTACGTAATATGGCGCAGGGGGGTGACATGATTGTTGTTGTGAGGGCTTTTCTCCTTCTACTTCTGACCTACAGCATCTTCACTATGAAGACTGGAGACAGGGCTGAGGCTAAGTGATTGCTTTGCCTTGATGATCTCAGTGCAGATGTTCTTGGACAATATGCATGCAGTGCAGGTGCACTAGCAGCCATGTATGAGTCCTTGAACGGGGCCTCTTTGAGGGACACGGCGCAATTAGGAGGGTATGCCAGCCTATTTCAGGTACAAATGTTAACTTAATTTTTTTCTTAATTCAGACTTTGACTTGTGTTGTGTGAGAGAAGGAAGTTGAATTTTTGGTGTGAAAATAGTGAGGGTGGGAGTGAGTATTTATAGATGTCGTAAAAGATTATCGACCGTTGATTTTGTCGATGCAATCTACACCGTTGATCAACATAGAAAGTGAAATCCTAACCGTTAAAATTTTTAAAAAAAAAATTTCAGCCATCGTATATATCCTAAACCCCAGATATATACGATGCCTAAAAATACACCATCGTATATACGCCCTAAAAACGTATATACGATTGAAAATGTGAAGCCAATCGTATATACGTTTTTAAGGGGTATATGTGATGCCTAAAATTCTGTCATCGTATATATGTTCCAAAAACATATATATACGATTTTTTTTAAAAAGGGTTTTGACAGGGGTATTTTGGGGTTATCATATATACATGGGGTAGGGGGTAAAGGGTGGGTACAAAAAAAGAACCCTTAAAAGATTACTAATTGCTAGACATTACCCTTTTGCATGATTCATAGATCTAGCGTACATTTTCAAATTACTAATGTTTGTGTATATTGTTTGAAGTTTGAACCCGTTTTTATTGATTAATGTTGCAAGAAGCGCACCAAATGTTTGTTACTTTGTGTGCTTTTGGCCAAGTCTACTCTCATGGAGCTAGTTTTTTCCCCTTACACACTTGGAGCCTATGAAGCACGGACACGAACACGGACACCGAACACGACATGAATACGAACATTTATACACCAGTTTTATTTTGAATTTTTTAAAAAAATACAAGTAATTGAAGTGTCGGACCGAGACACGTCTTCAACCAACTAGGGCAAGCGAAACAGATCAAGGACTTCACCAACTTTTACATACGTGGGTGATCATGGTCCACCACCTCTTTTGGGGCCTCAACATTTCCCTTCTTGGGTCCTAACATAAACGTAGCAATTGACAAACGTGTACTTGCTTCTTTGCATTCTACACGGTGCTTCACATTGCAAAACCTTCCATTGCTCCATACCTGCATAAATTTACAACTAAACATATGTTCATATAGTTTACATATTAATCCGTAGTGAATGTGACTAATGACTTGAGTAACAATGACGCTTCAGATTGAAGACACTAACAATGTTATTACATTCAGTTATTTCTATTTTCTCAAATTATGATCAATCCTTATGTGTTGGTATTGTATACAGTTTTCATGCTTCAAAGTTACTACTAATTGTTATATATTACTCTCTCCGTCTCATATTATCTGTCGTTTTAGGTTATGCGTGGATACTAAAAAATGATTAATTATGCTAACTTTTATGGTAAAAAAATGTGGTAAGACTAAAATCAATTTTCTCGATTGGAGCAAAAACATGGTTATTAATATTCTAAAGTAAGAGTATTGTTGGAAAGTAATAATAAATATTCTAAAGTAAGAGTATTGTAATGACAAACAAAACATTTAAAATGAAACTGAGGGAGTACTTACATTACCAATATCTCCAAGGTTGACAAGGAGGGTTCCAGGTGATGGAGGGACTGAGACAAATTTGCCAGAATGATCCATCACTTCAAGACCACCAACATACTCTCCTCCATCCTATTCCTAGTATTACTTTTTTTTGCTATTGAATTTGATATTGGAGAAGGGGTGAGAAGAGAAGAGATAATGAATATATATAGTGGTCCAATTCTGAAGTTATTGGCTTAGCATGACAACTATTGATTATTTCAAGCTGAAGGCATTATTCCATGTGATTTACAAATCAAGAGCAATTAAATTAGCATGTAAATGCTATATATTCAAATTCAAATAAAGAAAAAGGTCATTTGCGCCATTTTTGGATAGAGTATTAATTTCTAATTAGAGTCCAATTCATAATACAGAACCCACCCCCATTTTTTTTTACTATGTTGACTTATCTAGAAAAAAAAAATAGTTTGGCTTCTTTGACTTAGCTATAGCCACTTGCCCACTTTGACTTTAGTTTATATAGAAAACCTCAACATGCAAGTTCTAAATTACAGAAAAAACAAATTTGTAAACAATTGGACTTTATTTAGTTTCCTTCATTTTGAAATTACTTGACCAGGAATTCAGCATATTAATAACTATTCTAAATTTCTTTTTAGTTTCTTTTGTGTGGATGTTGAGGTAGCACCTAAAAGTGAATCAATTATTTAACTAACTACAATGAAACTTTAAACAAACTTAGAGAACCTAGCTAGTTGAAACTAAATAAAAAATTAGAAGAACTACTTGAAATTAAATAAAAACTTAGATGACCAAAATGAAACCAAAAAAAATCATGATAGTAAAGCTTCATTTTTGCAACAATGGTGATAACCATAGAGCTGAGATTTTGGGAGTTAAAACTGCGAGAATGTGAATGTGATCCATTAATGCTATGAAATAAAGTCATGACTGATGCAAGATTGGAAGGTTTCTTTTAGCTTTAGAGATTTAGGATTTGATTTGGGAAGAGAAAGAGAAGAAGATGAGTTAAATAATAATTTAAAGAAAATTCATGTCACATATAAGTTTTTTTTGAGGCAATGTCACATATAAGTTGTTGCCACGTAATACTAATTTTTATATCTAATAAATACATCCTGTTGTTTGTTCCACTTGTACCTACGTCCCCTATTAAAACTTAATCTATAAATATCTTAATAGATTGTATAATTATCATTAATTGATAGCAAATAAATTTATACATATTTTATATTGATTATCCTGAGTAGGTAGCTCAGTTGGTGAGCTAAGGGATACCGAAGGAGTGCATCAATGAATGCAAGTAGGAAGTCTCTCACTACAAGAAAAACAGGTTTTTTCGGCGGATTTTTCCGCCCAAAAACACCCAATTCCGCCGCAAATACGGGTATTTTCGGTGGATTTTTTCGCCGGTAAAAGGCTCGTCGCAACGTGTTTCCGGCGGAATTTCCTCCGGTAATTTCCGGCGGATTTAAGGTCATTTGCGGCGGATTTTTGTGGGGGAATTTTGGTGTTTTTGGCGGATTTTTCCGCCGCAAATGTTTTTTTTTAAACACAGGCAAATCCGCCACAAACGACATCTATTCAGCCGGAAATGTTTTTTTTTTACAAAAAAAATTCCGCCACAAACGTGTTTATTTCCGCCAAAAATGCGCGCGTTTTTTTCAAAAAAAAATAAATTTCCGCGGAATTAAAAATATAAATGGATAAACAAATTCAAATATTCATAACCAAGTTAAATATGTCTCATTGCTTTCTCATTGTCTTTCCTTTTACATTTCACGTCCATAACAGTGTTAAATATGTTATCAAAAAAATTCTTCTCTAAAGTTTGGGAGAGGAGTTGAGAATGAGTTGAGAAGTTAAGAGAAGAGTTGAGAAGTTAAGAGAAGAGTTGAGAAATTTGAGTGAAGAAATTTGAGAATGAGTGAAGAAATTTGAGAGAAGTTAAGAGAAGAGTTGAGAATGAGTGAAGAAATTTGAGAGAAATTAAGAGAAGAATTGAGAATGAGTGAAGATTTAAGGTGAGAAGGGAGTAAAATGAGTAGAATTCGGATTTAATAAGGGAACCGATGTGTCATTCCCGACGCAATTGGGTGTCATTGCGGCGGATTTGACTCACGTGGACCGAGGAAACGTTTCCAGCGGAATTGGGTACACTTGCGGCGGATTTGAAATTTAAAAATCCCGCCTATTTTTCGTTGTTGCGTTTGCGGCGGAATTTAAAGCGGTTTCGGCGGATTTCAAAATTTTAAAGGTCCCACCCATTTTGCTATGTGCGTTTGCGGCGGAATTTAAAGCGGTTTTGGCAGATTTTTTTTTTGTCCGAAACTTTACTTCAACTTTATAATCTGCCACAAATGTCAAAAATCCGCCATAAATGTCAAAAATCCGCCAAAACATACAAAAATACGCCGGAAAGTTTCTAGGGGATTAAAATCCGCCAGAAAGTTATGCCTTGGAAATTCAGTTTCTAGGGGATTAACTAGCCATTCAGTTTTTCTGGTTCAAATCCGAGAAACTAACATTCCCCTCTCCCCCACTAACATTGCTTATGAAAAAAAACATTTTACATTGATTAAACAAATCTAACCATTAATTAAACATGTTCTTTTGTTATTTTATATTTATCAGTTAGTCATCAGCCAGTTTATCTGCTATATATATGCTATAAGTTCATCCATTATCCGCTAATTATCTGTTATCTGCCATTTTTTGCCGAACAGAGTCTAAGTTACCTACACCTTTACCCATATTTTAATAATGAAAAAACAATAAATAGCAAGGAAACCACTTAATTCAAAAAACGTTGGAAAAAAAACTCTTTCAAATCTACTCACATATATATATATATATATATATATATATATATATATATATATATATATATATATATATATATATATATAGTTATCAATCCTCTATTGTTAAAATTGTGATTTTAATAGATGAGAGAAATTAATTTACTTTTATAAATTTATAAGATTTTATATAATATTTTAGATAAAGATATTTAAGTTATTTTATTTCCAATAGTTTGAGCTCTTCTCCCCTCCAAGTCCTCCAACATTGGAGGGTAGCCAAAACCAATAATGAGAAATTTTTCTCCTCTTCTTTTCCCTAAAAAAATTTGATCCAAACATACAAAGATCATTCACTTCCTATTCCCTTCTTACGAAAAACACTACCTAAGTAAATACCCATACAACTTTTTTTTTGTCAACAGGATAAACATTCAATTCATACGGCCAAAAGGCCAAAGTTACACAAGGTGTAATTCTCACCCACTACACAGTTTATGATTCTGCAATATCAAAAATAAAACCCAATGTTTCAAAACCAGACCGTGTCTAGTTCAAATAAACCTGAAAACTGTTTGCATGAACATTGGGAGTTGAACCGAATAATTGAATAGAAAACCGAATTCCTAATTTTTTTTCTTAAAGAAAACGCTATGTCATGTTTACTTTTGAAAAAAAATGATAAATGATATTGATTTTTGGTACATTGTATATTTTTTATTCTTTTTTATACTTAAATTAATAAAATAAATCAAAATAATTAAAAATAAATGTGCATAGTAATATTATTATGAGAGTACTTATATTGTACTATTTATGATTATTAAATACTATAATGCTATTATGTCATATTTGTTTGGATTTCATATGTTATTTTGTCTATTGTATGTTGACTTATAACATTTTAATTGAAGTTTTATCTTTCTCTGTAAAATAATACATACTATGAGTGTACTTTTTTTAACATAATAGTATGAGACTACTTATTGAAGTTATAAATGTGTAATGCTCTTTAAGATATATTTGATTTGATTTTGCGTGTTACTTCAAGTAATTACTTTGTTATATTGTTGTGTTGTCAAACTTAAGTTAAGGCTAATTTAGTTTTTGTGGAGTGCAATTATGAATATGTTGTTTTTTATCCTTTATATACTGTAATAAAAATATTAAATAATTTGTTTAATTAATTCTAGTTTGATCCCGAATCGGCCACAACAATTGGACAAGAGACTCCCACAAGCAGAAAACTACTCCCCTCCAATTCATTTATTCCACTTATTGGGGTTACAACATTAAGATACGGAGAAATAATAACAACACTCTTTAACACACGCTCTATGATTAGTTAAAACTCATACGGTCCCACTAAATTAATGAGTCATTTCCAAAGTGGTGGGACCCACATAAATTTTAGTCGATCATAAAATAAGTGTTGAAGAGAGTGTGGAAAAGAAAGTGTTGTTAGCATTTCTCTAAGATACTAGGAATACAAAAACGAAAAGTAGTCATATCAACAACATATGAAACATCTAATACAAGAACTAAAATGGCATGTCAATATTTGTTAACAACTTATATATTTAGGTATATATATATATATATATATATATATATATATATATATATATATATATATATATATATATATATATATATGAATGAGTGAAAGATTACAAATATATACATGATTCAACTATACACCTTGTACCCCTTTGAAATAAACTACAACCTATCAAGACTATGAAAATCTTGGAAAGTGGAAACTCCAACATTTCAAAATACAAAATACACCAGATGGCCATTGAAGTACATTAGAAACCACTTGTGAACCCCTATTCGTCTATGCGCGTGTTTGGATATGATTCAAATCACAGTGAGATACTGCGGTGAGCTTCAAGCTTCTAATTGGACGTGCATCCATACGCCGCTGCTACCATAGCTCCAAACAACCACTAAAGCTCCTACGTAGAATGGCGGCCATCGGTCCTTTCTTTAGTTGATCGTTCTTCTTGAATATCTTCTAAATCTTCATCCTCCCCTCTCCTACCTGCTTGCTCCTTCCAATAAGCAACTAATTTCTTTAGTCTTGCTATCTCTTTTGAAGAAACATTTTTACTTGGATCATTCACAATTGATCTCACTCGCGACGCATACCTACATAAACATAAAATACAAAAAGTTGTTAAAACATGAGAGAGAGTTAGCTAACTGAAACTCTTCAAAATCTAAAACTAAGAAAGAAAACAGATAAAAGACATACATAAGGGAGTTATGTGTCTCGTCCAAGTTTGATTCTGCTGGAGATACATTCACAAACATAAGAGTTTTGGCATTACCCCCAAGTGAATCACTCATCAACATAGTTAACTTGTGATTTCTATAAGGTATATGTTGACCACCAGAAGATAAAGCACTAATGACATCTCCAAGTGCTGATAGTGATTTGTTTATACTTTGAGCTTCTTTGAGTTGACTACCTTCAGAGCCCGACTTTTTAATTCTTTCTGAACCGGCAAGATCCACGAAACTCAGCTGCATTATAAATTCAACATAAAACACAGTAGCATGCAAAAATTAGTGATTCAGTTCATAACCTAGTGATATTAACTAATACCTTTCCCCTTGCAGCTGATTGACTTTGAAGGTTGATACTTTCAATTACAACTGATAGTATAAGATGTGATCTCGAGCTTTCGTCATTCATTTGTGTTCCTGACGTATGTCGCCGTTCAGATCCCCTTTGTATTATACTATTCAATTCCTCCATGGTAGAAATTGGCAAAACTGTTGTGTTTTCTACCGTTACCATTCCCTAACATGAGAAGAGTAAAATAAATAATCATAACCATGGAAATAAAATAAATTTTAAAAAAAAACAATGAAATTTACAATCACAATATAGGATAATCACCTTTGAATCCTTCTTAATCTCCAATTTTAACCTCTTTGCACTCTTTGGTAACAGCAGATCTACAAGTGTATCTTGATATAATTCTACCATGTACGCCTGCATCATAAACAAAAAATAAGTCAACATTAAAAAATAAACACAGACATCAGTTGTGGTTACAGAACAAAGTTAATGTAACCATTTATTTGTGCAAAACAATTGTATGTATATTGAGCCAATCTAATGTCATCAAATTTACAAAAAATGCAGAGAAGTATTTGTTGATCTCTATTATGCTATTGTACCTTCAAGGAAAAAGAAAATTTATTACTATCCCTTCTTAAAATTCTAAAAAGTTCGGCAGTAGCTCGTGGGGTAAGCCCGGGATTGTTTTCAGATCCATAGATTGTAAATGTCTTTCCAGAGCCGGTTTGACCATAAGCAAAGATGCAAACATTATAACCATCTACGGCAGATTGCACCAAGTACTGCATTGAAAATTTTCAAAAGACATCAGTAATAAGTGTAAGAAAATTCTAAATCCATTTCAATGTAAACAACTATGATATTTGAGTTGTTATACTAAGACTTGCCCTTGTATCTTCAAATACATCTTCTTGAGTGGCGTCACCATTGAAAACACGATCATATATGTGTTGTTTTGATCTTTCGTCTTTCCATGGATGCTCAACGGTAAACTCATCTGGATTAGTAAGAACATCTCTTTCTTTGTCGACAATTTCTTTTTCACCAAGAGGTCGTAGCCGACAATAAACTCTTATTTTGCCTTTCATATCTGAAATTAAGAAACAAATTCCAATGTTATTATTATGTATGTGAGTTTCACATGTAAATCTACATATTCACATAGACATAACACTTTCTTCCCATCACCTTCTATGGTATTGAAGTATCGCTTTCGGAGAACCTGTTCTTCCTTATAAAGAACTTTCATTTCAGCTAGTTGAGCGCCTTGCATCCTCAATATGGAAGCTGTTTGTTCATCCTTTCTGTCAATGTCCTTCATAAAGCAAATAGAAATTGATAAAAAATTATTTTTACTTAACACAAATAATGTGAACCTGATAGCATGTTGGATTTATAATTTATACTTCCTCTGATCTTATTTATAAGCAAAAAATGCACTTTCTAGGTTTATTGAATCACTAATGTATCTGACCAGATGCATCAATTATTCAATGAACCTAGAAAGTGTATTTTTTGCTTATAAATAAGACTAGATGGAGGAATGAAATAAAATAAAGTATCAGAACCTCTTTCATTTCTCTCAACTCTTCTAATTTTCAAACTTCTTCTTCAAGATAGCCAATTCAGAGTCCTTTACTGAAAGGGTAGACTCAGCCACAACTAATTCTTGTCTAAACACATCAAGCTTTCGTTCAAGGTCCAAAACTTGAGAGTTCAGAGTTGTGCATTCTTGCTCATGTTTCCGTTGAAGAGAACTAATCTGCATTGCACCCACCATCATATGATTTGATTGAATATCATCTTAAAATTAAGGGTTTTAATCTTAAATATTTAGTTAAAATATTCTATTTTACCTCTTCAGAATTCTTCTTCTCAATCTCGGATAACTTTTGTGTCAAAATCAACTTCTCATTTGTCAAGCTTTTGATGGTCTCTTCAGCGACCAAACACTCATCTTTACAAAGTTTTAACTCATCTTCAAGTTTTTGCAATACCTATTACGTACCAACCAAGGTCCACAATTTAATCATGAAAAAACCTGTATTAATAATGAAGTAAAGAGAAAATGAATATCAGTGACAAAAAGTATCCTACTTGGTTATTTTCTCCAATGGGGTCCTTTTTGGTAGTTTTCTCTATCACCAGATTATTCAACTTGATCATTCTTGCTTCCAAGCTCCTTTTTTCTACAATTTTAGCCTAGTAGATTGCATAATCATTAAGATGTGTCAATATTACAACGATAAAAAAAATAAGACTTATTCTGTAAAGTTATGAGTTGAGAGCAGTACCTGAAGTTCCTTATCTTTCGCATCGCATAATGATCTAAGTCTATCACGGTCATTTGTAACTTCTGCAAGGCTGTGCTTGTAAGTTTTTAATGATTCTTTCAAGTCTTCTAATTCTTGGACCATCTGCTCTTCTTGTTTTTGCTTCTCATGCAAGTTTTCTAGCAACTATTCAATAAGAATTCAAATATTATTGCAGTTATTCCTTTGAGCATTGTTGCTCTCTACTCAAAAATGAATTAGGATAAGAAATATTTCTTATATTCTTAGACTTACTTGATCAGCATTCCTTTGAGACTCTTCAACAACTTTGGATAAATCTTGAACACGTTTCTCATATGATTCCAAAGTCGGAGTCGGTGTGGGAGGCTTGAAATTGTTTGATACGTCGTCACTCAAAGAGCTAGTAGGAGAAGATCGTACTTTCGAATATCTACGCAGCATTACATCATTTATGTGTGTCTGAAGAGCTACACAAATTTCTTCACCCTACAAAATTGATATAAGCTAATAACATAAAATAACTCCAAAGTTACGGAAGTTTTAATAAAGTACAAAGGAATGGATTAAGAATTTGAACAGTAAAATGTCAAATTTCAATGGTGTTAATACCTGCTTGGTCTCAAACTGGAATATGTGAAGAACACCTGCAACTCGCATTTTAAAAAATACAGCAGTATTACTGCTTCCAAATTGCATTATGTCTCTCAATTCAGCTGAGTGTAAATATTCCTTGGGAATGGGACGGAAAAAATGAACCTAGAGACAGTTGATCAAAAATAAACATTTAATTAAAAGCACACACTATTTTTAAAGGGAATACCCTAAAGACAGTAAATCATTTTTTCAGTCTTACCCCTCTCTTGTTTATTCCTAATATTATTCGTCCCGGGAGGAGTCCAATAGGATCATCAATTTTTCGAACATTGAAAAATACAGAAAACCCATATGGAAGTGTTCTTAATATATGCAGAAACTGTTGTCTTGCATCTTCTTTCGTCACGTGCTCCTGAAAAGGGAATAACATCTTATGTAGTGGAGAAGAAACTCAGCAGTATTTATCATCAGAGGAAATGGAGACACTAGAAGAAAATATTGACTTCTGTAATTAACACAAACTCAAAAATCATCAGTTACCACAGATCAAATGTTAAAGAAAAATAGTCAGATAATGCTACGCTCTTAAACAACATCTCGGTCTCATACCAGCGAATGATAGCAAGAAAGAATGTCCAACTCCCATTCCCGTCTCGCTCGAGTCATTGCAATTTGCCTAGGCAGAAATCTTTCCAGAAATGAATTCCAGTCACTGATAAACACATAAATCTGTCAGTTGCAGTCATAATATAATAGAAAACAGAAATAGAAAATGCTGATTTCAGCCACAAGAACAACAATCAAAAGATGTTAAATACTATTGGATGATATTTTCTAGCAAGATGAACAATCAAAACCACCTACGCGCATGATTCGGGTCTTCTAACAAATCCAATCTCAGCCAAGATTTGCAACGCAGAGAGCTTGGCAGCATCATCCCTTCCAATAGGATAATTACCCAAAATATAATCATGTTGCAACTGTAACCCCACATCCAGGCAGAGCAACAAATTAATACCTTGAATGCAATTTATTCCAAAACTGGGGATTTGTTTTGCTGGAGAAAACATTTTCTGTTACCATTAATAATTACAAAATTGTCATCTTTTTTAACTTTATTTCCAGTTTTCAAATACTTGCATAGGAAATTGAAAGAAAGTGAAGAAAAAAGGTGACATTTTTGTAATTATTAGTTAAAACAAGGTTGTCTTCTTGCACCCCCTATATAAATGCTATTATCACCCAAAAAACAAAAAAGGCATACTTGTACATAGGACAACTGCAAAAACATTGGATCTGTTACGGCTTCATCTGATTCACGAAATAACTTTTTCTTGAGTACCAGTTTGCAGTTCAAAATATCTCCCTTACTTCGATCTTTTACCGCCTTAAAATCAGCTAGGAGATCTCCAATATGTTTATTATCATCTAACACAAAGTACTCTTCTGCATAACAATAGAAGAGTGGTTAGAGTTAGACTACAAATCTCAGTGAGATTAATAAAATTAACAAGCAAGAAGTGAAAAAGACATACCATTCCCAGAATCGGGTGATTTAGAGCTGGTAACAGCTTTATGACATTCATACAGGCTAAAGCTAGAGTATGTTGACAGTTTAATGATCCCTGCAAGTTCCTGAAGCAAGTAAAAGTTAACCAATGAATATTATGATTTAGACTCGAAAGCATAAACATGATTTTTATATCGAGAAATTAAAACAGAAGAAAAATGAATGTTTAACAGAGCAACAAAGTAGAGTGATTAAACCAGAATCATAATTAAATGGATATTGTTGATTATAAAATTTTCTTCTCATTCACTGTATTTGAAGCAAAGATCACCAAATGAAACCCTTCTATCAATCAATTACCACCAAGTTATTCTGTGAATCATATATTAAAAAATACAACCGTAATAGTTTTAAGAGCTATACAATCCAACAAAAATAAGGTAAATTTCCCAACTTAGTTGATTTGCATTTTTCGATTCTTTAATCTTTACACATAGCAAAAATGACATCTTGATCACTACAAGAGGACATCAATTTGCAAGAAACAGATTTTACCAATCGGATATTGGAGATAGAAGCAAATTAAGTTTCAACAAACCTCAATGGCATCACCAACTGTTGTTGCCATGTCATATGTGATTTCTTCAAATGTTTCATCCAAAAAGAAGACTATGGTTGTAAGCTTTTTCCCACTCAACTGAGCTGCAATCTCGAGAGGCCCAGGTATTACAAGCCTGGGACCAGCCTTGATAGAGCGCTTCAAAGCATTCAATGTATTTAGCGCAATGGCTCGGATCTCAGGATCAGTAGTCACTGCATGAGTCACATTATGAACATATTCTGACAGATATCCTCCGACGTCTTTACTTGGAGGCATGCATGATGCACACAAATACATTAGCTCCCATGCTTTAATCAAGTATTCCCTGCTTTTAAGACAAGAAAGGTATTAACCACTAGTACATAAACCACATTAACCCAACTTAGAGGCCAAGAAAATATAAAGCATGAAACTTAATACTCCCTCCATCCCAAAATATAAGCACCAAAAGTACATGTATCTGGACTAATTTTAGTCAAGATACATGTACTTTTGGTACTAATATTTTGGGACAGAGAGAGTACTAAAAACATTTACATACCTCTCCGGATTGTTCCTTGTTTGTTTTGATATCTGGATAAAAAGTTCATCTCGTAGTTCTGAACGCTTCAAACTTTGCTTATATAGTTTACCTACGAGCTCAACGCGTTCCTCTAAGCTTAGTGGAGTTGTACGATCAGATGAATCGATTCCCATGTATTTCAAAATTATTTCGAACAACTTTGTTGCTCGGCTTGCCAAATCACCATTTAGTTTAAGCAATGATGTTGGTATTGGATCCTGCAAGAAAGTGTGGTTAGCTAGTTTAATTTAATATAAAAAATAAAAATTAACCACTTGTTATGGAAAAATATTATCTGAATACCCTTTGGAAACAAAGCATGTCTTCAAGTTTAAGTTTCTCTCGAACTTGGGGACCCACAGATCTTTTAGAGAAAAAACCTCGTTTACCAGCGGAATGAATTTGTTTTTGCATCAATTTTAAAAATCCTTCCACCTATAACAGAAAATGTAGCATCATACACATAAAGCAATAAATTAGAAACTACCATTGATGCAGCAACTTAGATAAAAATCATTGAGACACCAGGGATGCAAAATTGTTTAAGAAAATTACATTCATAGACAGATTAACATATATAATTTCCCACCTGGAATCTATTAATCAAGGGTACGACTCCAGCAAGTTCGGCTGGAATAGCCATTGATAGAGTTGTTGGTGTTCTGTTACAAACAAGTGAAATACAAAGTTAGAAACTGAAGAAGACTGCAAATAGATAAACAGAAATCATTTTTTTCCTTTGTCATTAACTAGCCATTCAGTTCAAGGGGAAGAAGCATAAAAAGTAAGAATTATGGCTGAAGTATATACAGTGAAACTTGATAAAGGCTTTCCAACATATGAAGTTTCAAACACTGAGATAGTCAGTCTTTTCGAAAAATGAAAAGAATATTTATAGCTTCAAAAACAAAATTTGGTAATGTGATTTAGAAATTTAGCCTTTCTCAACATTTGCTAACATCCCAAATTCACAACATGATCAGTTTCCACCAGAGAAAAAGACAATTATCAAACAATAGAGTAAAATTAAAAAAATCAGTAAGTATTCGAAAGAGAAGATGATGCTCACGGTGGTGCGAAATTGCTTCCATCACTATCATAGTCATCAGTACCATAGCTAACAGTAGCATAATTGTGTAAAGGGGTACCCTCGTTACCATTGCTAGAGCCAAAGGGAGATCTATTTGTCCTCACACTTTGTGCCCCAGATGATGGTATATCAAAGATCATTTTGTTTACCAGCAAACAAAATGAAACTTGTCAAAGCAACAAAGTTAACTCCTCTTCATGCTCCTGCATAACATGATGAAAAACTTAAACATAAATAAAAATAATACGCTACATACAACATTTGAGCTCCATTAACTCAACTAACTAAAATCAGAGAAGTGAGAGAGTGTGTGACAAGTGAAGATGCTCACACACTATGAAACACCGACACACACACACACACGAGATACGGACATGCAGACACCAGTTTTAATTTGAAAAATACAAGTAATTGAAGTGCCTATGATACATATAGCTCACACATACTTGCAACCATCTGCAATGCCTAAAACATCAATTGTAGTCTAAACAAACCATCAATAAATGGAACAGAAGTAAACTAATCATCAAAGTAACAAAAATGCATTGAATTGAATTTCTTTTTGAATTATCATCAAATTTATCAAAAACATGCAGAAATGATGAAGGGCAATGAAAGACACAGGCCCAAATGAACTCAAATGTTTCAACATTAAACTAGCAAGTACAATATTTCAAAAATCAGAAGCTTTTCCATGCCCATAATAAAAATAAGGAACAAGAGAGGATCCAAAACAAGAAACAATGAAGAATAAGCTTCAAATGGAAGAAAAAACTAACCTTTGTAATAGCAACGAGACACTGTTTGATGTAATGTGTAAGAGAGAGAGAGAGAGATCTGGGTGAGTGTGGAGATAAGCTGAAATTGGTTAGAAATGGAGAAGAAAAGAGAGGAGAAATGGTGAGAGAAAGTCACGAGAGCATTATTAAACACCACAAGTCTTTTTGGGAACTCAAAAACCGCTTTCTACTTTCTTCTTCTTCACTCAAAAATGACATAAACACAGAGAAACTACAAATGATATATACTTCATTTTTATATTTATTTTATTTAATTTAACATTCTTGTGTTTTTTAAATCTTGCATTTCCAAATGGCGTATGCGGTGTGCTTATGTCTTTGTTTATTTAGAAAAAACTAAAATATGAATGGTCTTTGGAGTTTTAATATCAATAATCTATTCAACCGAAATAAGATTCCATAATCTAGTGCTAAATAAATAATATGGCTAAATACTCTTTGCTGCATTTGAAGTATTCAAATTTCAATCATTTATTCACACCTAGAGAGTGTTTAGATAATATGGAAAGAGTTTCTGCGAGCCTAACTTAAAGTACTAAGAAATTCCTTAGTAATCGTTACTAAATGAGCATAATAGTCATTTCTCCTTTAATGAAAAAATTCAGTAATCATCACAAAAATTTAAATTGTGATTAGTATGTACTAACCACACAAACAATAAAATGTGATTAGTATGTACTAATCTTTGAATTGTTGTATAATGGTTACCAAAAAATTTAATAATTGTTACTAATAATTTCCTTAGTATCATAAGTCTTTGTCGTTTCTGCCAACTTTGAATTCAGTCTTAGAAATGTAACAGCGTTAAAACTCTTGAGAAAGAGTTTTGTCACCTCTGCAAATAATCGATTTTAAAAAAAGTTCAATCATAAATTGTGAGTCTCTTTCTCTCTCTACCTTGGGTTTAGACCATTGTTGGTTATCTACAAAGTGTCCCAACACTTTCAACGAAAAATTAATCTCTACTCGTGTTTAAGATCAAATTTCTCAGTGGTCAACCTTGAGTTTGTCCACTGTGGGATTGAACCTGAGAACACCAAATCGATGTCTCGTATCTCAAGGTAGATTAAGTCATTCAGCAGACGATGTTACTTATTAATATAGATGTATTTTTTTAAAGTGTTATATATAATATATATATATATATATATATATATATATATATATATATATATATATATATATATATATATATATTTATATATATATATATATATATATATATATATATATTTCTCTAACTATAGAAGTAAACATCTTTAACATAATACTTCTTCCGTCCCATATTATATGTCGTTTAAGGTTGTGGCACAGAAATTAAAAAAAGTAGTTAATTTTGTATGGGAAAGAGAGATTGTGAGTTAGTTTACCAAATTGTCCTTCATTAATGACATTGAAAACATAAAAAGTAGAATTGTAGGAAGATATATATTAAATAATGAAGGGTATAACTGGAAAAGAAAATTGATGTTGTATTGATATTCTAAAAAGTCATGTATTCTAGGACAAATTTTTTTTCCTAGAAAGTCATACTCCCTCCGTCCCATATGAGATCGATCAAAAAGAAAGAGAAGATGAAGAGACACAAAACTGAAAGAAGGAGAAGATGCACAGTATTTTGGGCAAAACATCATGAGATAGAAAAGATGATGACACACCGTGAAACAACGGTATCAATCACACAAATTGACAAAAAACTATTGTCGCAATAAACCATTAATCGAAACCCTTAAATGAAAATAAACTAAAAATTACATAAAACAGTCAAAATAAGTACTCAACTTTCATCTTGGCCATCAAATATTCTTGCCTCCAAATCAATGGTATTTAATACACTTGGGCACAATATACAAAAACCTCAATTTGTGCAACTTAAAAGCCCGCCACCCTCATACTATTTAAAGTTTGTCATTTTACATTGATTAAAAAAAGTCGCATGTTTCTTTTGATTAAGACGTTCAAAAGCAACAATGATATTCATTGTGTCAAAAATGATGTAATTATAATTTCAAAATGCACGGTGATAGAATAATGTTACATATCCTTATCAAAAAATGAGTAATGTTAAATATGCATTTTTTTTCTTTAAAATTAGCATTTGTTTTCACAGTGTGGGGCTATAAAATTGCTTTAATATTTTTAAAAATAATAATCAATTAGTAATACAAAATTTTAAATTTCATGAGTGGAGCCCACAATCTTTGTGCAGATTTTGTCACTGTCTGCCTCCGGCAGAAAAAGGCCACCTAAAATTCATGCTCAGTCGTCACTCACTTTCCACTTTCCAGCCAGTGTCGTGGGACCATTTTTATTTTATTTTTTATTAATATATGAACATTAGTGATTACTAGGACGATTACTCGTGCGATGCACGGGGAGGTGATTAACAGGTCTACAGATGTAGTTTCGAAAAAACATCAACATTTTATAAGGGGGTATAAAAATACGCAACACATATATATATAAGACGAAGATGCAACAATAGCTCTTGGTGGGATGAGGCAACAATGTCGGTCCAAAAATATAGAGTGGAGGTATATTGGTAAACAGTGGGGTATAAAATGAGTACATTTTGATAATAAAAAAAGTGTTGGACAAATAAAAAAATTAGAGTGAGAGGGTATGTCGGTCCAAAAAAATATAGAGTGAGTGGGAGTATATTGGTAGAGTGAGTAAATGAGTGGAAAAAATGAGGGTATATTGGTAAATGGTGGGGGTACAAAATATAGAGTAGAGTGGGGGTATGTGGTCCAAAATATAGAAGTGGTATATAGTTGGTTGGTAAAAGTGGAGTACAAATGAGGGGTATATTGGTAAATGGTGGGAATAAAATTTTCCCACCAAAAGTGGACAAAAAAAAAGAGTGTTGGAAAAAATTGTCGTGATGAGTATGTCAACATTTTATAAGGGGGTATCAAAAATATATAGAGTGAGGGGTATATTGGAGTGGAGTACAAAAATGGGGGTATATTGGTAAATGTACATTTTGATAACAAAAAAAGGAATAAAATTTTCCCACAAAAAGTGGATAAAAAAAGAGTGTTGGAAAAAAAAAATTTGGTAAATGGTGGGTAAAAGTGGATAAAAAAAGAGTGTTGGTGTCGTATGTCAAAAATATATACAAAAGTGGGGATATATTAGTAAGCAGTGATGTCGGTCAAAAAAAATAAGGGTATATTGGTATATGGTAAATGGGTACAAAATATAGAGTGGGGGTATGTCACCAAAAAAATAGAGTGGGGTAAAAATACAAATGGGGGTATATTGGTAAATGGTAGAGTGGGAATAAATTTTCCCACCAAAAAAAAAAAATATAGAGTGAGTGTATATTAGTAGCAGTGAAGTACAAAATGAGGGTATATTGATAAATGGTGGGTACAAAATATATTGATAAATGGTGAGAATAAAAATTTCCCAGTACAAAAAGGGTGGTGGAAAAAAAAATTTCAACGATCCTCTATTAATATATAGATTATTATTATTAAGGAAAGTGGAAAATGTGAGTTTGAAAACACCGTGTCGACTCCTCGTGTCTTATGGTAACTTAAGTCATTGGACCAATGGTGTTGGTTAACTCGAGTCTCTTTCTTATATTTCTTTGGGGTCTCATTTTTGTTTAGTTTTAGAGTTTCAGAAATATATTTAAATTTAATTGTATAGTATATATTGCATCCCAAATTTTTGAGAAAAGTTAATGTACAAAATTAACTAAAATCATTTTTTTAACTAATTATTTTGTTAGATATAAATAACAAAAAATTAATTATCTGTTTTGAAAATCAATTAATTTTTTTCTGAAAAAAAAATTAATTAAATTTTAAACTAACATAAAATAAATGTACTATGCATCTTTTAAAATAAAAAATTATCAATAAGAAGATTAGTATTAACAATTTACATGTAATATAAATTTATATAACTTGACATTGGATCTTTTATATGAAAAAATGGGTTTTATTTGATTAAAAAATTTGTGTGAAAATTGCACCTATCTATTTCTTTTTACATAATAATAACACTCATATCTCAACTCTCAAGGTATGCTTAATAGCATACACAACCCTTCTATTTTTAAAAAGTTGGAGAAAAATGCACTCATATTTTCTAAGGTATAGTTAATAGTATACATACCTCTTCTACTTTTTGAATTACCATTAAGCATCCTTATTTTTGTTAATAAAAAAAAATTCTTGTACACGTCTGCCTCAAATTTTGTTAAAACGACACATACCCTTTATAGTTTGTTCATAAAATAGGAAGAAGGTTTGTACAATAAAATAGGAGGAAGACATGTGTATTCAAGAGAATGAGTTTATTTTTAAATAAAAATAATGTATGTGGAAGTGTAAGTGTCATTTAAGGGTGTGTTTAGTCCGTAGCAAATAAAAAAAAGGTGTATTTTATTTTGTTATCTTGTGATTGGTATGATTTAAATAAAAGTAATGATATGGGTAAAATGTGAGAATAAGTTTAAGCGCAACTTCAAGTAGTTTTTAAAAAAGGGTATAAGCTAGTAGCATACGTACGGTGAGCTTACTTGCTATTCACCCAACTAGTCTCTCACCCGTGCTCTACACGAGTCTGGTAGGTATAATTTTATTGATAATTGAGTATGAAGACTACAATGAACTGATGAATATTTAAACAATAACTATTTAGCGAATTGGGTAAAATAATAATGAAAGAAGCATTGAATATTCTGAAACATCTATTTACATTCCAGAAAACTTCATGGTAGACAACATTTGAAGTAATAGATGGGGAAATAATTGCATTGTGTGCTATCAAAACTTTTAACCCTTGTTTAGAGGTGATTCGAGAAAGTGCAACGTATAGTTGGCCATGAGAGAAAACTGGATTTGGCAAGTACGCACCGACCTCCTTCAAAGACTGACCCTGGCTTTTTTTAATTGTCATCGCGAAAGATATCCCAATTGGAAACTGTCTTCTTTGAAACTTGAATGGGATTCGCAAATGTTACGGCCAGATATATACATTAAGTAGGAAGTTGCGGGAGACTTGTATTTGGTCGCCCCTAGATTAGGAAGTTGCGAGAGACTTGTGCAATTTGAATTTTTGGCAAGATCTAGTGTTGGTATAAAAGATCATAATTTTGTAATGTTATTATGAGTATTAGGACAAACACACATTATTGGTAAATAACTGAAATGCTTAGTAATTTTTTTCCCACTTTAAAATTTGTTTTTATCAATTTTCAAAACAAAAGCAAATTTCTGAAAATTTTATGCATTTTTTCACGGAGATTTAGAGTAGATTGAGCAGTAGAAAAATATATAGGGTTGTACCACTTTGACGAACGGCCATGGAGGACGCACGCCGTGGATCTGATCCTCCATCTCTAGTAGCACCATATTTTCTCTCTCCCTCGTTTTGGTATCTCTCTACATTCTTCTTCGATGTTTACATAAATCTTGATCACTGAGGGTTTAATTTGATAAAAGTAGGGGTCCAATTTTAAGATTTGCACAAGGCCTCTCAATTATTTGGGATGGCCCTGCTGATAGGGTATTTGGTAGGATGCATTATTCCACCTGGTGTTTGTAATATTTACAAACGTGTCATCTAAAAAGTAAAGGTTAAATCAATTTTATATTCTTATTTTTTGTTGTGGGACCTGAAGTATCATGACATACTTTTTATGTGTTCATACTGATAAACTTCAACTTAGTGCATTTTTTAGAGATATTTTTGAGTCATTTTTAGAGTAATTATTACTGATTAATTATATAACTAACTTAAATTACTCTATATTTGCAGGAAGGTAGAAAAAGAAAATAATATAAATGTGGGTTGAAATTAGAAGAAATGGCTAACAAATATAAGAAAGCAAGCCCAAGCCCATTAATGCAAGAAGGCCCACAATAATAAAAAGAAAGAAGATCCTCTTGGAGATTTCAATTTAAAGTGATGCAAATGTGACTTGGAGAGAAAGAAAGAGGCATGGAGTGGATAGCAAGCAACACATATTTAGCAAGGATCTAAACCCTAATATTTAGGGATTGAGATAAAAATGTGCTATTGCAATTAAAAAAGGAAACAAGCTTGACTTGAGGAGAAAGGAATAACACACAACGTCCCTAGCTTGGAGAGAAAGAAAAGGAATTAATATAAAAGGAGAACTTCACCTGAGAAAAAGGGAGTCACACACCACATAAGAATAAAGGAGGGTCACACATCACAGTAACAAGGTGACAGATGAGAGATTGAAGATTTGGGGTACCGTTCTTGACACCGTGAGAGAGTTCTGGAGCAAAAGAAGGAGATTGAAGACAAAGATTAAGACTTTCTCTACTTTCGGGTTATTCTTATCTTTGTAATTTCACGAACCTTATTTCTATTTTATTGTTCTTAATATCTATGGATACCTAAGTCCTCTTCTAGGGTCTTAGGTGGATCTTGCATGTTTAGAGACTTTTTTATGTTTTAATTTCATATTTGAATTCCGGTTTTTATTTCAATTAATATTGTCCTATTGTTTTTATCACATAATTAGGATTAGCTACCCTTTGCATGTTCATAATCAATTAGTTGATCGTGGCAAATCCGCATCGCAATTAGTTGGTGGACCTATAGGATAATTGGGGCTATAATTAGGGCATGACCAAACCATAATTTAGTCTTCCAATCATTCAACCTTTTTGCACTTTATGCTTTTCTTGAATTTAAATTCTAGCATGACCAAACTAGGGTTAATTTAGGAAAAATAATATTAATCGCGAATGACCAAACGGATTAATAGTTTTAATAAAGGGATTGGTAATTGAAATAAAATAAAGGAATTCAAGTAGAATTAAACTTAAGGGAATCGAAGCTTGCAAGTGAAACCGTGACCCTAGGCTTCTCTCTTTTGAATTAATTCTCGCACTCTATCATTGCTCTTTATTACTGTTCTTTATTTCCGTTACAATTCAAATATTCGTTCGTCTAAATAATAATAAATCTTGACTAGTTTGGTACTTGTTAATTAATCCCTGTGGATACGATAATCTTTTATACTATTTATGCGAAAGAGTACACTTGCTCTAAGTGTGTTTTTGACGCAACACATACCATCCATTATTTACATGGATATCATTCACTTTTGGCACCCTCAAATCGAGAAATTTGGGAAATTTGGAAAGTTTGTCTCACTGTACCATTTGGACATGCAGCCATACACATAAAAAGGATGCAACTTTACATGATAAACACCCATAAATGACATACGAATACGTACAATGTATAACAATATTGATGTTTTGTACTGCTTTTGACTATTCAGCCTTAATAGGGGCGGGGATGAGAAGTCGAGATTTGAACTCACAACATGTCAGATACAAATGTTGTGATGCTCCATCATGTCAATCAATATAAAGTTGAATGTTCAATATTTGTTTTTGGGATTTAACTATTATGTAGAATCAATATAAAGTTACTTTGCAATATCAACTAATCAAAATTACTACATAAGTAGATACATTTGAGTAGTATATTTGTTACCTCAAAAAATCATACATTTTGTGGCCTCGAAATTCGCAACCTCATAACCTTTAAGTCAACTTGTTGTATGAAGCTTGGGCGGGCTCTTCGACAAGGAGAGGGTAAACGGTGATTCCAAGCTCTTCGTGGTGTGTATGATAGAGATAGTTCGGGTGATAATAAGTTAGCTGTTAAACCCTTAGATTCACCTATTCAAAAATAGATGGCTAGAGTATGTCTCAGATTAATGAGCTATGTTTCTAGACCATAGGAAATTGTGTGAACGTCTCAGTTTGGGATTATGCTTAGATTATGCGTGGATGTAAGCTTGCTGGTGTGATTGAACATATTCCTCCTGGGCTTACTAGTTTAATTTTAAAGGTGTGTGACTTAGTTGGTGTTGACGGTACTTGGAATTTTTAAGATGTTGCAATTTATATTCCACCTAGTTTGTTTTCTAAAATTCGTGCCATTTTGCCTCCAAGGCCTGACTATGGTGATGATTTAGCGTTGTGGTTTGGTAATAGCATTGAAGAGTTCTCAGTTGCTAGTAGCTAGTTATGCTTTATTGTCGAGCTTTGATGCCTCTGAACCTAGTTCTTTCTAGTCCAACCTGTGGAAACTTCAGGCTCCGGAGAGGGTTTGTGCCTTCATTTGGTAGCTTGCTCATGACAGGCTACTGACAAATAATCGAAAGAGTACTATGGGATTGGGGAGTGTGAATTGTATTCACTATGATTAAATCTCAAAAACTACACTTCATGTTTTACGTGATTGTCCTCGTGTAATTTCTAGGTGGTTAGGCTTGATTAGAGTGAAGATGCGCAACAACTTTTTGGTGGGTATCTACATCATTGGCTTTAGTTCGGCCTCATGGAAGCCAGTTGAAAGAGAGACGGTATTGATGGGGTTGTTTGGTGGGACATCGCGTTGCACCTCTTGTGGAGCTGGAAAAATAAAGAGGAACATGATGTGACTTATACTAGGCCTTGAGCTATTGTTAGTGCTTGTGTGTAAGATTACCAAGTGGCTATGGTTGTGTCTCGTTCGCCGCAACATTGTGATGTGGATAGGGTTGATGTCAAGTGGGATCCTCCAAGGTCTGGGTGGGTTTATCTTAATTGTGATGGAGTTGTGAAGGTTTTAGATAAGGTCGCAAGATGTGGTTGGTAAATGAGAAATTCAAATATTTTGTGGCTTTCAGGTTTTTCTAAACATATTGGGTATTGTGAGCCTGTTGTTGATGAGTTTTTTGGAGTCCTCACAGGTTTGCAGCTTTGTCACTCTAGGGGTTGGGGAAAAGTGATTGTCCAGTTTGATGTCAATGTTGTGTGTGATGTTATCCTTGATTTAGAGATTGATCGCATCTCGGGATGGAGTATTGTTCAATAAATTTGCAAGCTTCTAAAGCTTCCTTGAGAGATTCAAATTGTGCATACTTTTCTGAGGGCTAATCATCAGGGGAAGATCTACACTATGGCCAGGATGGTCAACCGCACACTCTGAAAAAATAGTATCAGTACTGTACTCTTATTAAAAAATAATATTAGCATTAATATCCTATTAAAAAATTATTTTGCGCATCCTGAAAATACTTTTTTTTGCACCGAAACTCCTAGTTTTGCATCAATCTATTGCACCATACTCACACAATGACTCACACTCTTACATATTTCTAATTTTCTCTCTCAGTGTTTTCTCACCCTCGAGCATGTTCTTCTTTTTTCTCTTCCTCCTTTAAGCGACTAATTATGAGTTGTGTAATTTATTTATTTAAATATATTAAAGTTTTATTTATTATATTTATAGTGATGGTGTGTTTAAATTTTTTTGCGCACCCTACCCCAAGATCAACACCTCTGCTAATCGTTGTGCAAATGAGTTGGTCAATATTGGGTATCGTCAGGTGGCAAATTTGATTATTTATGAGCAGTGTTCTAATTCTGTAGGGCCGTTATTGTTTCGTGATGATGTAGAGAATTTTATTCCGAGACTTGTCTTTTGTTAGTTTTTGTCTGTGCTTTGGGGCTTAGCCCCCGTTAATTACCTCAAAGAAAAATAACATATTACAAGAGTTTTTATTGGCTAACGGCGTGCAAAAACTCCATAACTTTTTTTGGTTATCGTGTTATTGATACATAGTATCTACCAGCTTTGTCGATACTATAATAAATTCCGCAAAACTACATAGATTTCCATTATTATGCAAGTAAACAGCAGAAAATTGAAATAGACCCATTCAAAGCTTGGGCGGATCTACGTATTGTTCAGGGTGTACAACTGCACACACTTAAATTAAAATTTTGCACCAATACCCCTATAAAAATATATTTTGACACTTTTAGTTTTGTTTTTTGCACACCATGCTCTTCTTTTTCTTTTTCTATTCCTAGCTACTCTTTCCTGTTGTAACTCCAATGGTGGTTGGTAGTGTAACTATGTGGTGATAAAAAACAAAAAGTAGTCCATTAATTTACATAGTCTCATTTGTCTATTATTATCTCAATAAATATGGTGCTTTTTTTTAACTTGGTGATTTTAGTTCTTTTATTTTACTTTTGACACTTTTGGTCCCCATTTTTCTAAATTTTGCATTTTCCCCCTCAAAAACATGTACTGGTTGAGCTTTTGGTCCTCAAAAATTTTGAATTTTGGGAAAATGAGGGACTAAAATTGCACAATCTATGATTTTTAACAACCAAAAGTGCAATGAGAAAATCACAAGAACCAAAATTATCAAATTAGAAGACCAAAATATGTTTAATTAAGATAAAGTCAAACTTTCTGATGATGTGTTGTGTCCTAGTTGATTGATGCTGTAAAATAATTTATACATGACAATGTCTATCAATTATTAAATTAAATCATTTGACAACCCTAGGTCAGAGTCCTAGATACGCCAATGAGTAAGAATCAAAATCATAAGCAAATGAACCGATATTTATTCCTCAAAACCAATATTTGTATTATTATCATGCTAACCTAAGCTGGACCTTTATATCTGTAGATGGTGCCGGCCAGGGCCCCCGTAGAATGTAGAGAGAGAAATGTTGGGTTGAGATTGCAAATTGGTTAAGGGACAACTGGTTCAATTAATGAGTAGTTAAAAGATTCACGAGAAGGGCCACAAATTGAATAGTAGTATTTCTTTCATACCCATTTTCAGCAACAGTTCTGTACTCGTTTTCATTATTTCAGCAGAACTATTATGAAAAGCTAATAGAAACAAACAAACCTTAGGAGTTACCCCCCACCCAACAACCAGAACAGTGCAAGCTATGAGAAACTCATGTTGCAATTAAGACAAGCATGAGAAAAGGTGAGGAACAATAATCTTTCCTCCTCAATGAAGTGGTCCAAATTGCAATGAGGATAAAAGTTTCAACATGATATCAAATGCAGTTAATAAAGTATACAACTATTTGCAACAACTAAATGAAAAGTGTGTGAAATTATTATAAGTTCCATTTAACCAAAGGAAAATAAGTATAAGTTACAGGAATTTCATTTTGCATCTTGTCTTAATTATCTGAGAGCACTTAGATGAGATAGTGGATGTCTCTTCCAACTTAACTAAAGTCCTAGGTTCGAATCCAACTTTGGACTTGCAACGTGTTAAATCTCTTGAGGGAGAGTTTCCCACCCATTTGGTCTTACCCGACTCGAATGATGTTTGGTACTGGATCTCGGAAAGTACCTGATCTGGGGTGCAAGTTGCGTTGCTTCGAGGGTTTGAAGATAGACTTCGGCTTCTTGAAGATGGAGCTCGGTCAGTCCGAGGTAACTCGAATTTCCACGTCGAGTGGGGAGTACCTGCAGACACTTCGATTCTTAAGTCAGTATATGAGTATGAGAGGTGAATATGGAATGAGAATGTACCTGAAACTGAAGGGCTGCACCTTTATTTATAGGCAAAGGTTAGGTGTCGTACCTTTAGCGTTGAATCTGGAATTTAGATCCTGGTCGTTGACTACAGACGCCCGTAGTCGTGGTGCGTATTGGGCCGTTTTGATTGAGGATTTGGGCCAGTCCCAATTCTTGTGGTTCTCGGTCATTTTGTTTTCAGTTCTCGTTTTTTTTTTCTGGTTCTCCGTCTGGTTTGGCCGAGGCAACCCAAACAGGTTCGGTTGTGGGTAGCCAAATTATATAAATTTTGTTTTCAGTTCTGGTTTTTTCCCTAGTTCTTTGTTTGGTTCGACTGAGGCTACCCGAATGGGTTCGGCTGAGGCAAACTGAATCATGTAAATTTCAAAAAAGGAGGTGTGTGTCAAAATATATAAGGTACGATTGAGGGCAGCTGAACCGGTTCGGTTGCCTATTGTCGAACCCATTAAAATTTCGGAAAAAAGTACAGAGATGCCGACTTCATTAACGATATTTTGTTCATTTCGCATGGTTTAAGGGGGTGAGTAGGAGGGAGTTGGAAAAAACATGGGCCAAAAAAGATACTAGAGCCCAAGAATAAAACTGCATTTTATCCCCTCTATGTAATAGATTTTGGAGTGATAACCACACCCCTTTTCTTCCTACCCAACCACTTTCCCTTTTCCTATATATGAATTCTTAAATTATCCAAATACCTCCACTCCGTTAGAGCACCTCCAAGACTCCAATCTCCAATGGTAAGTGAAAAATGAATTGTTTAAATTGGTCCTACCATTTCAAATTATTTTTAGGCAATCAACCTCTTTTTCTCTCTAACGGTGACTCTCAAAAACCCAAATGAGTCTCATAATTTATCACACTTTTCTACATTTTTTTAATGTATTGGTCTCAATTTCAATATTTAAAATTTTTGTGTATTTTTTTATATGAAGCGTTGTTAGTGAGGTGACTACTCGGGTTGCTCGGAGGCGGATCGGGCCGCATGCGTGAATTACTTAGAGTGGTACGTCAGGGCTTCTATCCCCAGACTATTACCGCTCCACCATCACCACCATCACACAGAGCTCACCTGGACACCTCCCCGAGATACGCTACGACGATCATGATCGGATTCACGGCGACATCGCGCATGGCACCGGCGTGACGGACACTCCATAGGATGGTGGGGATGGCAAAGACCGGATGACGTGGTGGGGAGCTTAGGCGACGAGGGCGAGGACGAGGTGGACGCCGTTAGGGATTTTTATTTGTTTTTGATGTATTTGATATTATTTTGGCACTTTATTATATTATTAACTTTTTTGGATGTTTTATTTATTTTACGAGTTTCCATGAATTTTTGATTTAATTGATTGTTAGTTCGGAGCCAATGCCCGATGATCAACAAACCCCATATTAGAATGAAGCGATAGTGAGGAAGAAGGCTCGTAGTATGCCATTAGCGCTAAGCTCATGCATCATCTTCACTTGTGATGTGTGAGAGAAGGAGGAAGTTGAATTTTTGGTGTGAAAATAGTGATGGTGGGAGTGAGTATTTATAGATGAGGTAAAAGATTATCAACCGCTGATTTTGGCGTGCACCGAGGCATTCTTTTTCTGTATTGGTCTCAATTTCAATATTTAAAGTGTATTTTTTATAGGCAAATGTTAGTGAGGTGCAATGCAGAATGTTAGTTCGAGGAGTTTGAGCAACTCTTTTTCAAGTTGCTTCAAATCCATTACCAACAAATCAGTAAATTTCCTTCCCGACTCAACCCAATTTAAAGCCGTATGACTCACCCCAATTTCAATTTCATTTTCATCCAAATTTTAATGTAATTTGAATTACATAGACCCATATTCTCGAGAAATCATGGTTCGAATTTCGGTTGATCAAATGAAGGTAGAACAAGCAAAAGAGCCCCTAATGGTCAATGGAAAAATTGCAAAGAATGTAAACCAACTAATAGTGTTGAATTACACAATCAAACAAGAAATAAACAATATAATTGCTGTTTCTTCATTTAAATTTTGAAATAAATTAGCAAAGTTACATATGCATAATTTAGGATAGTAGCCTAATTGGTTACTATTACTAACAAACATAATAGGCTGGAAATTTCGTAGTATGGATGCTCAATCAATGATAGAAACAAAAATTACAATGGTTGGGTTGTAGCTTCACAATTGGTCTATGGGATATAACAAATTTATTAACTAGTCAAGCCAGAAGAAGTATAACAAATTTATAAACGGGGCGAAAAATACTTCACAGCGGTCTTCCAAATTATCTCAGGATGCTTCTAGAATTTTATCACAGATAACCGAGACTAAACTGGAGTTACCGTTTGTTCCTAATCACATGCACTCTTATGTTCAAAAAATTATTGATGTTAGGGCTGATAGTAATTGTGGTTTCAGAGCAATTGGGGTTGGTCTCGATATGGGTGAGGATAGTTGGCCTCTCATTAGGCGATATTTAATTCAAGAAACAAAAGAAAGGGAGCCATTGTATACTAGTATGTTTGGGCAGAACAGACTTTTAGAGCTTCGCCAAGCCTTAACTATTGATTCCAACGGTTTTCAGCCGGGGGCGAAGTGGTTGGATTTGCCAGAGATGGGGTATTTAGTTGCAACCAGGTATAATGTGACACTAGTTCAGTTGTCTACTTCTATGAATTATACTTATCTGCCTTTGATGCTTCGTCTAAGTATAAGATCATAGCTATTCTGAACAAGAATAATCAACACTGCTTGCATATTTCGGTCTCTTCTACCTGTTTGTTGCCTCCTATTGCTACACAGTGGTCTCATCACCATTCACCGGAGTCTGCTTCATGGTTGGATCCATATACCGGTCGTTTTGCCCTTTGACAGTCTATGTGTCCTCTGGAGCCCTGTCCCCCTCCCAGTGATGCACTTAGATGTGTTGACTTAGTCGATGATTCTCTTGACGATTTATAGATTCCCACGTGTTTCGTATTTGTTTGCACTTGTATTTATTATT
The DNA here is from genome assembly GCA_020916435.1 of Oxytropis ochrocephala. NCBI lineage: Eukaryota > Viridiplantae > Streptophyta > Magnoliopsida > Fabales > Fabaceae > Oxytropis > Oxytropis ochrocephala. Next base: position 12,680,323 of record CM037092.1, read on the forward strand.
GTACCGCGTTTTTGTAATTACACGTGTTTAGTTATCCATATCTACACAGTTGATCAAGTCGCAACCGTTAAAATCACAACTGTTAAAATTAAAACCGTTGATCAAATCACAACCGTTAAAATTAAAACCATTGATCAAATCACAACCGTTAAAAGTAAAACCGTTGATCAAATCACAACCGTTAACTAAATTAAAGGGCATCGTATATACCTTTGATTGATGGAACATAAATACAATCCTATATATTTAGGCATCGTATATACCTTTGATTGATGGGACATAAATACAATCCTATATATTTAGGCATCGTATATACCCCTACAAAACGTATATACGATTTACTTCAAACAAACTAATCGCATATACGTCCAATAACTATATATATACGATATATATATATATATATATATATATATATATATATATATATATATATATATATATATATATATAGGATCGTACATATATTCATAAAATATATATACGATTGATTTAATTTAAAAGTATTTTTTAAAAGGTATTTTGGGGTTTACATATTATGTGGGGGTAAATGGGAAGGGGGTGGAGGTAAAAAAAACAAAAAAAATCTTAAAAGTGTGTAAAAGCCTATAATATTGCTAAACATTTGGTCATGCCACTATTTATTCAAGGGTTTTTTCTTTTGTACCCCCACCCCATCCCCTCCCACCCCCACCCAATACTAAAAACCCCAAAATGCCCTTTGAAACTTAATTTTTTTAAAAATAAATAAATAAATCGTATATACCCTTTAGAGTGCGTATATACGATGACTATTTTTGTCCAATCGTATATACGCACTTCAAAAGGGTATATACGATGCACTTTTTATTTTTTTTAATAATTTGTTTTAATTTTTATTACTAAAAGGCTACTAAAAATTCGTTAAATAGTCAAAACTACTCCAAAAAATTATAAAAACACCACTAAAAATCTAACAAAACCAAAATAAGGCTATACAAATTTTTTTAGATTTTTTGGAGACTATGAAAAATTTAAAAAAATCGTAAAAAATAGTAAACGATGGAATTTGGGATTTTGAGGCCGTAGTCCCGTAAGAAGTCCCTTCTAAGGGAGTCTTGATTCTTGATTTTTTTCAGATTTAATGGTTGTGGTTTCATTACGATCGGAGTATGTTGCCCGAAACCGATTTTTTAGCCTAAATTATTCGTTCGACGTATAACATCGTTACGTTTTAACGAACTACACACAAAACCTATTTTCAGAACTTATATAATTTTTATTTGACTTAAAAAAATTTAAAAAAATACAATGGGGGTCGTATATACACCTGAGGGGGGTATATATACGACCCTATTTTTTAGGCATCGTATATACACCTCCCAAGGCGTATATACGATTAAGGTGGGGGTTGACCAATCGTATATACGCCTTGGGGGTGTATATACGATGCCTAAATGCATAGGGTCGTATTTATACCCCCCAGGTGTATATACGATTGGTCAAAATTTTGTAAAAAAAAATACGTTTTCAGAAGAGTATTTTGGGGTTTTCAGTGTGGGTGGGGGTTTATGGGGATGGGGTGGGGGTACAGAAGGAAAAAACCCTTTATTCAAAATTCAACAACTCCATAATTATTACAGAGACCGCTGCAGACATGCGTTGCACCATCCCAAATTTGTTACTATATTAAATGAATTAATTTTAATATGTTAATCTTTTCAGTTCTCTTATTGACACACTCTTGTCAATTCTTTAACATGTTTATCTTTAGTATAACTCAGTTTGATAAAAATATACTCCCTCTGTCCCATATTATATGAATTTTTAGGAAAAAAATTTATCACACAATATATAACTTTTTAAAATACTAATACAATAATAATTTTTTTTCCAGTCATATCATTCATTATTTAATATATATTTTCTTACAATTCTACTTTTTATGTTTTTTAAAATCATTAATGAAGGACAGTTTGGTAATGTAAATGACAATCTCTCCTTCTTTTACAAAATTAACTATTTTTTTTAATTTCTGTATCACAACCTTAAACGACATATCATATGGGACCGAGGGAGTAGTCCACATTCTTGGGAGAAGGCGCTGCTGGAACTAGAGTGGGAAGCTGTAAGTGACTTGGGTGGTGTGTAATCTGCTTTGGGACAAGACGCTACAGTGCCACGTGTTTTCTTAGGAGAAGGCGCTGCTGTAACTGGCGCAGACCCAGCCCTTGAATGCAGGCGCGTGATTGACTCCTGGGGAAGCTGTCAGCGCGTCATCCAAAGTGCGTGGGAACTCCGCGTTTTGAATCAATGGTGTAGATGAATCTGGAAACGTTCGTTGCAGATCCAACGGTGGTTCAGCGTCCACAACTTTTAATTGCGAGACAACTGGCTCTGGAGTGTGAGCAACACAAACATCAAGGGGGTGTTTGTTTGGGAGATATAAAGAGGGTTCCAAGGAATATTGGTTGGGAATGAAAGATTCCCATGTTTGGTATGAGAAAAAAGAAAAGTGCATTCCAAGGAATTGTGTTTAGTCTGGAAACTATTTTCTCATTTAGGTTGGAATCTGATGCCTCCCATAATTGGTGATAATCTTCCATTCCAATGTAGAGTGGTTTCACTTTTTAGCACAAATTTACATTATTAACCCTCACATTTTTATATATATATATATATATATATATATATATATATATATATATATATATGTATAAATGAAATAATAATTTATGGCATTGTGTAAAAGGAAGTGAGTCATTAACACAAAGAATATTTTCATTCCCAATCATAACGTTATATATGAAATATGGCATAACAATTTTACATAGTTTAACATCATCACAATGATAAATGAAATTATAATGTTCGAATTTCATAAATTTCCTTTTACAAAATATTATTGTTAAAAAAATTATAAGTAAATAATCACTTTAGTTTATACTTCAATTTCACCTTTAGTTACTTAGAAAGCTAAAATAAGATGTCATATATAATCGCAGATATTTCGATAATTACAATGTTTATTAAGGGAATGTATATAGATTTAACCAAACAAATTTATAAATTATTCCAAAGAATTGGATTCTCGAGCTTGCAACTAACCAAACGCGTTTTCGAAAATACTCAGGAATCACATTCCTAGTCATCGGATTCCTGAGGATGCGATTCCTTGGAATGTAATTTCTATCCGGGAAACAAACGCACCCCTACACATTATAAATTACTGGAATGGAAGCAGAGGAAGGAGTATCTAAAATGAAACGAAAATGAAAGATAAGGAAACAAAACGGACCAAAAAAAAGATAAAGGACCAAAGTGAAACCTATAGTAAATATAAAAGACTAAAAGTGCTATTTAGCCATTCTTTGTTTGAGCATGTGGAGATTATTCCACAAGGGCTTCATCAACTTCTATTAGCATATTTGAGTAAAAAAAACTTTTGTTAGCATATATTTTAGGAGTCTGATTTAGAGTAGTGAAAAATTATTTAGTAATTATTACTAAATAGATATAATAATTATTTTCTCATCAATAAAAAAATTCGGTAACTACATAAACACTAAATTGTGATTACATCCTAACCATTGAATTGTATATTACAAGTTTTTTTTTGGTTAACATTTTTTATTTAAAACTATGAAGCTTGTGTCCATAGTCATGCCTTGCAGAAAAAAAAATGAATTTTATAAAAATGAATTTAGTCAACAATAATAAAAAAAACAATTTAAGGGCAAATCAGCTTTGAGTGTGGGGGGAGTGAACTGGTTCGGGTCCTGAGATTTCAACGCTGTATTTTGATGCGATGATTTCCAAGTTTTGACATTTTTCCCACTTCAATTCCCTTCCCACCAAATTCCGGTGGCTTCAGCGGTTTACACCAAATGGGCTGCACTTCCACGCCCTCCCACCTTCTCACTTCTTTCCCACTTCGCCACCGTCCTCCGCCGCAGACCCCACATTTCTCCGCCCCCAATTTCCACCCTTTTCCGTCTAAAAACCTAACCCCTTCTAACCCTTTTCGCCTTTCAGCCCTTCCTCTCATAGCAGAAGCCACTGGCAACGGCAACAACAACAACAATAATAACAACAACAATAACAATGGTGGTTACTGGGGTTACCCCTTTGACTCTGATGACTCAAATTCTTCTTTTTCTTCAGGTTCTCATCACACCCTTTTCTTTTCCTTGTTCTGTTCTTCCGTTATTTGTTGTTTCTGCCATCTACTTCTGGCCAAATTCGCAATGGCAAAAAACCGTTCTACTTCAAATGAAAATGAAGTTTTGTCTGATTCCATTTGGGAAGTGAAAGGTGGAAACTTAATTAGGCTAATCCCTGATAATGTGAAAGATAATTTTGTTATCGAAAATCCCGGGTTGTTATCTGAGTTATCAACCCTGAATCCTTCACAAGTTCCAAACTTTCTATGGAACAAGTGCAGGGAACTTATGGTACGGTTAATGCTACCTGAAGGTTATCCCAATAGTGTAACAAGTGATTATTTGGAATATTCATTGTGGAGAGGAGTTCAAGGTGTTGCTTGTCAAGTTAGTGGAGTGTTGGCAACTCAAGCTTTGCTTTATGCTGTTGGATTAGGAAAAGGTGCTATTCCTACTGCTGCTGCTATTAATTGGGTGCTAAAAGATGGAATTGGCTACCTTAGTAAGATTTTGTTGTCTGATTTTGGTAGACATTTTGATGTTAACCCAAAAGGGTGGAGATTGTTTGCTGATCTTCTCGAGAATGCTGCTTTTGGTTTGGAAATGTGTACTCCTGCTTTTCCTCAGTTTTTTGTACCTATTGGTGCGGTTGCTGGGGCGTCTCGCTCTGCTGCTTCGTTGATTCAGGTTATGGATGTTTTCATTATATGAAGCTTTAGAAACTTACCTATCACCTATGTTGCAATGCTCTGTAGCACCGACACTTGAGGTTGAGGACGCGTTTGGATATCGACACCGACACTGTCACTTCAATTACTTCTGTTTTTCAAATTAAAATCGGTGTCTATGTGTCAATGTCGTGTCTGTGTCGGTGCTCATTGTTGCAATGTCTTTAAATGTCATTATAGTGAAAATTTTAGGCATTGACATCCAATTGGAATTTTGACTTCACAGGCTTCTACCAGGAGCTGTTTCTTTGCTGGTTTTGCTGCTCAAAGGAATTTTGCTGAGGTAAAAAATAGAGCCTTCTCACTTTGATTACATTGGAGTTTCAATTTAATAATGCAGCAGCAGCAGCATAATAATTACTTCAATTTGTTATTTGGAAGGTCTACATCTACTAGTACAATTGGCATGATTTATTTATCTTTTCAACGCTTGTTTGTTTTACTTGTATATATTATTGTTTCTTTCTGAAAAAGAACTATAAATTATAGGTAATTGCTAAAGGTGAAGTTCAAGGAATGGCAAGCAGGTTTTTGGTATCATGCTTGGTATAGGTCTGGGTAACTGCATAGGCTCTTCCACGCCTCTTCTTCTTGCTTCTTTTAGTGTCGTCACTTGGATTCACATGTACTGCAATCTGAAGTCATACCAGTCCATTCAAATACGGACTTTAAATCCTTATCGTGCAAGTAATTTCCGATCTCTCTCTCTCTCAAGTCTCTTACACCCAATCATGTTGGAGATGGAGATGTGTTCTAGTACTCGTTAAAATAATTTGTTTATACTGTTGATAGAACATTAAGGGCCTAGATGGAACAAAAATTGTTCTTTGTTAAATATTAAAAACAGAAAGTTGTTTTTAAAAGCTATAGTCAAACGTTGTTGTCACATTGTCACATTGTTTTTAAAAGTTCTTTTTAATTATAGAACCTTGGAAGTTAGGAAGAGGAGCCTTAACGTATTGGTTGGAGTTGTTGTTGTGTTACTAGTAGGTCATAGGTTCGAGTCATGGAATCAGCGTCTTACAAATACAACGTAAAGCCGCCTACAATAGACCTAGAATGGGTCCAACCCTTCAATGAGCCTTGCAATGGCAGTCTTATAGAACCAGATTGCCCTTATAGAATTTTGATATTGTTATAGGCTGCGATTGTGTAGCAGTCTCAGAAATGTTTTTATAAATCAATTGTTTGAGGACTCAGAATCTAGAAATGCCACCAGGATTTGATTTGTTTGTTAGAAGATCAAAACTTTATGTATCTTGTTTATTGATTATTTTAACAGGTTTGGTTTTCAGTGAATATCTATTGAGTGGCCAGGCGCCTCCAGTTAAAGAGGTCAATGATGAGGAGCCACTGTTTCCAGCTGTACCCATATTAAATGCATATTTTGCAAACAAAGTGAGTTAATCTTTCTTGTGTTATAGTTATGAACTTTAAATCTTTAAAACGATGGTCCTGTCTTCCAATTACTAAGTAATTATAGGAAACATTAGATAGAAGACATGTGGGGCATTCATTATCTACACTTACATTATCTCATGCATCCTTTGATTACAAGACTGGACAAGTATAATAAATTATTATGTTTTGCACAATCTTGTTTGTATGTATTATGATTTCACTTCTATAATAGGGAGAAGCAAATTTTTTATCATCCGAAGCAAAAGATGCAGCTATAGAAATTGATTCCCGTCTGCAGCTTGGATCGAAACTAAGTGAAATTATTAACAGTAAGGAGGAAGTGGTTGCTCTCTTTTCACTTTATAAAAATGAAGGCTACATCTTGTCTGAGCACATGGGAAAATTCTGTGTAAGTTGATAAACATCTTCACTTTCAGTTTCAGTTCCTTGATTTTCTGACAACTGACAAGTGACGTGTTCCTGATTCAGGTGGTGCTTAAAGAACACTGTTCACAACTAGATATGTTAAAGGCGTTGTTTCAGGCGAACTATCTTTATTGGTTAGAGAAGAATGCGGGAATTGGAGGAAAAGGAGCCCGTGACGATTGCAAACCTGGTGGGAGGCTGCAGATATCTTTGGATTATGTGGAAAGGGAATTCAACCATGTAAGAAATGATGGAGAATCAGCTGGCTGGATCACAGATGGGCTTATTGCAAGGCCTTTACCTAATAGGATTCAAGCGTCGGCAACACTGCAGCCTCAGTGAGTAGTTGATATGATGAGCGGCGGCGGGTGGTTTTCATGCAGGAGCACTTGCTGTATTGTTTTTCGCGAGGAATCAAGGTGGACTCAAGATGTCTTGGAGATCAAGGGAATCATTGGTTGGTCCTTTGCCAATGTTGTAAAGAGCACATTCCATGATGCAAAGCATGCAACTCTGTTGGTACAATTGCAGGAAGACAAGTAAAAATTGTTGATGTCTCATGGTGTGACAAAACCACAGACAAAAGATACCGGATTACCTAGCTGTTGTCGAGGTCAAATAATCGGGAAACAGAATCTGAGACAGCTTTTAGTCGGGGGGAGATTGCACCCGTGCGGACTGATTGTTTAGAGTTTCAGAATTGCATTTAAATGTTGTTAAAGTTTTGCTTGCTTGGTAATCAAATTTGTATAGTTAGCACAAATGGATTATGATCCACATATTTGATGTTCTTTGACCAAATATTTATTGTCTTTGTGCCACAAATGATACAAACGCCTTCATGCTATATATTTTGCAAAAGTATATAGGAGATTAACAAGTTATAAAAGGCGTGAACAAACATAAAAGTTGGCAAATCAAAAACTATCAAAAAACCTAACGCAGGGGAATGCTCTGTTTCCTTCCAATCAACTAAAAAGGAAAATACAAGCACAGATACACACAGACACAGTGAAAGTTTCATTATTGAGAATTGATATTTTGACTAATTAACAACAAAATAGTTGGTTAAGATAGTTTACTCACTTGGTTGTATTGACAATTTTAGTGACATAAAAATATTGTGCAGAAAAATGTGTGTACATACACAGTGTTTATTTGTTGTTTTGTAAAGTTGACAAAAGAATTCATTAACTATCTAATGAACCTAATTTACCACAAATCTGAATATAATTAATTCAGAATCTGAATGAGCATTAAAAATTTATGGTTAATCACGTTGAAATTCATAATTAATCTCGTCACTATTATTTGATTAATCATCTACTACTAAACAGGATTAAGCATTTTGGTGGCGATTGTGTGTATCAATAATAATACAAGTCTTAAGTGATCAGAAAACAGGAATATGAAAATGAAAGAGGAGATAGAGGAACTATGGAAGGAAGTGAGGGAGGTGAGTTTAGGAAGCAGCGGAAGAGTAGAGAGACTAGACTCACCACCAACTCCATTACAATTCCTCAGAGACTTCATCAATCCAAACAAGCCCTGCATCATCTCCAACGCCATTTCCCATTGGCCAGCACTCTCTTCATGGACCAACCCTTCCTACCTCACTCAAACCCTCTCCTCCACAACCGTCTCCCTCCACCTCACTCCCACCGGCGCCGCCGATTCCCTCACCACTCTCCCCTCCTCTTCCTCCTCACTCTGTTTCGCCTCCGCGCACGTTCAGCGCGTCCCATTCCCCCGACGCTCTCCACTTCATCTCTTCCTCTAACCCTTCCAAGCGCGTGGCATACGCGCAGCAGCAGAACGATTGTTTTCGCTCTGAATACTCTTCTCTTGCCAATGACTGTGATCCTCACATTGGTTGGGCTACCGAAGCTTTTGGTTCGGAGCCCGAAGCTGTTAACCTTTGGATTGGTAACAAACACTCTCAAACTTCTTTCCACAAAGATCACTATGAGAATCTTTACGCTGTTGTGAGTGGAGAGAAACACTTTCTCTTGTTGCCTCCTACTGATGTTCATCGCTTGTACATTCGTCATTACCCTGCTGCTACTTATACTTATTCCGAGGTATTATTCATTCATTCATTCATTCATTTATTTTATTGGGTCTATCTTTTACTTTTATTGTTAAAGGTTTTAGCTTTTGGTTTTTTTGTTTGTAGGATAGTGGAGAGTTTGGTTTGGAAGTTGAGAAACCGACTAGGTATGTGCCTTGGTGTAGTTTGGATCCTTTTCCTTCTATGGAGAAGTTGGATGATGAGATTTCTAAGTTTCCTTTGTACTTCAATGGACCTCCACCGTTTCAGTGTACTGTCAAAGCTGGCGAGATTCTCTACTTGTATGATTCTCTTCCTCTGCATTGCATCATGTATCTGTTTTGTTAATGTTTCTTCTGCCGCATATTATCTGTTTCTTTTTCCATGTATCTGGCTGATTTTACTGTTTATAATGCAATTGGTTGTGTCTTATCTGGCCGAGGGTTTATGTTGTGATGATATATTGATGTTTGTCATACTTGTGATCACCACTGGTGAAAGATTCAATGGAAATTTCTGATGTCCTTTAACCATATAATATAACTATTGAAACTTGAGACAAGAATCAAGCGAAAGGGCCATTAATTTTGCCACGGTTCCTGCACTCCTGATTTACAGATGACCAATCAGTTGCTTCAACTTACTGAACTAACGGTTAATGGCCATGACAATAATGCATTTTAAACATTAGTTCTGTTTTTGACATTGCATACATTTGGACATGTCATGACATCATCGCTGCTATACAACATACAGATCATAGAATGCATGAATTTGATGATATATGTGTTACTAAAGTACGAATTAAGTGATTCCGTCCTCCTCCCCTACCTTGTTAATTACATAAAAGGGAAAAAGGAAATGAGAATGAGAATCCACATTGCACAAAGCAGCAGTTCCTTGTGGACATTAATGGGAATGTTTTGGCAACCTTGTTAAAGAACTATTGTTTTCGCTTTATTTGGTTGTATCTTTAGGAGCATCAGATCATTTCGTCTTTACTTGAAAGAAGAGTATGACCCTGGAAACTAGCCAAGAATATGCTTATTGTTGAGTATCCTTTCTGTATATCTATGTATATGGTAATGCATGCCCAGGCTGACAGAATGGAATTAGTGCAGGCCAAGCATGTGGTTCCATCATGTTAGACAAAGTGGGGATGACGGAGAATTAACTATTGCAGTAAACTATTGTAAGGATCAATCCTTCATTTCTTGGTCCATATCCAATGTTATTAAGAAATTTTGATGATATAAGTTGTATTTTATGCAGGGTACGATATGCAGTTTGACATTAAGTATGCTTATTTCAACTTCTTACAATCTATTAATTACCGATCATCTCCAAGTCCAGTGGAGAATGGGAAATTGTCTGATGAGATAGATTCAGGTCCTGATGATAATGAGTAATGACACTAGATGAATTCTCTTTTCTCAACCTGTAATATTTAGCTATGTCGGGTGCTTCAAGCAAATGCTGAAGACTAAAGAAAAGAAAGTCAAGGCCATCTGAGTAAACACTTGATAGAAACAGTGTGGGGAAGCTCTTCACCTCCAAAACAAGCAGCTACTGCTTACTGTTGACTCGCCTTGTGCTAACTGGTCACGCAATTTTGTTTTGTCCTTCAATTGTATGACTTGTATCATATGATATCAAATTGTATTCTTCTAGTCGCTTTTGGTTTCTCACATTTTTTTCAATTTTTTTTTCATTTTTTTTTGCGCTACTAGCCTACTACATTGTTTTATTCATGTTCTAGTATTATGCAATATACTATCTATTATTTCGATTTCCCCTTCATAGGAGTGCAAAACTTCTGTTGTTGCTACACGATGAAACAAAATGTAAAACAGCTCAATCAATTGAAAGAGAGAAACTTTATCTCTAGGTCAAATTGTCAAATGTCTCTACATGCCAATGCACAGTATTTTTTCTAGTTCACCCCATTATTATTATTATTATTATTATTATTATTATTATTATTGTTGTTGTTGTTGTTGTTGTTGTTGAGACCATTTTCTTTTATTCACTGAAAGTGTTCCAACGCGTTTTAAGCGAAAAACTAAGCTTTGCTCATGTTTGCGATTAAATTTTGTACTAATCAACATTGAGTTTATTCACGGGGCGAATCGAACCAGAGTACATCATCGACTTTCTATGTCTCAAGGTAAATTAAGCTACCCAAAAAGGGTGTTTGTTGCCAATGCATTGCACGGTATGAAAATAGATGATCCAACTCTGTTCATCATTTTAAAAATAAAAATGAATTATTAATTTTTCTTTTCTTTTTATACTTTTATGAAAAGGTAGCATCCTAATAACGCACCGCTTAAAATGGGGAATGGATCACAGTAGTTGCGTGAGGCTACGAGAGTGCGATCGATGTAAAAAACAACATTTAAAATCGGTTCGTTGCAAACCCGACTTTAAATGTCTCTCTTACACATACATTTAAAATCGGTTCGTTCAGAAACCGATTTTAAATGTTGTTTTTAACATTGATTGCACCCTGTAGTTTCGCGCGAACTACAGGGGATCCATTCCCTTAAAATGGGCGAATGCAGTTACATTGAGGAGTATAGAAGTTGGCAGGAATTACCCAAAAGAGAAAAGCGGCGGCGATAGAATAAAACATGGCGGGCGAATCGTCTTAGGTTGTCTGTCTGTCAGTTCGAGAAATGGAAGTCATTGCCGCTCCGGCGCCGACAGCTCCCACCAAAGAAAACATCTCAAGAACTTGTCCTTCTCCCAACCACCAACTTCACCTTCGATCACCCCTTCCCTACCCCAAACACAACCTCTCGCTCCCTCACACTTCTTCACAACCCCTTACTCCTCAAACCACTCCTCTGAGGAAGAAAATCAATACTACTAAAAAGAAAGGAAAAGAAGCCACTATCTCACACGTCTTACCCTTAATGGATGCTCTTCACTTTCCCATACCCATTGACATCTACACCTCTTTAATAAAAGAATGCACACTCTCCGGTGACCCAAAAACTGCCATTGACTTACATACCCACATCACCAACAGCGCCATCAACCCTCCCTTACCCTTATTCAATCGAATTCTCATCATGTTTGTGTCCTGCGGTTTGTTAGAAAATGCACGCCACCTGTTCGACGAAATGCTTGTGAGGGACTTTCATTCTTGGGCAATCCTATTTATTGCTTACCATGAAAATGCTTATTATGAGGAAGCCACGTCTGTTTTTATCAACATGTTATGTCAATTGGGTTTGATGGAATTTCCTCCATGGATTTGGTCTTGTCTTCTCACTGCATGTGCTTGCACTGTGAATGTTCCTCTAGGAATGCAAGTTCATGGATGTTTATTAAAGTTGGGTATTTGTAACCATGTGCTTCTTAGTAGCTCCTTGATAAGCTTTTATGGGAAATTCAAGTGTTTGGAAGATGCAAACATTGTTTTTAATCGAGCTTCGCGACATAACACGTTGACTTGGACAGCTAAAATTGTAAGTGGTTGTAGGGAAAGACATTTCTATGAGGTTCTTGGTGATTTCAAGGAGATGGGAAAGTTAGGGATAAAGAAGGATAGCTTTACATTTTCCAGTGTTCTTAAGGCTTGTGGAAAGATGCTGAATCATGGACGATGCGGCGAACAGGTTCACGCTGATGCCATTAAACTGGGGATGGTTTTGGATAACTATGTGCAGTGTAGTTTGATAGCTATGTATGGAAGAAGTGGGTTACTGAGAGATGCAAAACTGGTGTTTGAAATGAGCCGAAATGAAAGAAATATTGATAGTTGGAATGCCATGCTTATGGGTTACATACAGAACGGTTTGTATATTGAAGCTGTTAAGTTTCTGTATCAAATGAAGGAAGTTGGAATGCAGCCTCATGAATCACTGCTGGAAAAACTAAGAAATGGTTGTGGTAGTTTTACCTTTTCAAGCACGAACTAGCTAAGTAGATTGTACAATTGTACATACATAGACAGGGAAAAGATGTTGAATGGAAACTAAACTTGTAAAGTATTCTGAAGTTCTACACACGCTTTTGTAGTTTCAAACTTATGATAGTCTCCAATTGCATTTACTCCAATATGAATATTGAATACTACATTGTACAAAGTAAACTTGCAGATGAGTAAGTCTGGTTTGGAGGAAAAAATGATAGCATTTTAAAATCATTGATGCTAAAACAGATTAACTCACTAGACAGGCAATAGAGTAGGGAAGATGAGAGAGATCAGTGAAAGGGAAGATGAGAGAGATCAGAGAAACAGAAAATGGTTTCATTGCTTGTAAATCAGTTACAGAGTAGTATCTATAGTGATACAGATTCAAACCTAACTGATGCTTCTAGATGCTCCCTATCTAACTGAAATCTAAGAGCTAACTGTGTAGCTGAATCTAGTTTGACTTGAAGTGGAGGTGCCCCATTGCTCACTTGTACAACCTTTCTTTATATTCTCTAATACTCCATATCAAACTTAGGTAAGGGGATTATCCTGAGTTTGTCACGTAATGAGAGGAAGGCAGACATGCCTAGTGGTTTTGTAAAAGTGTCTGCATGTTGCATTGTAGCTGGTACATGACTTTGTTGCTATCTTTTTTCGAACAAAATGGATGTCTAGTTCAATATGCTTCGTTCGGGCGTGGAGGATTGGATTGTGTGCTAGGAGAACAACACTCAAGTTGTCACATAACAGTGTTGGAGTGTGATATGGCACATTCAGTTATTTGAGTAGAGATTGTATCCAGAGCAGCTCCATAGTAGTGTGTGGCATCCCTCAATACTCTTCTTCTGCACTAGATCGGGTCACGAGTGATTGCTTATTAGCACTCCAGGAGACCAAGTTTGGACCAAAGAACACACTCAAGCTTTCTGTACTCACACCTAAAATCCAACTTACTCTTCGTAGAGGTCAAATGACAATACTCTAAGATTAAGAACACGCCTAATTCTAGTCGAATATAGAGAAGTTATCAGCCTCCAATGGAGAAAAATCAATCTGATATACATTGTATAAACTACTTGACGCACTACACTTGCCTCCACTCAGATTTATTATTTGCACTCTACACACATGATATTCAAGTCACTCATCTTGGCCATCTCCGAAGAATAACAATAGAGTTGATTTTATTAATTTTACTAGAGCTAATTGATCTTTTAAAAGCATAATTTATAATGCCTTGGGTAGTACGTTTCCCTAAGCTTCTACAAAGTTTTATTAAGTTTTGAATCACTTTCTCCTCCACCTCTACGCGTAAGTCTAGCTGCTTACCAATCACACGTTGAAAGATGTTTGAACTTGAAGGCCATTAAAAAAATTTTTACAATTATAATAAAATTTATGCAATTATTGCACTAGTCACACTCGCTTACAAGTACTTCAATTAGTCACCGGTGTAATTGGCGTGACGGGCAATAAACCATGAAAATAACATGGTTTTTTCTTTGGTGAGCTCCATGAAAATAACATAACTAAGCAGATATTTCCGAATTCAACCTTGTTTGACAAGAAGTGCCTTAGAAGTTAGAACTAGTGGGACTAATATTGAAGATAAAATTAAATGTGTACTAGTAAGTTGGGGCCACATCACATGAGAACGTGATGATGGATTAAGAACGTTTGCCCCACCTATAATTTATCTTTGAAGAGATTGGTGAACTACCGTAACTAATCGCTTTCTTGCTTCTCAAAATCCAAATTGCTTGAAACTTGAAAGTGAGTGCTACTAAAACTGGAGACAGTCAGCTTTTATCTGCTTAGCCCAACATGGATAATAGATTATTAAGTGATTTTGGCCAAATTTACAATCCCCACCAATGACATTATGTTATTAGGAGGAATATGGACTCAAATCCCTGCAGTCGTCTTGACCAAAAAAAATAAATCCCTGCAGTCGTGAAATGGTGCAGTCACTGCAGTCGGTGAATACCGGTTTGATTACCTGGGATTCGGGTTTCCCGTTGCTTTTTCATTTCATTTCTAGCAAAATCATGTTAAGTTAAATATATATTATGGTAAACCTTTGAACCATTATCTTAATGTGTATTTACATAGCTCCAGATAGCAAAATACTTAAAAGATCAACAAAGTGGGTAACGGGATTTGACTTTCCCTTATGCATGCCACACAAAAGCAAATTTAAATCTTAATTCCCCCCAAGCAGAATTATCTTCCTCTTCCAACAAAAAGGAATTTCTAAAGAAGCTACAGGCAGCAATATCAGAATCAGATATTAACAATGACGAGGACTCGATAGGTTCATCACAAAGCATTACCCCACTTAATGAAGATGATTGTTACGGGATCAACGGAGTACCGGAATTATGAAAGCATATTATTGAAGAATATTATTGAAGACAAGATGTGACAACATTATCTCCATTATTCAACAAAGCAAGATTCGACAGTATTATTATGGCAGACAGCATTATTCTACTTTTGACTACTTTTTAGCTTTATAAATTATTCGTTCTAATGATGTAAGTGAATTATTAGTCTGACACTGCCAGGTGTAGGTTTCCATTAGTATCTAGAATCCTCTCCTTCATCTATAAAAGGAAGGATCCTCGTTCGTTGAAGGCATCCGAAAATCTCTCTAGATATAACTCATAAAATAATCTGGTTTTTTCTGGGCTTGCTAGTAAATAATGAAATCCTAAGGGAAAGTATTTGGAGGGTATTTCTAATAATGATTCTTCTGAGTCATATTCAGGTTCTACATGAAAAAATATTTTTTTATAAGCTTTTTCTATAAAGGGGCAATTTAATGAAGCAGAGGGAGTGTAGAAAGGTAATTTTTCTGGTTGAGGATTTGAGGCAAAAGTAAGGGGTGAAACTACTCTGGATTGAAAAGGTGGGCGTAATGCTCTAGGATTAGAAGAAGTAGGTAAGGAGGGATAGAATGAAGGTAAGGCTAAGGGAGTTAATGGGGTAAAACGGTTTTGGTTCTGTAATGAGGTAGAAGGAGACTGTAATACCTGTTTAGAAGTAATTCATTTTGAAGTAATACCTTTATTAATTCCTTTAGATGAATCCTCGAGAGGAGGTCCATAGTTATCCTTGGTACTCATTGTTTGTTTTTCCTGTAAAAATTCTCTGATAAGAAAGTCAGTGTTATACCCCAATTTTGTCCGTATTCTTTTTCTTGCTTTAGTCGTCTATCTTTATTAGGAGCGTGTTTCAGAATCGCATGATTACGAGAATTATTAGTGTAGAGTCTCGGTTACCAACCCAAACCAATTCTAGTCACTACGTTCAACTAAGTCAAAATATCGTTGTTTAAATTAGGCACGCGCTAATGATCGATCGATCTTTCGTATGCGTTCTTCAATTTAACACCGTATTTGAGTTTAATGCATGCATAAGCGAGTCTACCTAAAGTCATTTTTCTCAAAATTTGGTTTAAATTCGGACTTAATAATGCAATTCGAATTAATGCAGGGTTTTAGTTAACGCGCCCATTTCTTTTATTTTTGGTCTCGTTTTAGCGTTATTTATGCAGTCCGACCCGTTCTCGTCTTTGTATTTGGCGGACTCCTTTTTCTTATTGTTATTTCTATTTTGTTTATTTAATTCATTTAAGCACATATAACAGTCCAAAAAATGTCAAAAAATTGTATTTAGTTTAATTTACAATTTAAAAGCATTTAATTGTCTAAAGTGTCCAAAAATACAAAAAATGATAATATTAAAAATACAAAAGAATACAAATCCGAAAATACATAAAAAAAAAGGGAAACAAATGGCAGCAGCAAGCTAGGGTTTCCATCCGCTTCTTTCCAAGCTACTGGGCCTGGGTCGATCCGCTCCAAAACCTGAAAAATAATTCAAATCGCAATTAATGCAGAAAACCTAGTTTTTAGTATAAATAAGCGATCAACACACAGTCCAGACACACACAGAGATCAGAGGACATTGACTACTGCAAAAATCACTAAAAAATAAGGATTAGGGTTTCACATTGAAACCCTAATCAACCACCAAAAACACTTGGGTTCGGGGAATTCAACGTCAAGTAGCGGTGGGAAGCAAGAGGATAGCAGCAGTAATAACAAGTAAAAACGGAGACAAAACAGAAGCAGGATTGAAAGGTTGGTCAAAATACACTACGTCTTGCCAATCGTTTTATTTAATCAGTAGGTCATTGGTTATGAACATTGTTATATTCCTCAACAACTTGTAAAAAACAGAATACGATTTGCCTCTGGTGGGTTTCAAATAAATGAAAACAATAGATCTAGCTATCATTATTTTTAAGTCTATGTTGTAAATAGATTAGGATGGGTAAACACTCTAAAATAGATCAGATTCATATAGATTAATTAGAAACTAACAGGTTTTAATTTAGCATCATATAGATTAAAGATTAGGACTCAAGGAAAAAAGAACAAAATTAATGAGAAGAGGGAAAAATCGGATGGAGAGGAACCGTAAAAATGTACTCACCGGCACCGGCGACCCTCCGGTCGTCTCGCCCCACAACTCTGTTCCCAGGACGCACCATCCCCCAAAACCATCGAGCTTGGCAGCGCGAACCCCACGCTGTTGTTGCCGAAATCGCCGGCCGGAAGCCATCCCAGCTCCGTCGCCCTCCAGCGCCAGTCAAAAGCGCGTAGCCGAGCTTCTCAAGTTCGTTCTCTTCTTCGAACTCTGCTCTCATTTGTTCAAGCCTCCTCTCTCTCCCGCCGATCCGCCGTTCCCCCCGAAACCGCGAAAATCTCGCCAAGATCGCTCTCTCTCTCTTGGTGGAAAGCCGTGTGCACTGGCTTGATTGTGGGAGGAGAAGAAAAGGTTTTTAGGTTTTTGGGTTTTTAGGTTTGGGCCCATATAGCATTTTTCTGTTTTTTATTTTCTCAGAACGCTAGCCACACCCCTCCAATTCATGCGCATGCCTCCCCCCACTTAAGCCCAGTTTCGCATACTGGGCCCTCCTATGCGAACTGGGATTTCCTGTTTACACCCTTTATTATTTATACAGACCCCTGCGACTAATAAAACCCCAATTTACTATGCTCACCCCCTGTTTCACTTTTTAATTCTTTTTCCAATTCAAATATAATTACTTTTCTCGCAAAATTAAATAAACGACTAAGTCGGTTGTACAACCGGGTTAGTCATTATTTTAGGGCCAATGAGCTGTACAGTTCAGTAACCCTGCAAATTTAATAAATACAAGTAAACCATTTTTCTAAAAAATAGGGGATTAAGTCGGCTGTACAGTCGGGTTAGTCAGCGTTCTAGAACTAATGAGCTGTACAGTTCAGGAGTCCTAGAGTACCTATTCTAAAAGCAACCCATCTCACAACTCTTTTCAAAAATTCAAAAATCATTTTCAAAAAGTAGGGGACTAAGTCGGTTGTACAATCGGGTTAGTCGTCCTAGAATCGATGGTACATGCAGTTCAAGGAATCCTAGGACCCCTACACTAAAAATCACCAACCCACAAACTTTTTCGGGAAGAACTACGTAGCTTTGATTCCTCCATTGCATCTGGAGGTACGTAGGAGCAAGACTCAACCCTTGTCAAGCATTAAAAAACCAAAATTTAAATAAGTCTTTTTCTTTACAAATAAAAGGGTAACAATTAGATAAATCAAATTAATTAGATAATAGGATGTCGTGGGGTGCTAATACCTTCCCCACACATAACGACTCCCGAACCCTAACAACGCCTTATCTTAAAACTTAAAGGGATTTTCCGAATTTGCCCTTAAACTAAAATTTGGTGGCGGCTTCCTAAGAACCTTTCGAAGGATCATTTCCCGGATTTTTCGGTCGCTACAGCTGGCGACTCCACTGGGGACTTAATTTTTTTAGAGAGTCAAAACCTAGTCTAATTATTTAGGATTAATTTAATTTTTACCCTTCCCTTATTTATTTATTTTTGCATGTTATACTTTTATGTGATATATAAACCCTAGGGTAGAAGACGATATGTGTATGAATGGTTATTTTGTTTGCAGCTTTGGGTTATTTTAAACTGCTCCTACACACACTACACATCACACACATGTGAGACAAGTCCTCTACCCGGACTCGAGCATAAACCTAAGTTAGAACGAGATTGTGTAGTGATGGCCTGCGGGACGTACGTCTCGTTGGGTGGTCACGAAAATCTCACCTAGAGTTTGATTTCTTTTGAGGATGCTATCCCTTCTAATAGCTTGCCTATTGTTGGGGTCAGCGTTCTTGACTGGGGTCCTTGGCTCTAGGAACCATGTGTAGGATTCTTTAGAACCACCCTTGTGAGGTTCACTATAAAGGAAACTTTAGACATACTCCATAAGATACCTTCCTAGGTTCACAAAGGAGCTTTATACCCTTGCATTCAAATGAACATTAATGCATACCGTCTTTTATCCAAAAAAAATTTAAAAAATCAAAAAGTCAAAATCATTATTTACTACATTTTTAGAAAATATCCCACATGCATTTTTCTTTTTTTTCTTTGCATAACAAAAAAAAAAGATAAATATCTTATATTATGATACACATTTTATGACCGCCTGAGAATTAAAAGCTTTATTTTGGAGAGAAGCCATGCATGCTAAAGTCAAAGCTAAACTTTGTACTTTACTCTCCAAATGTAAACTTATAATTCCCCGACGCGACAAATAAATCATATATTATCATTTCATACATATACATTACATTCGCATTTCACATACATTCATTCTCATTTCATGCGCATTCATTCATTTGCATACTTACATCATGCATTATAAAAACAAAAACAAAAAAAACATAATTTTAGAGAAAGATGGTGATGAGAGGTGAGACATTCTTGTGAGATAAATAATTCTTTGTGAAAAAGTTTAGCCATACTTAGTTGCAAGCTCAAGGTGTTTCAAGGCACTCAATTTTTCAAATTAGCAGCTCGTTACAAAGCGTTGCATCTCATCCACCCCATGATGAATGACCAAAATAGTCCATCAAAATTTCATTCATGTTAAAACTGTTGTTAACTCTTTACGAAGCATTCGTGTAGTAATTTGTGTATGACATGTGACTTCATTCTTGTTTGAGTCAGTTGATATCCCTACCTCGTCATCAACCCCCGTCCGAGTCTAATCCTGCCCCGACCACCCTAAAGTACATACTCCCCTAGCTAGTCGACTTTTTGGTTTGTTCTCACTATTGAAATAACACTTGAGGCCCTCACGCTGGGGCAAATTTGTGATCTCCAAAATACCTTGTCAACATTGTATTCCCTTGGTGCAAGTCCTTTACAAAAATCAAAAAGGCCCGTTAGGTTGAAAACTCGTAAGAGCGGCCTAAGCAAAAATTAGGGCACACAAAAAAGGAGAAATAAAGAAAAAAGAGCAAGTATATAAAATAAGTAAATTATTGTCTTTAAGTTATTTTTTGAGAAAACAACCAATCATGATTTGAAAAGTTGAGTCATCTTTCCATATCCTCAAAAATCATTTACCACCCACCTTAAGCCAAAATCTAAAAACCTTTCAATCACCCTAGACAATGATCAATTCCACATCAAAAATGGTGTATCATTTTTATCAAGTCACTCAGCTCGAAAGAAAGAAAAAGAAAAAATCAAAATCAAAAAGAAAGTGAAATCAAAAAAGAGGATCGAAAAACCACGAAAAAGCAAAAGTGGTACAATTATGAGCTGATACTTCTTGTCATTAAATGCATAAGAGATCCTTGTCTGAAATAAACCCCCAAACACTTCCCTTGTCCTCAATATCCTATCCTTCATAAACCCTTGGCCAAGTCACATTCCTAAAAAAGATCCATTCTACCGCAATAAAACCTCAAACACCTCGTTGAGCCTAATAAACCCTTCTTTCATAAACCATTAACCATCAGTCAAATCATACCGCTTAAAAAAAAAATCATCTTCTTTGATCCCAATGGCCCTTTCCATCATAAACCATTAACCATCAGCCACATTACAACTCCAAAAAATCCATTCTGATCAATGACCGATTGCTTTTGTTTTCTCAAAGTTTTAATCTTAGGACAAATAAGTTTATTTATTTACAATATATTGCTCAAAAAATGTATCTCAAAAAAAAAAAAAACTCAAATAAAGAAAAATCAAAGGGCTTGCACTCCAAGGGTTCATTCAAGTTCCATTGATATAAAGGCAAGGTTTAGTGATCACCAAGTGCAGATTTCATCATAGTAAACTCAGGACTATCATAGCCTGAGAGTCAATCTAAAGACAACCAAAAGGCTTACGCTAGGATCGGCACCTAGATCCTAAATTGGGGCATCCCTTTCGCCTTGTGCTCCCCTTAAGCTTGGGGAAATGTGTCCAGCTTCCATATCACACCCAGTCTACCCAGTCATATTTGACCAGCTCCTAAACTCATTACCCTAACTCTGTCACTTTCCACAACCTCACCAAAACAACCGTTTGAAATCCCATTATCAAGTGGGGCAACCCTGTCACCATTCACTCCACCTACAATTGGGGAAATTCACCTACACCCATCTCATCCCCTTGTTATATCCACATCAACAAAACCATACCGGGGCAATTTCTCAACTCACTATCCTAAATGTTTCTACTCTAGTCGGGGCAATCTTGTCCTTACCATAATTAGGGAAACATCAAACTCTATGGGTTGAGACAACATCTCCTATTTGCCACCTTTCATTCCAAAGCCAATGCCTTCCCAATTCATCATCTTCTACACCCCTAGCTTGTCACCACTAGACAGGGGCAATTTTCACTCACCGTCATCAAATCTAAATTGGGGTAGTCCTGCATTCCTTGGCTGGGGAAAACCTACCTTTCATGACATTGACAAAGACCGGTTAATCATTCCCCTCTTCATGTGCCACAAATGTCCACACCCTAGAACCCCAAGTTAACTGACTCATTCATCTATATATACATTGCTATACATCTTTACTAATCAATGCTTCAAAGAGAGAGAACACAAGTTGATAATATGATACTGAAAATACACTTGGTTAACTTTGGGGACCCAAATTTTGGTCATCATGGGGCATCATAGTGAAAAAGAAAAGAAGCGAGCTTGCAAATATAGTACTTTTTCACATCAGTGTCTGTAAATAACAACTTTGAGATTGCCGAAGTTTGAATCAAATCTAGCCTTTCCAATTAATGATCAATCTCCACCCCTCACATCCAAAGTCTCGCATCTCATCATCACAAAAAAGGTGTTTCTACACCCAAATCAATCATTTCATATCATTGCACCATAGCATTTGCATTCAAGCATTTCATCCACATTCGCATTTCATGCATTTATTGTATACCAAAAAAGAAGCAAAAAACAAAAAAACAAAAAGAGAAAAGAATCACCTATTTCATTCATCACATCGCCAAAAATCAACTGTTGCATGTATTATTGGCACTGTATATGCATTACATGAATTGACTTCAAGTATCGATCCCTATATTTTGTTCCTCTAGTATCAGCGCTTTAAGCGTTGATCTCATATCATATCACAGATCACCAGGTTGATCCTTCAGACCCCGAGTGGTCCTTCAGAGCACTACGCTCCTTCAGTGCCCTAAGTGGCCCAGGTCGCAAACGTCGTAGTCGAGCCCGACGGACCTTCCAGACCCCGCGTGGTCCTTCAGACTAGTTGTGTCAGCCTAAGACATGGTGGACGTCCTCTATTGGTCAACATATCGATCCGGATCGATCTTGACCCCCGGCGCTCGAATCTAAAGGCCCTCGGATCGTTCTACTAGTCACAGTAGCTAGTAGCGCTCCTTCGCACCACGATGGTCCTCTATTAAGGCCTAGGCAGCCTTCTAGACCCCGAGTGGTCATTTGAGCTTTAGTGCTCCTTTAAGGCCCCAGCGGCCCTTCAGAGCCTTAGTGCTCCTTCCGGATCCCGGCGATCCTTCATTTTGTTCTTGGTTAATGCGCCAAGTGTTAACCACCCCTCTTATCTCTCAAACCTTCCACTTCCCCCTTAAACGGACAAAATTAGCGTCTATCTTATCTTTATTCCTATTTCTACTACGAAAGTTCTAGAGCTCAGCACTTTCTAGTAAAATATTAATAAAGAGGGGCAGCTGTTATACCCCAATTTTGTCCGTATTCTTTTTCTTGCTTTAGTCGTCTATGTTTATTAGGAGCGTGTTTCGGAATCGCATGATTACGAGAATTATTAGTGTAGAGTCTCGGTTACCAACCCAAACCAATTCTAGTCACTACGTTCAACTAAGTCAAAATATCGTTGTTTAAATTAGGCACGCGCGCGAATGATCGATCTTTTCGTGCGTTCTTCAATTTAACACCTGTATTTGAGTTTAGTCGTACATAAGCAGGTCTACCTAAAGTCATTTTTCTCAAAATTTGGTTTAAATTCAGACTTAATAATGCAATTCCGAATTAATTCTGGGGTTTTAGTTAACGCGCCCATTTCTTTTATTTTTGGTCTCGTTTTAGCGCAGTTGTCTGGTCCGACCCGTTCTCGTCTTTGTATTTGGCCGGACTCATTTTTCTTATTGTTATTTCTATTTTGTTTATTTAATTCATTTAAGCACATATAACAGTCCAAAAAATGTCAAAAAATTGTATTTAGTTTAATTTACAATTTAAAAGCATTTAATTGTCTAAAGTGTCCAAAAATACAAAAAATGATAATATTAAAAATACAAAAGAATACAAATCCGAAAATACATAAAAAAAAAGGGAAACAAATGGCAGCAGCAAGCTAGGGTTTCCATCCGCTTCTTTCCAAGCTACTGGGCCTGGGTCGATCCGCTCCAAAACCTGAAAAATAATTCAAATCGCAATTAATGCAGAAAACCTAGTTTTTAGTATAAATAAGCGATCAACACACACGATCGGATACACACAGAGAGAGAGAGGACATTGACTCTGCAAAAATCACTAAAAAATAAGGATTAGGGTTTCACATTGAAACCCTAATCAACCACCAAAAAACACTGGGTTCAGGAATTCAACGTCAAGTAGCGGTGGGAAGCAAGAGGATAGCAGCAGTAATAACAAGTAAAAACGGAGACAAAACAGAAGCTGGATTGAAAGGTTGGTCAAAATACACTACGTCTTGCCAATCGTTTTATTTAATCAGTAGGTCATTGGTTATGAACATTGTTATATTCCTCAACAACTTGTAAAAAACAGAATACGATTTGCCTCTGGTGGGTTTCAAATAAATGAAAACAATAGATCTAGCTATCATTATTTTTAAGTCTATGTTGTAAATAGATTAGGATGGGTAAACACTCTAAAATAGATCAGATTCATATAGATTAATTAGAAACTAACAGGTTTTAATTTAGCATCATATAGATTAAAGATTAGGACTCAAGGAAAAAAGAACAAAATTAATGAGAAGAGGGAAAAATCGGATGGAGAGGCAGTAAAAATGGACTCACGCAAGACCGGCGACCCTCGGTCGTCTCCCACACTCTGTTCCCGGGACGCACCATCCCCCAAACCATCGAGCTTGACAATACAACCCACGCCTTTATTTGCCGTCGAAATCGCCGGCGTGAAGCCATCCCCACTCCGTCGCCCTCCCAAACCGTCAAAAGCGTAGTCGAGCTTCTCAAGTTCATTCTCTTCTTCACCGAAACTGTCTCATTGTTCAAGCCTCCTCTCTCTCTCCCCGATCCGCTCAGCACCGTTCCCCCGAACCCGCGAATATCTCGCCATAGAAGATCGCTCTCTCTCTTCGTGGGAAAATTGTGCAGTGTGCATTCTTTGATTGTGGGAGGAGAAGAAAAGGTTTTTAGGTTTTTGGGTTTTTAGGTTTGAGCCCATATAGCATTTTTTCTGCTTTTTATTTTCTCGAGCGCTAGCCACACCCCTCCAATTCATGCGCATGCCTCCCACTTAAGCCTGGGCCGCATCTTTGGAGGCCTCCTATCTGAACCGGGCTTTCTGTTTACACCCTTTATTATTTATCTGAGACCCTGCGACTAATAAAACCCCAATTTACTATGCTCACACCTGTTTCACTTTTTAATTCTTTTTCCAATTCAAATATAATTACTTTTCTCATAAAATTAAATAAACGACTAAGTCGGTTGTACAGTAGGTTAGTCATTATTTTAAGGCCAATGAAATTGCATGAGCCAAGTAACCCCGCAAATTTAATAAATACAAGTAAACCATTTTTCTAAAAATAGGGGATTAAGTCTATGCATCTGATCGGGTTAGTCGGCGTTCTAGAACTAATGAAGTACATGCAGATTCGAGAGTCCTAGAGTACCTATTCTAAAAGCAACCCATCTCACAACTCTTTTCAAAAATTCAAAAATCATTTTCAAAAAGTAGGGGACTAAGTCGGTTGTACAATCGGGTTAGTCGTCCTAGAATCGATGGTACATGCAGTTCAAGGAATCCTAGGACCCCTACACTAAAAATCACCAACCCACAAACTTTTTCGGGAAGAACTACGTAGCTTTGATTCCTCCATTGCATCTGGAGGTACGTAGGAGCAAGACTCAACCCTTGTCAAGCATTAAAAAACCAAAATTTAAATAAGTCTTTTTCTTTACAAATAAAAGGGTAACAATTAGATAAATCAAATTAATTAGACAATAGGATGTCGTGGGGTGCTAATACCTTCCCCACACATAACGACTCCCGAACCCTAACAACGCCTTATCTTAAAACTTAAAGGGATTTTCCGAATTTGCCCTTAAACTAAAATTTGGTGGCGGCTTCCTAAGAACCTTTCGAAGGATCATTTCCCGGATTTTTCGGTCGCTACAGTCAGACAAAGAATTCTTTTTCTCCTTTAATATATTCTATGTCAAAATCAAAACATGAAAGTAAGGATTGCCATCTTGCTTTGCAATCAGTACGTAATAAGAATCTTTTTGAAAACAAATTATCTTTAAATTTAATAATACATAATACAATGGCTAAAATTTCTTTTTTAATAGTACTATATTTTAGTTGTGCCGGATTCTAGGTTCATGAATAATATCTTGCAATTTGTTCTACTGGGGACTCTGATAATTTTTGTTTTAATATTCCTCCATAACCTAGATCTGAGGAATCAGTTTCTACTATAAGAAAAGCTTCTGGATCTGGGATTCCTAGGCAGGGTAGTTTCTTGACTATTTGTTTAATTTTCCTAATACTCTGGCTCATAGACTCATCCCAAGGGGGAGGATTCTTTCTAAGTCTTTTGAACAGAGGCAAACAAATAATACAAAGGTTAGGAATAAAATCAGCCACATAATTTACACAACCCAAAAATATCTGTAATTGAATTTTATCCTTTAATTCATCAGGAAATTTTTCACTGAATTCAATAGCTCTACTAATAGGAGTAATAGTTCCTTGATAAATTGTAAAACCTAAAAATCTAACATTTACTTGAAATAATTTCAATTTTCTAGCTGATAAGACTAAACCATTATTTCTAATGATATTAAAGAATTTCTCTAAATGGTCAAAATGTTGATTAAGAGATTTTGAAAAAACTAAAATATCATCCAGATAAACAATAGTAAAATATTGATAATCATTTAGAATATCATTCATAATATGTTGAAACTCACTTGGTGCATTCTTCAATCCTAAGGGCATAACATTTCATTCATAGTGTCCAAAAGGAACAACAAAAGCAGTTTTATACTTATCCTTTTCTTCTAATTGAATATGATAATAACCAGATTTTAAATCAAACTTAGAAATTACAACCGCACTATGTAATCTACCAATTAAATCTTTTATTGGGAATAGGATATCTAATCCATTGTAAAACTTTATTTAATGGCTTATAATTAATTACTAACCTAGGAGCACCTCTTTCTGATTCTCTTGGATTATTAACATAAAACCCAGTACAACTCCAAGGTGACTTACTAGGCCTGAGTAGCCCTTTATCCAAATAATCTTTAATTTCCTTTTTGCAAAATTCTAAATATTGCTGATTCATCTGAATGGACCTAGCTTTAGTAGGAATTGCCCTTTCATCAAAACCTGGTTCATAAGGTAAAGAGACTAGGTGCTTTTTACTTTCCCAAAAAGCATTGGGATGTTCAGCACATACTTCTTTTTCAAACTTTTGCTGAAGCTGGCTAATTCTATCCTAAATAATCTTAGACTGTAATTGTTCTTCTATTCTACGATAATGAACTTCTTTATTAAGCATGGTAATATGCTTCCTTTTTTGAGTAATCAAGTTAACTGAAGAAGTAGAAACCTCTCGTAAGTTATTCAAATCTTTAATTCTAGGGGGTTCAATAAACTGAAAACTAACCTCTTTTTCCAGGGCTTCGGTAGTTATGGCTGTATGGGAAACTGTAAAAGAATATAATAAAGATAGAAAATAAGTTCCTAATATAACATGTTCATGCAAATTCTTGACTAACAAAAAAGGAGTACGATAACAAACATGATCTTTGCAGATCTTAGCATCAGTTAATTTATACTGAACACTCAGTCTATGGCCTCCTGCGCCACTTAATCCTTCTAAGGTCTTCTCATAATATTTGGTTGGGATTAATCCTCCCTGGATGCAATTCATGTCTGCTCCGGAATCTATTAATGCTACAAAATCAAACCTTTGATCTTTTATAACTATAGTAAGAGAACAATGTCACTTATGTATAATCATTCTATTTAATAAAGAAATATAAGATAGATCATTACTAGTTGTGCTATCCTCGTTACCAGCTAATATATTCTTGCCTTTTAATTCTAAATATCTAACTTCTAATTCTAAATATTTTTTCTTTAGAGACTCTATTTCTTGCTTAATAAGAGAAATCTCATTCTGTAAATCTTTCACAGTTATCTGTGAGGTAACCGAAGGTTTGAACCTATTCATAATTTCTTTAAATTCTACCTTATGTACTATCTCCTTTTGTTTTTCTTCTCTATCTATGATAAACTTAATTTGTAACATAAATTCTTCCTTCTGAGGAGATTCAGGCATTTTCTTTAATATATCTATTAAAGTATTAGCCTCATCACTAGTAATAACATTTATCTTCCTAGTGCAATGGTCACAAGTGCATAACTCTGGCCCTAAACAATAATTATCTTCAGAGAATATTTCTGAGTCTGAACTATCTATAACTTGATTAACATAATCTTCTTGGTAAGAAGATTCTTCAGAAGTACTTGAATGATCATCTTTTAAAATCATGATATCTTCTAAGACATTAATAAGACTTTCTTTCAATTCTTCTGAAATTCCTAATTCACTAATCTTATTAATTTTCTGCTTAACTCTACAATTCTTAGCATAATGACCAAAACGTCCACACTTAAAACACTTAACATCAGATTTACTAGCATTTTTCTTTGGTCTAGAAGTTCTTTTGGAAGTTTCTTTAGGAAATTTCCCTGTTGGAGGTTGACTATAATTCTTAGAATAATTCCTACGCTTCTTGTAAGACTTATATGAGCTAATAGGTTTTCTATAACTTCTCTTAGCTTTTTTACTAGGAGTCTTAATAGTTTCTACTCTGAACTGTTCGCAAAACGATCCTAACTCTTTCTTGCTCTGAGCTAATTCGTTTCTAGATCTCATCTTATTTTGAATCTTAAAATCAAACATTAATTCCTGTTTCTATAACCTGACTGGATATTTGTCCAAAGGTTAGACTAGAATAAGGTATTGTTCCTCCTAATTTTGTTTTTAAATCTAACTTAACCTTTTCTGCTAATAATCTAGGTAATCCTGCAATAAATCTCTCTTTCCAATACTCAGCTCCACCATCTGGGCGAGTACATAATTTTGATAAAAACATGTCTTTATACCATATGTAGTCAGACATGGTTAGGCAATAAAGATTAGCTAGTTGTTCTGCAGATCTTTCTTGTAATTGGGAAGGATCTCCTACAAAATACTTGGTAATAGTATATAATATGGTATTTACTGCATCTTCTTCTATTGCAATACCCGTATTAGGGTCTATCCTTTTAGCCTCTAAAATAGTGGCTTTTTCTTCTTGGGTAAGAATGTAACCCCCCCTTCTACTTAACTACTATTTAATTAATAAAATCAGAGTTTTTAAAAATCTTTCACACAATTGAAAGCGAGTGTCACATTTACTTCAAAACGAGCTAACATCAATTACATGCTCACATAAATAATATCGTTGATACATAGCACATAAAGTTGGGACGAGCCCTCAAATACACCTATCTCAGCACATCACAGTCATAATGAATAACTCGCAGCGGAATATCTCAAAATAATAGTATTGACTCTTTTACATCCCAAAGTAAAGAGTGAAACAACATCAAGTCAGTAAGACATAAACTACTACGCCCCCCGGTGCTACGTATCAGAGCATGACTTTACAAACCAAAAAGGAAGGTAGAAGAACCTTCAATCGCTATCACCTGCACGTTGCCTCCATGAGAAGCAACATAAAAGCAGTAGGGTGAGTCTCTTTACATCAATCGCTATCCCTGGTTGTATTAATCCCTCTCCCCAATTTTTGAACAACATATGGTTTGTATTTTCTGAACAAACTAGCAGTGAGGACACTGCTACCCCTTAAGTTTGGGGGGATTTGCATGTTATGTTTAAATTATGTATGTTTTTATCTAGTATGTTGTGTGTTTAATTAATATGTTTTATATAGTGAATATATATGTTTTAAGTAGTTTATAGTTTGTTTAAATGTTAGATGTACTTAACAAAGTAGTATCTAAATATTTTAGTAGAAAAGATCAGTTTTTCAAAAATATGGTGAAAGCCCTATGGATGGAATTTCAATGATGAAAAAGAGAAAAAGAAGCCTTATTTCTTAGAAAAACCAAAATTATTTTTACTTCAACACTTCAAAACTGAGTTTGTGAAAAGAACCTTGCTATTTAAAAGATCAATCTGATGCAAGGGAATTTTTGGTAAGCTTAGGTCAAAACAAAGCTTTACTAAAAGAAAGAAGAGCTTAAAGAATTAAGTTTGGGGTGTTTTATGAAAACAAAGGCTGAATTTCAAAAGTATAAAGAGTAAACAATGTAGAAAAAGAATACAAAAATGTGGACAAAGCCATATCCTGAATCTTTTGAAACTATACCTGTGCCTAAGTACATGAATGCATCTGGAGGTCAAAGACCTGTGCCATGCAGGAATAAAGGTATCTGGAGGATGTTGCACCCCGAAAAATCCGGTTTGGGTTTTTCAATGTACAACGTAGAAAAATTTTGAAGTCGCCACCAATATTTTAATTTTTAGACCAAAACATTGAAAAAAGGTCTTTTGAACAAGGCGGATGGTCTTTGAAAACTAGAGATATGGGTTGGGGGGTCGACACGTGCGGGGAAGGTGTTAGCACCCACGCGCCCTCTCACCGAGAGGGAACCTTTAACTAAGTGTGTGGTTTTTCGTTTGATTTGAAAAATATCTAGATTTGCCTATTTATTTCTTATTTAAAGATAAATGGGAAAACTTAATGAAAAATTTTATTTTTGGCGCTTGAGAATCGACTTCTCGCTCCTACGTATCTCGGTGCGATGGAGAATTCAAAGCTACGTAGTTCTCGTTTGTCATGAAAAGGGTTTTTGTTTTTTTATCTTTTTAGTGAGTTTTCGAAATATGACAAGTATTTTGCGAATGATTAAACTAACAGAGGTTATGGGTAATCACCGCTAAGTACTCTCGAAAATGAGAGTCACTACCACTAGTCAGACGAACGAAGGTTACGATTGGATCGTTAGTAGCGACTTCGCTTTTTTTTTTTATTTGATTTTTTGAAAGTGGTTTTCGAAAGAGATTAATTGGCACGAATGATCAAACTAACCAAAGTTATGGGTGAACATCGCTTATTGTTCTTTGGAAAAATACATTGCCGTCAATGGCTAGACGAACACAGGTTCTGATTAGCCACTGGCAACAATGGGTTTAAAAATTATTTTTTGTTATGAAAAATATTAATGTTTACGGTTGTGAAAATGATTTTATTCGTTGCGCTAAATATTAACGTTTACGGTTGCGAAAACGATTTTATTTGTTGCGCTAAATATTAACATTTACGGTTGCGAAAACGATTTTATTTGTTGCGCTTGACGAGAACGTGGCTCGCTCCTACGTATCCCGAACGGGAATCAAAGCGACGTAGTTCTAATTTGAAGATGAAAATGTTTTTGAAAGGGGAAGAGCTTTCATAATGATCAAGCAAGTTGAGGCTTTGAGTGATCGTTATTAATAATTCTTGATAGCGTTCATGACAATCAAACAAGCCAAGGCTTTGGGTGATAGTCACTAATAACTTGCATTAATTAGAAAAGAGTTTGAATGATTTTAGGGGAAAAGGGTGAAGTTATTATCAATGATTGGTTACAAACTTCAGGCGCATTCAATAATCAAATAATCATGCGTATGTCACACATCAACTAAGACTAAACATGCCGATACAATCAGAGATTCAATTGTCAAGGATGCAAGGTGAATTTCTCAAAACAAATGTGTGTGTGTGTGAGGATAATAAAAAGGGGTATAACTAATTACAGGGGGTTGTTCTATTAATGGAGGGGTGTCATTAGTAATCTGATGTAAAAAAAAATTAAAAAAACGCATAGGCCCAAACCCAGCCCACAACAGACCCGATCCATATACCAAAATAAGTAAACCCTAAGTCTATTTCCCCCTTCTCAGCGCCGTTTTTCCATTTGAGAGAGAGGAACAAATCGTGAGAGAGAGAAAGAGATAGAGAGAGAGAGCGACGGTGAGAGAGGGAGAGAGGGAAGACGAACCAGAGAATCAAAACGGAGGAGAGAACGACGATGCTGACGGTGTTGGCGCGGTGGTGACGACGGTGGTAGCTTCGGCGCGAGGGAGAGAAACGATGGTGACGCGCGATGTAGAGAGGGAAGTGACGGCGGAGGTGTGGTTGTGGTTTCGGCGTGGCGGTGAGTGGTGGTTGTGGTCTTCCCCTTTTCTTGCTTCGTGTCTGTGAGTTTGCTGCTGTGTGCTTTGTTATGTTTACTGTGTTTTTTTTGTTGTTCCTTTCCTTTCCCTCTTATTCTGGTTTTTTGTGCTCTGTTTATCAGTGTGTTGCTGTGTGTTTGGTTTTTTTCTGTGGCTGTTCTTCTCCTTCTATTCTTCTGCGTGCGTTTGTGTGTTTTTTTTTGCTGTGTGTTTTGTGTTTGCTGTTCTTCCTTTTTTGCTTCTGATCCTTTCAGTTTCATTTTGAAGCTTAATTTATAGTCAAGATTGTATGAATAGATGCACTGATGGGTCTATTTTCTCTGCCTTGTATTGGTTCAAGAGTTTCACATTTTGGTGTTTTAATTTTCTGAGCAATTTTTCTTCCTCCCAAGACTCTGCTGCATTCACCATTTGGGAGGTATTTGACCACTTGTAAAATCTGTTTGTGTATGTACAGTTTTGAAAAACATAGTCTCAACAAAGGTTCTACCTATTTGGAGCTTTGGAGCTAAGCCTATTCTTCACTTGCATATTGGATTTTTCTTCTTGTCTTACTATTATGCTTCTTTGTCTATTGTATCTCTGACATATAGAGTAGCTTTTTTGACAAAAATGCTCGACATGTAGCTGTCCCTTTTATTTTATCATGTTTATATTTTTCTACCCTTGGTTGTAAAGTCACGCACACTTTGAAATACTGTAACAATATACTTTTTTAATATTTTCAGCTTTTGCTCCTTTACATTTGACACTAAATTGTAATACAAGAGACAATATAATGAATCTAAATATGTTTTCTTTATTTCCTATCTATCCTTGTCTAGATAAAATAAGTAACAAATAATAAACGCTCGTGTGTATAATTAGAACTAACACACGTACGTGAGAATAAAAAAAATGCAGACACAATTAATAATAACGCGTGTACCCGGTTAAAATAACACGCGTACCCTGCTAAAAATAATGTGTGCGTGCCTCAACATATATTTTTGAGTCTTTTTCAACTACAAGAAAAATACTGTTAAAACCTCGCGTTTGCGAAAAGACAATTTTTATTTTGAATTAGTCGGACAAAATTGGGGTATGACAGAGGATAGTTCAAAAACTGAACCTGTGCCAAAGTGCAAAGAAAAAATATATGCATCTGGAGGTCAAAGACCTGTGCCAAAGTGCATTTGCATCTGGAGGTCAGTGAGGAAGGTAATATGAGCTAGAAAAAGAAAAAGCATCATCAGTGCACAAGCATCAATGCAAACTGCACTGAAGAAAAAGCAAAATGCAGAAAAAAATCAATGCACAAATCACTTCAAAGAAGTATTGCATCTGCTCAAAAGATCCACACAAAAAAAAAATAATAGAAAATTGCATTGGCTCAAAAGCTTTGAAAGATTCAAACAAGCCATTTGATTTTAGAACTCCCCAACACTTGAGAAAATTTTGTGAGTCTAAACTCTCTTTTGAAAAATATTTTGGTGTGACCAAAGATGAACCAATCCTTTCAAAGGCTAGGAGGAAATTTTTCACTTAGTCTTGGAACCAATCTCAGCTCAGTGGGTTCACACACACACAAAAGAGT
Organism: Oxytropis ochrocephala; assembly: GCA_020916435.1. Lineage (NCBI taxonomy): Eukaryota > Viridiplantae > Streptophyta > Magnoliopsida > Fabales > Fabaceae > Oxytropis > Oxytropis ochrocephala. The sequence continues at coordinate 12,713,465 of CM037092.1, forward strand.
TTGAATAAATTTGGTAGTTTTGAAGAAATAAAGGCACAAGAAAGATTGTTAAAACACTACAACATTTGGACCCTATGGCAACGCCTAAAATTTCAACGCCAAAAAAACCGTTGCCTTAGCCAACAATGGCAACGGTTTTTTGAACCCGTATTTGGTTCACTTTTTTTATTATTAGCGGTGAAAACCGTTCCCATAAGTTCTATAGCAACGGTTTTTTATTTTAGTTTTGGACAACGGTTAGGAAACGTTGCCATAGAGAAAATTATTAAAAAATTAAAAAATTGGGCGCTAAATACAAGTGCCTTTTCTGATTCCATAAAGTTTTTTTTTGTGCTAAACCAAAAATAAACTTAAACAAAAAAAATCAAAAACACTCATCTCACAAAAACACTCAGCCCTCACTTAACTCACAAAAAATCAAAAACACTCAAACGAAGCCCTTCACGTTCTTCTTCAGAAACACAAACCCTCAAACGATTACCCTTCACGTTCCTCTGAAGATCATCGTGAAAACCCTTCACGTTCTTCTTCAAAGCGATTACCTCTCCGATTACCTCTCCAAAACCCTAAAAGCGAAGCCCTCACGTTCTCTCAAAGATAACGATTACCCTCTCCGATTCTCTCAAGAAACGATTACCCTCTCCGATTCGCTCGACGATTACCCCCTCCGATTTGCTCGGGCGAAACGCTCGGGACGATTACCCTCTCCGATTCGCTCAGACGATTACCCTCTCCGACACGCTCCGATTCACTCAACCAGAGGTAAAGTGAAAACCCTCACGTTCTTCTCTTTTCTTCGTCGTTCCACTTCTATTCCACTTCTTTGTCTTTTAACATTCTCTTTTCTTTGATTTTCTCTCTGTGGTGTGGTAGTGTGGTGGTGATGATGCCGTTTGCAGTGTTTTATCTTTCCGTAACAGCAATTTGATCTTTTCTCAAGTAAGTTCTTTGTTTATTTTGTATATTTTTTTGGGGGTTTGTTTCTGAAATTTTATGGTGTTTGTTGTTGTGTGTTTAATGATTGATTGGTAATGAAATTTTGTGTTTTGTTTTGATAATCAGTGTGTTTCTGAAATTTTGTGTGATCTTGTGTTGATTTGAGCTAAAATATCGATGAAATTTTGTGTTTTGTTTTGATAATCAGTGTGCATGATTATGATTATGTATTTCACCTCAACATTGAAGTTCATAGGGAACTCCTCATGAAAATCCAAAAAATCAAACTGATCTATCTTCTAAAGTTATAGTTTTTTTTAGTTAAACATATGAAATACTCTATTTTATATAGAGTATTTCATATGTTTAAACTTAGTATTTGCTCTCTTTCAAGTAATAATAAAGAGTTTATATAGTATTTAGTGTGATATATGATATCTTGAGTGATTTGAATGGTTATAGTTATTATTAGGCCATTTTGGATATATTGTGGTATGTTTGATGTTTTTTGTTCAGTGCAGTCTCAATGCTATCTGCATCAAATGCTCCTGCACTGATCCTGCATCAAATCTGTACTACTTGGTGAATGAGCAGCCTGTTTCATATGCATCCACTTGCAATTGATGACCTCATGCCTGGTTCTCTGATGCCATCCAACCTTGTATAGTAGGCGCCTACCATTCACACATAGCTATAGGCATAGCTTTGAAGAGTCACCAACATAGGGACACATGTTCTATCACCATGGAACCGCCCTATGTATTAAGTCAAAGATTTCAACTTGGGATTAACCTCTGAAAAGCAAATACAGCTATGATCCACTCAAGATTACTTCAACATGAAGGAAGGAAGCGCCTCACTTGAAGGCTATAAAAGGACCTCACATCTTCATTTGGAAATATATCACAATCCATAAGTTAGATCAAAATTTCAATATACATAGTTAGTTTTTATATTTTTAGAGGAAGAGGAAGGAATTGATAAATCCTCCTTAACCCATTTTCATAGTGTTTGTATAGTGCTAAGGAGTAATGCTAGTGCATTGCTAGAAGATTTCATACAAAGTGTTTCAACATTTGTAACTTTGCTCTTGTTGTTATCTTTTGTGATTTCTATATATATAAACATGGTCTATTCAGTTTATATATATCTTGCAATGTCTCTTGTTAGCTAAACATTTCTTAGTTGGAATGTTCTAATCATTTAATGAGCTTTTAAGTAAGTATGTTGCATGTATGTATGTTTGTACTTTAGTTCTTGCTTGATAATCTTTCCAAACTTATTTTAAACTTAATCACTTAGAATACGTAATATTTGTAAATGACCAGAAATGGCTTACAATTAAGAACTCAAGAACTAATATGGGTGAGTGTTTTACATAAAGAAAACTTTGTGAAAACCATGCTAAGTCCTAGAGATAGGATAGTATAGTCCATAGGATAATTGTGGGTACTTAAAATACAAGAGAGTGAATTTATTTAAGCAAATTGGATAATTGTTAGGAGGCAAGATTGGCATTGACACCCCTTTCTTTCTTGCATAGAACAAGGATCATAAGAGTGGTAATGATACTCTGAAGAAAGTGACCGAAAGGCACATAGCTAATGCAATGCTTGACATTCGGTCACATTGCATCACATACTGCATCAAACACTTATAAGTAAATTACTTGATGAAGACATTCCAACTAGCTTTTCTCTTTTACACTATCAACATCTTTACTTTGCTTTCTTTCTAACTTAGTTGTGATCATCAAACAAAATCCAAAATTATTTTGTTACTTAGTTACTTTACACTTTATTACTTTATATTGATTTTAAATGTGAGTTTTTCAATCTCTGTGGGTTCGATCTTTTTACTACTTGTTTTTGGACAGTGTATACTTGCACACAAGTGTATGTGTTTTCCATGCACCAGGCACAACCACCTTAATATTTTTCCTTGAGGGCACAACCACCTTTTGATGCATATGAGGTATGAGACACCATGAACAATGCATCAATCACATACAATCTCATTATATGTAAAATACCACCACCATTGAACAACCGTCTTAAGCAACCACCTTGAGCAACCACCTTAAATTCACCAAGACATCATCAACCACTAGCCCTAAGGCTAACACCAAGACATAGCTCTAAGGCTAACACCAATGTCAAGACCAACTCGCACATAAGGACCAACTTGTCCCATAAGGACTAAACCGACACCCACAAGAACTAAATGGTCACCTAAGGACTAAACAGTCACATAGGGACCAAAAAAACACAATAGAAGGACCAATAGTGCACAAGGACCAAAACAGCACTTTTAGGGACTAAACGGTGCAAAAGGACCAAAACAGCATTTTTAGGGACCAAACAGTGTAAAAGGACCAAAACAGCAACTTTGGGGACCAAACAGTGCAAAAGGACCAAAACAGCGTCTAAGACAGAAAACTGGCGCACAAAACTTAGACACAGGGCGCTGGAAACTGGCGTGTGACACGCCACTCACGCGTGACTTGCGCGCCAACAGACAGGGAGCACATGGGGACTGGCGCGTGGCGCGCCACTCACGCGCGACCTGCGCGCCAACAGACAGGGACCCTTGCGCGTAGGATGCGCGCAAGCGCCACTTACGCGCCAGACACAAATCACAACATTTCAACACCAAATTCAATTTTCCCTAGACAACCACACCTAGACATCGACACCAACCAACATTGATTTCCTAGACATCACACCTAGACACTCAAACACCAACACACCAAAAATTGATCAAGGACATGGCGCGCCCCAACTTGGGCACAAGGCAACATCGTGCCACGCCAACACCAATACACCAACAATTAATCAAGAACATGGCGCGCCCCAACTTGGGCACAAGGCAACATCGTGCCACGCCAACACCAACACGCCAACAGTTAACAAAGACTACAACAACAACCACATAGTGGCATAACCACCCAACATCACAACACCAATTTGACACCAATAATCATGGGAACATTGTAGCCCAACCACCAATTTCAATCATGCCACATTCAAACATATCATCAACCACCAAATATGCATCATAATTCATGTTCATTTTCATTGAAACAATTTATCAAACACCTTGCATACATAGTTCACATTATGTCAAATTCAACAAGCAATCATCATGAAATCACCAAATTGAAATCACCCATGACATTAACATAAAAACAACACCACCATCAATCAATTGAACATCCTAGAACCTAACCCACATACAAAACACACTCTACACACTATTATAGATGAAAAGAGAGCCCCCTAACCTTAGGAATTGAAGGAATGCTAGTACTCTCTCCTTCACAATTTCAAGAACCACCAAAAATAGCCACTCAACCAACTTTGAGCTTCAAACCCCTTCCATGGCAAAGTGAAAATGAGAGGGAATGAGAGGATGAAACTTACACTAATAGAAAGAGCAAGAAAAATGAGGAAGAATGGGACCAAAACCCACTTACCACAAGCCAAGATGAAGAATTGCTCACCCCCTCCCTCCCACAACAGGCCGTCGGCCTCCCTCTCTCTATCCTCCTTCTATTTCTTTTCTTTTCTTCAAAATGGGGAGAAAACCCTACACCCTAGGTTTATTTCTTTGGATATGGGTTCGATCTTTTTACTACTTGTTTTTGGACAGTGTATACTTGCACACAAGTGTATGTGTTTTCCATGCACCAAGTTTTTGACGCCGTTGCCAGGGATTGAAGTAAATTCTTTTTAAAATTCTGATATATAGTAATTTAGTGTTGTATATAATTCTGGTATTTGTAGTTTCTGTCAACAACAGTACATGGTACTTGGTATATATGTGAGAACTGAAAGCAGAACTCGAATATAGTTTAGATCCAGAAATAGAAAGAAAATTCAGGAGATTGCTAAGACTCCAGAAATAGAATCAACAAGCTAGCAACATGTCTTACAGTGAAGAATAAAGCTCAAGGCCACACTCAGTGAGAGGAGGCCCTGGTTCACAGCATGCTACTGAAGAAGAAGTTCATAGAGAAAATCTCATCCACATGGATCACATAGGTATGATTAATGATAGAGATAGACCTATGAGGGATTATGCTCAGTTTGATCATCAAAACATGCAAACTAGCATAAATAGACCTCATATTGATGTCATGCATTTTGAATTTAAGCCTATGATGTTTCAAATGCTTCAAACTATTGGTCAATTTGGAGGATCTCCTCATGAAGATCCTCATTTGCATTTAAGGCAATTTCTAGAAGTATGTAGTAATTTTATTATACCTGGTGTTAGTGAAAATGCATTTAGATTAAGGTTATTTCCATATTCTTTGAAAGATAGAGCCAAGGCTTGACTAAATTCTTTAGAGCCTAACTCTATCCATTCATGGAATGAAATGACTGAAAAAATTTTAGGAAAATATTTCCCACCTATCAAAAATGCCAGGTTAAGAAATGACATTACATCTTTTAGACAAAAAGAGTTTGAATCTTTATTTGAAGCATGGGAAAGATGGAAGGAACTTTTGAGAAAATATCCTCATCATGGTTTACCTGTTATTATTCAAATGGAAACATTTTATAATGGTTTAGAACCTCAAACTAGAATAATGCTTGATGCATCATCTGGTGGAGTGTTATTAAATCTGTCATACAATGAAGCATGTGAATTAATTGATAGAATAGCAGCTAATAGCTCTAGTTGGCCTACTGAGAGGGTAAGTGCCCAAAAGAAACCATCGGGGTTACATGAAATTAATGATATATCCGCCCTATCTCGCTCAGTAGCCACACTAGCTAATTTGATGAAAAACTTCACTACAGCGCAATGCTCTGCATCTAATGCAATTTGTGATCACCAGACAACACGATTCTGTGATGAGAACAAGTACCTCCGAGGCACACCTAGTTGTGTGTCTTGTGGAGGAGGTCACTTGTATGAGGAGTGTTCTAGCAACCCTATCTCTGTAAATTATGTAGGTTATAATAGGAATAACAACCCTTATTCCAACACTTATAATCCTGGTTGGAAAGATCACCCAAATTTTAGATGGAGCAATAATAGTGCACCTGCACCTAGAACTGCACCAACTACACCAACTACCCCGCCAGGATTCCCAGCTCAAAATAACCAAAGAAACTCTCAACCTACCACTAAGAATTCTTTAGAATCCATGCTTAAAGCATTCATAGGTGAATCTAGAACTGCTAGACAAACTCAAGATGCTTCCATTAAGAACTTAGAGAATCAAGTTGGTCAATTAGCCACAGCTCTGTATCAAAGGCCACAAGGTGCCTTACCTTCAAATACAGAAGCTACTCCTTCCCAAAACAAAGGAAAGGAACATGTTAAGGCTATTTCATTGAGAAGTGGTAAGGATCTGGTAGAGTTAACTGAGAAGGAAAGTGTAGAAAAGGGAGAAAAAGCCAAAAATCAAAAAGAAACTAATGCAGAAGCATTTAGTGCTCCTGCATCACAAGAAGTTCAAAGTCCACTACCTAAGTTAGTACCTGAATACCCTCCTCCTCCTTATCCTCAAAGATTAAAAAAAGCACATGAGGAGAAGCAGTTTGGTAAATTCTTAGAGATACTAAAACAATTACACATCAATGTTCCCTTAGTAGAAGCACTCCAACAAATGCCAAACTATGCAAAGTTTATGAAGGATGTGCTTACTAAGAGAAGAAGATTAGGAGAGTTTGAAACAATTGCCATGACAGAAGATTGTAGTTTGCTTATGCAAAATAAGATTCCTAGGAAATTGAAGGATCCAGGTAGTTTTACAATTCCATTTTCTATAGGAAAATCCTATACTGGTAAAGCTTTATGTGATTTAGGTGCAAGCATCAACTTGATGCCTAAATCTATTTTTGACCAGTTAGAAATTAGAAATGCAAAACCAACCACTGTGACACTTCAATTAGCAGATAGATCAATAGCCTATCCTGTGTCCATGGGCCTTTTATTTGCACCACCTAGTTACTTAAACACCTCCTGAATAACATAAACCTCTAAATTAATTATTTGACTCAATAAAATGTTGTAAGCCTTAAATAACTTAATTAAATAAATAATTAAATAATTTTGGGGCGTTACAAAGAATGTTGTGCCACCAGCCTTTTAGTTGGCCTGTAAAACCTGTAATTAATAATAAAACAGCCTTTTTATCAGTGTTGTTTCCCACTGATTTAAAAGCTGTAGCTGCCATGGTCATTTCTTGAATTGTATTCAAGATGTTTTGCTCACTATAACCATCTATATTCCATTCTGAGATGGAACTTCCATTGTAAGAACTAGCGACCTTATCTCTAGCTTCTTCAAATTGGATCTCTGGATAACTAGGTCTGGGATAATAATTTCTAGTCTTTCCTTGATAGCCCATACTCCTCTGTCTTCCTATATTATTAATGTTTGACTCTTCTTCTTTAGTTAAAACATTAACTCGAGCTTTGCTTGAATTTCCAGATATAGATATCTTGGCTAATTTCTCTATAAGCTCATCGGTATCTGGTCTTAACTTTACTTCACTTAATTCCTTTTTAGGGACATTTATTAGCTTATATATAGGTCGTTAGAGATCTAAAATAAATTCGTTATGAGAATCTATTTTCTTTGATGAAGAGGGAGTAGTAGAGACTTGCATCTCTACCCTGTCCAGCTGTTCTGCTATGGTGTGTAATATAGTGTTTGAATAATTCAGTTGTGATTGAATCTTTCCACTATCTGTGTTTTCTGAGGGTGACTTAAGAGGGTATGCTTCTAATGAGATATTATGACTTTCTATTTTAATGGCTTCTAAAGGAGGATGAACTGATTCAACAGTTTTGCCTGTTAATGTAGTCCAATTCCTAGTAATCCTGTTGTTTACATCAATATGTTTTTCTTTTATAAAGGGATTATCTACCCCTAATTCTATACAGTAATCCTCAAACCAGCTAATCATAGAACTGTTGGAGATAATCTGCTACTTGGTCTTTAGAGAAAGTGGTAAAATACCAAGTTCTCTTTTCTTTATTGTAATCTGCCTCAAAATCTTCTCGGATCCAAGGCTTATCTATTTCAAATTTTTCTTTCAAAGAAATAACTGAAAGAATGTGAGAAGCTGTGGGGTACATAGGTGGTGACTCAGACTTATTGTCTGGTTCATAAATAGGGTGAGGAATATTAGGAGTAAAATCAACTTATGCTAAATTAATATTAATTGTAGAAGCAGAATCAACTGACCTTCTAGAACTAATACTAGGTCTATGACTTGATTCTCCAATTCTTACAGAATTGCTTCTATTCATTTTAATCCTAATACTACCATCATCTTCCATAATGAACTGTCTAGGCTTTCTAGATTCTATTTTAGGCCGAGGCATTACTTCTTGTAATACCCATTCTTCCGGTAATCTTGTGATTATCTCAGAGGCCTTTAATCTTTTAGGCGTAGTGATATTAGAACGCCTTAGATTTGCTTCAATAATAACGGTTTCGTTCTTAGGAGTACTTCTTAATGCCTTGAAGTCATAGTTAATATTAGACACTTTATACTTAATTCTATAACAAACATCAATATTGGCCACACTATCATAAAAAAGATCATCCAAACATTGAATGTTAATAACTAATGAATTTTTTTGTAAAACTATTCATTAAATTCATCAAAAAATTGGGATAGCAGTTAAAATAAACTGGTCCATCATTTAAATTTGATTCAAGAATAGCAATAAATGATTCAGGAAAAGTGTTTTGATTCTATTATCACGCAAAACCAATAATATTGGAGTATTTAATCCTAATTTATGCAAAGGTTTAACTGCAACTTGTATCAATCCATGATGAATATATTGAAAACCCTTTTTAATATGATCATCAATTAATTCTTCATTCAACAAATTAATAGTCTCATGATGCCGTACTATAGATCGTGAAGATTCTATAGTATGATTAACATCTTGTGCTCTAAAAATGTCAAAAGTACTGGTTCTATAAATGTCCTTATACTTAATCTCAGGTAATTTCCAGCTCTGTACTTTGTTTTCTATCTCTGCAATTTCTAACTCTCGGTTTTGATAACTATCTTGATTATCACGTGCTTCTAATTGTTCTTGTGACAAACTTTTGGTTATTACTGCCCTATCTCTCTTAGAGGATCCTAACTCACTCAAGGTTCTAAGAAACTTTGTCATTCTAATTATTTTCTAAACTGCTTTCTCTTTATCTTTACCGGGAACACCTACGGACTCAATTGGTTGTGGGAACACCAACTTACCCTCTCTCCTGGGGCTTCAAAAGGCTTACCAACACAATTATCCGGGCTTACCAACGCTAAAATAAAGATATGAAGATAGTGTATAGAAAATAATTATAATAACAAATTACGCAGAACCTAAAGTTGGCTCTGATACCAATAATAAGAGAGTGACAGTAAACGTAATCCATAGGAAGTAATGAGAGAAAATAGGAAGATCATCTAAATACAAATCAAGATTAGTAGTTAATAGAAATATAATTTGGAAAATGAGTTGATAATAAGAAAAACATAAATTGTAAATTAACATCATATTTATTATGAGAACTTACAAAATTAACCAAGTATCTAGAGTTTCACACACACACACACCCACGCACGGAGAGAGAGAGAGAGAGAGAGAGAGAGAGAGAGAGAGAGAGAGAGAGAGAGAGAGAGAGAGAGAGAGAGAGAGAGAGAGAGAGAGAGAGAGAGAGAGAGAGAGAGAGAGAGAGAGAGAGAGAGAGAGAGAGAGAGAGAGAGAGAGAGAGAGAGAGAGAGAGAGAGAGAGAGAGAGAGAGAGAGAGAGAGAGAGAGAGAGAGAGAGAGAGAGAGAGAGAATAACGATATATAACAGATATTTTAGTCTACTACTACTTCCATGGTATTTATCCAATAACAAATTGTTCTGCTTTATATATATATTCCATTTTAGATAATTAGGTGAGTTGGGTTCTAGGCTCACTAAGATCAGGACAGACCTCAAACTTACTTACAGATTATCCACAAAAGTGGTCCTTACGTTGGGAGTGAGAGTTAAACTCATACCCTTGTGAGGTATGAGCCAACTTCTTACCAATCGAGCCAATCGGCAATAATTGTGGTCTTTCCAACCTAAAACAAAATTGAAATCTAAATTTGTGTGGTTAGAAAAATTGATGGAGGCACTTTGTTTTTTCAATATCTTGAAAGAAAAGTGGACCCTCGCATTTATTGATTCCAAATAGGTATATAACGAAATATCATGATTCAGTTGTGTGCTTAATTTCTTCCACCACACATCTGTATACATGAAAGTTGTATCTTTATCCTCTCTCCCATTTTCCTATATGCTATTCATGACTACTCAATATATGAATTGAGGCTAAGATGAAACGTAATAAATGGAGATTTTAGCTAGTTTAGGTATAATAACTTGGTTAATTTCTCAGCATTTCAACATCAGACAAATCAGCTATACCAACACATTAATAAATAAAAAAATCAGAAGTAATTAAAGATTGTTTAGATTCTGTGCCATTAGATAGTTTCATAGCTAAAACCAATCTGAAACTGTAATATTCATGTTACTCAATATAACACACTTTTTTAGTACTGAGCATAAAAGTGGATGAACCATCATAGAGCTTCCATAGAGTAAATAGATGGACTCAGCTAGTACCCGAGTTCAATCCCGGATAGAATAAATTAAAGTCAAGTTATACTTACCCCAAGTTGATGAACTCCAAATTATTTAAGACCCATTTCTTAGATCTCCAGCCCAAAAATAATAAGCACCTCCAAGTCACCAAATCACTCTAATTGTTAGACGGAAAGGGTTTGTATCCTCTCCTTCTAACCTCTCTTCATCTTCCTCTACAGCCACTATACCTAGTTATTCTATATTTCAACTTTCTCAAATATCTATTTTTTTTAAAATAGGTTGGTGATGGTCTGATTTTAATCTAACGATCAAGATTCACTAAAGGTATGTTTGGTTGTTTATCGAGACTAAGAGTCGTAACCGTAGAAGCTCAACTAAGACCTTTAAACATAGACTGAGCTTATGTTTAGTTTCACTTCTAGAGTTAGTTGCTAACTCTTAAAGTGATTAAATTGATGTTTGGTTTTTAATGGAAAATAAATATGATTGGTTTAAAATTGGTTCACTGGAAGCTAAAAATATTAGCTTCTAAGTGACAAAAGTGATTCCACTTATTGTATATCGACATTTTCCTTGTTACGTTTTCTAATTTTTGTAAGATTTCATATTCTAATTTTACACTCATAATCAATTTTGATCCATACTAATTAAATAAAATGGAGGTTTAAAGTCAATTGGTTGTTGAATATATAAAATTATGTTGGGCGTATATTTTTAGAATGAATCCAAATCCATACCGAACGCAATTCATATATTGAATCTGAATTACTACAATTAAAATGTGAGTCTCCAAATTTGATGCTGCATTATCTTTGAAGTATTGCCAACTCTATTATTTCCTTTTTTCATGACACCAAGACCACACATATTTGATTCTTCTCTTTCCTTTCACTTTCACTACCGCTCTTCCACTCTCTCCATATATTACACCGCTCCATTCAACACAAGATAAGTATCATGCAATAGAGCACCTCTCCTCTCTCACTCCTCACTCTCACTCTCACTCTTCAACTCATTACTACCCTTCTCTAATCTCCACGCCATGGTCCCCAAACCCATCATAATAACAACCCCACCATCAACACCTTCACCGTCTCCTCACCTCCCTCTTTTCAACATATCAACCGTCAAAACCAAAGAAAATCCCCAAACTCAAACACTCAAAACCACCCCAACACCACCACCACCACCACCTCCCTCACCCACCACCAACCAACAAAAACCCAAACAACTATCCCTCAATAATGCAAATCGAAAAACAGAAACATCAGTACCAGCACTATTATTCAATACACTCGACAACATCATCAACAACTTCATTGACCCTCCATTAAAACCCGGACTAGATCCAAGACACGTACTCTCCCATAACTTCGCCCCAGTTAACGAACTCCCTCCAACTGAATGCCACGTCATCAAAGGTACACTTCCACCGTCTCTTAACGGTGCTTACATTAGAAACGGCCCAAACCCACAATTCCTTCCACGTGGACCCTACCACCTCTTCGACGGTGACGGAATGCTTCACGCTATTACAATCTCAAACGGCAAAGCCACACTCTGTAGCCGTTACGTTAAAACATACAAATACAACATTGAAAATCAAGCCGGTTACCCTCTCATTCCCAACGTGTTTTCTGGCTTCAACTCGCTTATAGCTTCTGCCGCACGTGGCTCCGTCACTGCAGCACGTGTTTTAACTGGCCAATATAACCCTTCCAACGGAATTGGTTTAGCGAACACTAGTTTGGCTCTGTTTGGTAACCGTCTTTTCGCTTTGGGAGAATCAGACCTTCCTTATGAAATTAAATTAACAAAAGACGGTGATATCCAAACAATCGGCCGTCACGATTTTAACGGCAAACTCTTTATGAGTATGACAGCTCACCCTAAAATAGACCCCGACACAGGTGAATGTTTCGCTTTCCGTTACGGTCCCGTTCCTCCTTTTCTCACTTATTTCCGTTTCGATTCTAACGGAACCAAATACCCTGACGTTCCCGTTTTCTCCATGACACGTCCTTCGTTTCTTCACGATTTCGCTATCACGCAAAAATACGCTGTGTTTGCTGACATACAACTCGGAATGAATCCTTTGGAAATGCTTTCCGGTGGATCTCCTGTTGGATCGGACCCAACGAAAGTTTCACGAATCGGGATTCTTCCTCGTTACGCGAAAAATGAATCGCGTGTGAAGTGGTTTAACGTGCCAGGGTTCAATATTGTTCACGCGATTAACGCGTGGGATGAAGAAGATGGTAAAACGGTTACTCTTATAGCACCGAATATTCTCTCCGTTGAACACACGATGGAGAGAATGGATCTTTTACATGCAGTGGTAGAGAAAGTGAAAATCAACATGGAAACGGGGATTGTAAGTAGACAACCGTTATCAGCGAGGAATCTCGATTTCGCGGTTATAAACATGGATTTCATGGGGAAGAAGAATAGGTTTGTTTATGCGGCGGTTGGGGATCCAATGCCGAAGATAACGGGGGTTGTTAAGCTTGATGTGTTGAAAGGAGAGGAAGTTGGGTGTAGGATGTATGGAGAAGGTTGTTATGGTGGGGAACCGTTTTTTGTGAGTAAGGAAGAGGGTAGTGGTGAGGAAGATGATGGTTATTTGGTGTCTTATGTGCATGATGAGAAGAATGGAGAGTCGAGGTTTTTGGTTATGGATGCGAAGTCGCCGGAGTTGGAGATTGTGGCGGAGGTTAAGCTTCCTCGCCGTGTTCCGTATGGTTTTCACGGGATGTTTGTGAAGGACGGTGAAGTCAGGAGAATGTCGTTGTCGGGATAATGATTCGTACAGGGGACTTGTCTGCCACGTTTTCATTATCCGATCAATTCAGTAAACCAATAATTATTGTTTATACAATTTAGGAAAGGAAACAGTTTCTCACAGAAATTGATATAGATAATTATGTAAATATTAATTTTCCACTTATAGAGACTGAGACTCCTCCAATATCATACACGTGTTAACGTGATCTTGATTCTCGAGGTGTTCCATGTTATGGATACTCTCTTGCTGTATGTAATGTGGATGTAGAGATCCTGTGCAGTTACCTTTGTCAGCCTCTCTCTTGTTTTTATTTTATGTTCCGTAATGTTCTTTTCAGCTCGTCCTAGGTACTTTCTTATTTTTTCTTTATTAATCTATCATCTAATTTAAAATTGGTGATAAATTAAAGAAGACCTATCCGACAATGAAGATTGGTCCAATTGATAAATATTCAACTCACACATACAAACTCATGAGTTCAAATCATGTTGTTAATGTGAGGACACCTCTATAAGCACTCAAAGAACTTTTAGGTTTTATCTAACCTTAGTGAACTCTTGAGACTCAACTCGCCTAATTTTTAATAATAAAAAATACGGACTTTATCCTTAAAAAAAGAACAAAAGTAAAATATTTGATTTTTAATTATTAATGTGATAAAAATGTGATAAAAAATAAAGGCTTAAATATGTTATTCGTCTCTGCAGGTATAACTGTTTTTCAAATAAGTCCTTGCAAAATTATTTGTTTTAAATAAGTCCCTACAAAATAATTATTATTTTTTAATTATACCCTTCTGTTAGTGAGCCGTTACAAAAATGCTGACGTGTCTAACGAAAATCAGATGTAACAAATTTTAATCCATTTGGGTTTGACACATCATTATTATTATTATTATTATTATTATTTGACAAAGACACATCATTATTTTTATTTTCATTTAATTTAATTTAATTTTAAACAACCACCACTGACTCACTCACATGATCACATCTGTGTCATCTCTCGGTTCATCTTACACACCCTGGTAGATCCAGATTTTCATCCTATCTCTCCCCATCACCCACCCACCCACCCACGGTGTCTCTCCTTCGATTTCACTCTCTCAATACCACACAATCATTGCTTGCCTCTTTGACTTGCTTCCATTTCCGGATCTTGAAGGAAAGTGCAATGCAAGTGAGATAGCTGCAATCAAAGCACTGAAGCAACCGATTATGCAAACAATTCAATCATTAAAGAAAATAGGAAAAAAGCATTGTATGAACCATGAGGATGCTGAACCAATGCATATAAAGGAGGAAAAAGGACGCTTCAAAAGGGGATCTCATGGTGGTGTTACCGAAAAAAGTTAGTCACGTCAACAGATGACTAACAGAAAGTTAACAGAAGGGCGTATTTAAAACAAAAATATTTTGCAGAGATTTATTTTAAAAAAATTATTTTGCAGAGACTTATTTGAAAAACAACTATATTTGTAGGGACAAAAAACATATTTAAGCCAAAAATAAAAGAGTGGAATTGACAAAAAGAGTAAAAGAGTGGCGTATGAATTTAACAAATGAGAATTTTTAGAATGGTTATATATTTTCTTAAATTAGAATTGTTATATTTGTCTACGAGTCCAGCTCCAACACATATTTTCTTATCTAAAATTTGTTGTATTTTACAAGTTAATCAAGTGTATGATAAGATATTTAACTACGAGTCAAGCACATTTATTTGATATATAACTGTTGCTATCTATTACCTGGGTAGGAAACGGATTGAACACAAATGAGATAAGAATACAGTAATTCATATGATAACCGTAAGAAAATGAGTAAGAGATGATGAATGTTGGATTCAGGGTTCTTTCATTGGCCTCAGAGAGCAATATTTATATAGTGGTTTTAATTGCTATTTATTACAATATTGGTTGATTCGGCCGTTACAAACAAACAGGAGGAGAAGTCGAGCAGATGAAGGCGGGAAAGTAATAGCCAATCGGCCAGTCAAGCTAGCGAATCTTCCTTCCTCCAGTCGAATAGAGAGAGGCTGAGCTCTTGTATATATTGGTCGGTCCGATTGGGAACAATAACAAAAAATTCACATGTGTAGCCTATTATTCAATCACTTTGAGGTCTCGTCTTGCTTTAAACCTTAATTTGTCATGGGCTATAGAGTCTGTTTCGGAGTTTGAAGGAGAATGAAGAAGGGAGCTTGAAAAAAGAAAGAATGGAAACGAATGATAGAGTTAGTTTATTTTACCTTATATATAAAAGAATCCTCCTAATTGGATGAGGATTTTGGGGGACTTAGACCAACACCACATTCGTAATAGGGGGGGTTGTCTTTTAAAAGAGGAAGTTGCTAGTAACTTAAAAATGAATTCAGTAGCAAATTTGATGTGTAACATAACATGTGAATATTGAAATATATGTTACAACTTGTCATCTTTTTCAGTTAGTTTTCCAAGTCAACAGTCAGTCAGTCACCTATTAAACAAGAGGACATTCTCTGTAGTAGTAGTAATGACAGTTAGTCTAAAGAAAGAATGGTATAAATAAATCTAGCTAATAACTAATTGATGTTGATAATTTGATGAAACAAATCCATTCTTGTCCTCATTTGTCGCAAAAAGGCTTAGTGGCACGACAAATACTAAACCGCTGAGGCAGAAGAACATGGAGGCATCAAGTAGCATAGTATAGAAGATGCCCTTTCCTAGAATATGAGTAGGAGTTTGGAACCATTTGCAATCAGGCTGCATCTTCAACTTCAGTCATCTCCATCACAAAAAACCTGTGAAATGCTAGGACAGATAAATCTTTTACAAATTGCAGATTGAGAGAAAGAAAACATAAAATCTTCTTTGGTGATGACAGTAAAATGAGAGGAGCAATTCTCACTTTATTATCGACTTGGCCAGTCAAATTTTATTGGTCTACATCTCGTACATATACAACCAAGACTGTCAAACTCGAGAGTCTATATGAACTCGTGGAGCATAAGTAGACTCAACTCATAAGAGTCTTACGTACTAATTGTAAAGTGCATACTAAAATCTTTCGAGAGTTTAGCAAGCATGCAGAAAACCATATGGCAATATCAGCTAAGTCCGAAATATATAAAACTTAGGGAAAATGTGTGGAAATCATCATGTGTAACTGTGTAAGGAATGTGTAGTGACCTAATTAAAATGTAGAAAGAACATTCCACAAAAAGAATATGCATTTGCTTAACTATTATCAGACTACAGCTAGTCTATACAATGTAACGAAACGAGTTCCCATTAAACTTTGATAGAGAAGAACTGTAAGATAAATTTGGTCTATTAGAAAGAAGTAACTTAAAGAGGATATTATTGAAATCATACCAATGTTTCCATAAAATGATGCCTTAAACCTTCACCAGGTGTGCTTCAGCAACTGAGGAATTCAGATCTTCTCGAGACTGCGATCTCCTACTTTGCAAACGCATCTGACTTCTGTGGGGAGACCAGAAGGCACCCATATTGATACTACTACCATCAAACTGCATCTGTCCTAAATTATTTGAGGAATAACTATGCGACACGCCACTAGCTGATGGGCCCATAAGCTGAATGCCACCATTGTTATCTACAAAACCATGCCCCACGCCAAATGGGCTTTCGTGTGAACCTGTAACTGTTGGGCTGAGTGGCATCTTTATTCTTCCATCCCCTGCAGTAACGGTAAAAATGATATCAAAGGTCAATTCCAAAAGGAATATAAGGTGCATTGAATACAGAATGCTCAAATTTTCCCAAAGCAACATGGTTATAGTTTACACAACAAACTGAAATCATCATGAATTCATGGTAGTAAAAATCTATCAGGATATATAATTAGATGATGGCCATTAAACTATATTCAATTGTATAAATTAAAAACACAAACAGACGACTGGTATTAGGTAAGCCGTAGGCATTTTCAAGAAATTTTGAACATTTGTGTAAATAGCTTACCAGAGTTCATTGGACTCCACCCCTGAAACCGAAAAGGAGATGGGATATTAAGAACAGATGCACCGGAAACACCGTTCTTCCGGAAAATGGGAAGATACTGCCTCCGGAAAAACCTTGGCACCCAATTGCTACCAACACATGATAAAGCACAAAGAAGAAGAATGAAAGAGAACAACAAAATGAGCACAAGAATAAGAGGATTTATCTTCATCTGGAGAAGTTCAAAGTTACGAAGCCCAAATCCAGTGGAATATGCCTTCCCAGCTTCTAACAAGGCAACGCCAAGTGTCCAAGTGATGCTTCCGGAGCCAACAGATATTTGGTTATCATTAATGTGCAAACCCTCTCTTAGCATTGAGGCAATGTAAGGTGCTCTAAAGCAGTATTGCTCAATAAAGGGCTGAGGAGCAACGCTTTTCTTCGCAATATCCCATCTTTTTTCACAGAAACCCTCACCCTTTTTCAACACATCATCAAGTGTGGCTTCAGAAGTCAGGTTGAAAAACCGATACACCACATAAAATCCAGATATCACATAAAAATGGCCATACGGCCGTGGGAGATTATCACGCAAAGCACAAGGTTGCACTCCACAATCAAGTCCTGCACCAAGATTAGACCATTCCGACAAATTGACAACAACCTTTGCGAGTGCACTGCATTGTTTCCAATCCGGAGCACCAACAAGCATTAACGGAGTCCCCAATCCTCCTTTCTTACCCAATTGTTTCTCATTACCAGCAAGACTTCTACCCTTGTCATCAGAAGAACAACGAGAGCACACGTATTTCTCTTTATACCCAGACTGCAAGCAAGGATGCTTGAGCTCTAATCTTTTACCACTCATATCAGCATTGGCAGAACCAAATTCTCTCTTAAACAAATGCACCACAGACCTACCAAACGCCTCATTAAGACCATATCCCGAGAGAGAATACGCGGTGAGATGATGGTTCACCGATCCAATCCTAACATACAAACTAGTCTCACTATTAAGTTGTTGATCACTCTCAAAAGTAACCTGCAATGACGATCCACCCAAATCAAGTGCCCCATAAGTTGCCTTCCTAGGACTAACACCTAAAATCCCATTATGATAATTAAGTGATATCCATCCAAAGTAAGCTTCCTCACTTCCAGAGATAATCTTAACCCAATCCTTACTACACAAAAAAGGAGAATCCTTAATCACAGACCAAGCATTATCTAACAACCACTTAGACTCATTATCAGGAAGTTTCCTAACACCAGCAGTAGCATAAAGAAACAAAGAAGTACTCTTATGAGCATGAACTGGTATCTGTTTCTTTGCCCACCTAACTAATGGTTTCAATGAATTTCTCAACCCAGAAACATTATAAACTAACTTATCAAGACCGGTTCGGTTTCCATTCTATCGTAAGCACGGCCAATAAGCTTCTTCTTCTTCTTCCTATGCAAACCATCTTTCAATGACTTAATAGCTATAGGAAGACTACTATGTCTCTTATATTGAATGTAAGCATGGTAAACATAAACACGAGTCCCAGTACTACCACAATCAAGAACAACATAGTATTTACCAGAACCAATATTCCAAAATGAATAAACAAGCATGAAAATCAAATATGTAAGGAAAATAAACAATGTGAGATAAAGTGCAAGCCTGATTGCTCTGATGCATTTCTTGCGAGAAGATGAGGTTGTTATTGTTGTTGTTGTTCCTGGGATTTCATTGTAGATGGGTTGATTTAAATGGGAGTAAAAGGAAAGATCTTGAAGAGAGGAAGAGATTCGAAGGTTGTTTTGGGGAGAAGAAGGTGGGTTGGGTAATTTGGAGGATACGAGTGAAGCGATTTTAGCAAAGACCATGTCTTTTTGTGATTTGAAGAATACCCAGATGGATTATTGAAGTGATAGGGGTTAGGTGGTTGAAGAAAGCATGGCATTTCGTGTGATCAAGTTGAACAGAGTGAGAGAGATTTTAGGGGGAAAGAAACAAAAGGGTAAATCGTGATGGGGAGATTATGTGGGAATTTGGAAGAGAAAATAGCGGTGAATTGGAAGAAAGATTGATAGAGAAATGGAAGAGAGATATCCATTTGCGATAGTCGTCGACGGTTAGGTTGAAGGTGATGACTGCATAAAAGAAACGAACAAGATGAACATTTTGACTGCACTTACTTTTTTTTTTTTTTTGACTAAACTGCACTTACTTTTTGGTATAAGCGGATATATAAATACAGAGCTGCAGAATAATCACCTCGAGTCAGGTATAACCACAATTGGCGGCAAAGTTCTTCCTTAAGAGATTTAACACTGCTGCATGCCCAATGTTGGATTCGATCACAGGACCTTGATTAAGCAGGAAGAGACTCTTACCATCTCATCCAAGTGTTCTTGGGTAAATTGCACTTACTTTATTATGGCATGAAAATACTTTATAATAATTTGGTAAAAAAATTATAAGTGGGAGGCATCATCGGTTTTTGCGGGTTTGAGTTGAAACTTAAACCACATTTTAAGATCATGACAAAATGCGACCCGCATGTACCTACCCAACCACAGCCCAAATTTGTGAGAAAACCCGTTTTGATTAGGGTGGGGATGAGTTCGGGAAATCGATTCACACTCCCTTTAACTGTTCAACAACATATTAATTATTTATTTGTATTTTTTGTAATACTAAGTTTTTGTTTTATTTTATTTATTTTTATATTGTTCATTTTCAATTTTAATCTATTTTTGTACTTTTACATTTATTTTATCGGTGAATAATAATTATGATTTTATTCTACTAATTATCATAAATGTAAATTTTTATTTTTTCTACAAATCAATGTCGAAAACAGGTGCCCACACCTCCGCCCCATTTTGAACAGGGACGAGGGATGTAAAACCCGACCCTACTAGAGGTAGGAGCAGTGATGAGGATGCAAAATCCGTCGTGACCCGCCATGTTGCCATACCTAATTTCATCGCTCTCTATATTTTTTTACAAGTTTTTTAAAGGAGGTTATAATTAATTACTCAATTACTTTTTGTTGTATTCATTTTTTATAAATTTAATTAAATAAATTATTTAAATATATTTAGTTTAATACTGATTAACAAATTAAAATGTTAAACTTTGAGTTTAATCGGTATACGTTGATGGTGGAAAGTTTGTTACACTATCAACTAATCAAAAATCATAGTATGAATAACTTTTAAAAGAAGTCAAATAAAGTTAAACATTATTTATGACATGTTGTTTTCGTTCACTTTAACGTAGCTACACATCTTTCTGCTCTACTCGGTAACAAACAAATACTTCTTTGATTACCTCGAAACTTTTAATTGTGGTGTGAAACAAGGTGGTTCTTGCAAGTAAATTCATCATATAGTGATGGAAACTTTGCCTCTAAATATGCTTCAACATTTGTTGGGTTAAATTCAATAAAAAATAAAAGAGGATAGCCTTAACACAAAGACATTTGATAAATTTTCACAGACATAAAATGCAAAAAGCTAACATTTGTTTTTTTTGTTTTAGTAAAAGTGGCAAGTACCATTCTACACATGCACACCAAAGAGACTCGCCTGGTCTTTGAACCCGATAATTAATGTCCTTAAATAGTTGAAATTTCCAAAACAACTAGCAAATGTGGACATAAAAGGTTAACCTGTTTTTTTTGTCTATACGTGGAGTGACAAGTATCCCTCATAAACTTATACACATAAAGTAGAGATCTCGGATGTGAACTCGAGTAGCCATGAAAAACATCCGGTCTAAAATCACTAGCTTTGCCAGTTATGGTTTGCATGAGATCACTCTATATGCATTTTACTTTCTAGTTTTAAATATTCATAATCATAAGAAGAAAAAAAACAAAAAGTTAGTGCTCATTTCTTTTATGAATATTTGAAAACTAAAAGTAATGATTTTCACATTATTTTAATAAAAAAATGTAAAGAAGTTTAAACATAAACATATCCTTAAATTATTGTAACTAAGAAGCAAGTTGCTAGGTAAGTAGTCTAATGGTAGTCTCCATTACGATCCTCTACCATTCAAAATATGCTACAAAGTGCAAAGCATCCCAACCCTTCACTTTGAACAAAATCAATTATAAAATACCATGACAAATGATTACAACAATGTTCTAAAAACAAGCCATAGTGGATGGTTCAAGTTCAACCATGTCTACAATTTTGTTATTTGGGTGATTCAACATATGATTGATACATGTTGAAGCGTTTAAAACAATTGAACTATAACACAAATCTTACGATTCGACATTCAGTGTGGGTTTTTGAGATACTCTTTGGATTAGGAAGATAATTCCCTTAGATTAAAATCGTAGCATACCACAATCAGTTACTTTTTATAAATAATTAGGTCCTTAAACATGTTCCTAGAAGTTCAATCTCAAACCAATGACTCTGCAAATAGAAGAACAAACTCCTTTCGTCCGTAAATATAAATAAAAGTGGATCAATGGAAGTTGATGCATGCATTTGATTCAAACCAAATACATGCAATTCATTTACCTACTTTTGCCTATATTCTAGGGACGGTGGGAGTATAATATATGAGGTAAATTCCTTTGACAAAAATAAAGAGAGTCATCTCCTAATGGTGGGTTTCAATTTCTAGAGGATTAATTCTTGCTTACGAGTCCCAACCAAAGAATATCTTAAGATAAGAAAAAAGAAACGATGCCCCACACAAGTGTCTTTCTAACTACCAACGGTCCAACTCCTTAGCGACCTCAAGTAAAAATTGGGAAACGATCCTCTTTAAGTAGGAAAAAAACTTGAGGAAATAATGTGATACAAACCTCAATCTTAATGTTTTCTCTTTCATTTATTGTATTGAAAACACATTTTTTTCTCTCCTCTCTCTCTCTAATAAATGGTCGAGGATTTCATTAGATTCTCAGTATCGCGTGAGACAATCATTCCCATAAAATTAGCACACCAATGTTATAATCATAAAAATTTAGGGGAAATGTTTAGATAGTAAGAGGACACAAATGCATCATATGAATTCAAATATAAATTTGAACTAATATACAAAATCACAACAAAAGTTTGTTGTCAAAATTCAGAAACAATGATGTATTTCAAAAAGATATTATTTTAATAGGACATCGTTGGAACAATGTATTTCATTTTCAGGTGACATTGATAGATTGAAGACTCACAAGACAAACTCTGCCTCTTACAAGGCATTGGTATTCTATACTTTTTTTTATTAATCAAAGTGACACTAATGACCATTTTACAACTGTCCTCGAGGGGATTCAAACTTAGCACCTTGAGGATATAAGACTAGCCGTTACCACTGAGCTAACACTTTGGTATTCTATAATTCATTTCCTCAATCATCTGACTTTGGGCTTGTGGATAAATTGGAGGACCCTGAAAAAATGTGAGCTATTTGGTACCCACTTTTTTCTTTTATAAGTGGTTCAGAAACCCTTGAACCATTGGAAGTAACTCCAATAGTTATATGTTTTTCTCTATATGTTCCCCAAGTAACTGTATATAGACCAGCAATGATAAATGATCCTCCTATGACACTGTCATAACAAGGATACAAAACATAAGAATAATAAGAAACTTATTATAAATTAAGTTCAGAATACATTTTCATAGAAAGTGCAGAAATTTCATTAAGTTCAACAAGGTAAAGACATTGTATTAATTCCTAAGTAAAAATGGTTTCAAAAAGATTTAGTAGTGGATTGCAGTTTTTCAACATAAAATAAAATAAAATGATAGGCTTTTAGCCATCTAGTCAAGTTAGAATAGAATGCATCGAACATTCATTTTGACTTCTAAATGTGCGAGGCGTTGTCATTGTAGTCCCAAAATGTATTGAAATTGCAAACACGTCCCAAAGTGACTCTTTTTTACTAGTTGATAAACTCTAATTTAATACATTCTTAGAGGCACTTTTGAATCACTTTTAGAGCAATTATTACTAATTATATATATCATTGACTTAGTTTGCTCTTTATTTTGCAGAAAGATGAAAAAGAATAAGAATCCAATTTTGAGCCACTAAAAGGCCTAAAAGGCCCAACAATGACAGGAATCAGCGCATGTGACTTGGAAGAAAAGTCATGCACAAAACCTAAGTGTGCACTATAAAAAGGACCTGGCGCACATTATACCTGGGAGAAAGGAGCTGCACATCACACGGAGGGGGCGGCACTGTGATGAGCAGCGGACATAGACGGTGAGAGTTGGGAGATTTGGGCACCGTTTTGACACAGTGAGAGAGCTCTGGGAGCGAGAAAAAAGAGGCGAAGACTCGAATAATAATTCCTCTAATTTAAGGGTTATTTTTATCTCTCGTAATTCATGACTCTAATTTCTATTTTATTGTTCTTAATTACTATGGATACCTAAATCCTCTTCTAGGGTCTTAGGTGAATCTTGCATGATTAGAGACCCTTTTTATGTTCTAATTTCTAGCTTGAATTCCTGTTTTTATTTTAATTGATATTGTCCTATTGTTTTTATCACATGATTAGGATTAGCTACCATTTGCATGTTTATAATCAATTAGTTGATCAGCGACCGTACTGCAATTAGTTGGTGGACCTATAGGATAATTGGGGCTATAATTAGGGCATGACCAAACCATAATTTAGTCTTCCAATCATTCAACATTTTTGTTCTTTATGCTTTTCTTGAATTTAAATTCTTGCATGACCAAACAAGGGTTAATTTAGGAAAAAGAATATTAATCACGAATGACCAAAGCGGATTAATAGTTTTAGTAAAGGGATTGGTAATTAAATAAAATAAGGAATTCGGTAGAAGTAGACATATGGGAATCGAAGCTTGCAAGTGAAAAACCAGTGACTCTAGGCTTCTCACCATTTATTAAACCTTGATTTTAATTCTTGTTATTTTTTTACTTTTTAATTTGTTATTACAGCCATCAGATATTTGTTCGTCTAAACAATAGTAAATCTTAAGTAGTTTGGTATTTGTTAATTAATCCCTGTGGAGACGATAATCTTTTATACTACTTACATGAAAAAAGTACACTTGCTCTAAGTGTGTTTTTAACATGGCTTGATAGTTTTAGGGATAAAATTGACCAATAGGACCAAAATGGCTTATTAAAGAGACACGTAGGCATGTGTTTGCAATTTTGATACATTTAGGGACAATTATGATAGCGCCTCATATATTCAGGGACCAAAATAACTGTTTACCCAATGCCAAGTAACTGGAAGTGAAAGGAGCTATACCTTCCCAAGTAAACTGGACTCCCAAGGAAAATCCGAGATAATAAGGCAGAAAAACCAGGTTGAAGTGGATTGTAAAGAGCTACCAAAGATGGCCCCAATACTTTATTGCACCATGTAATGAGTCCATAGTTAAGGGCAGATGCAATAATTCCCTGAACAAATAATAAAAATATTTGTTGAAATCTACATGTTAAAATTCCATCAATCATCAAAATAAATAAGAACTTGAAAGAACCATAATAACCATAATAACATCAGAAACAGATTCAATCTTGAAATTAGAAACAAAAGTAACTGCAAGTAGAATCCATCATCAGTGTACAACACTTCACTCTATCAATAAACAATAAATATCGACATCACTGATAAGGGCTCATGGAATGGAACAGAAGACTGGTTTAAAATATTGGCGACTCACAGCATAAATAACAGCAACGATTTCCGACGGTGTCAAACTCCAGTCAGTTGATTCGTTAGTCATTAATAATGACACTGTCACCATCAGTGCAGCTCCAAAGAAGTATGAATATGCTGTGACAGAAAGGTTTGCAGGATATTTTTTTAATACTGGTGCCTGAAATAATTAATGGCAATAAATTAAAAAAGTGTCAATATTTCACACATTGAAGAACCTAAGATCATAATAAAATGGTAGGATTAGCTTTAAGAGTGGGCGCTTTAAGAGTGGGCGCAAAGCACAACTAATCTAGCAAATGAAGGGATCTGGAATCAGTAGTGACTTAAAGTAAAGAATAATGCTTCCAACAATAAGGCATTTAATGTAATGACAAGTATGAAAACACGGGGAAGTCATTCTATCGAAGTATGTGAGCTCATGGTTATCAAATATAGATACGTGCCTATTTTTAAAACGTGAGTCGTATCTTTTTATGAGTCGTGAGATGCATGATCAAAAGGAATATGATATTTGTTAGTAAAAACAAGAGAACTAAACTAAAAAGTAGAAACTGATATATCATATATGGACTTCTAAACAATTTAATATATTCAAATCATAAATTGAAGAGCGAAAAACAAAGAATAAATATAGAAGAAGGAGGTCGTAAAGCACTATGTAGGCAAAAAGTTTTAAAAAATTGCATTTTGGGAGGAGTGCAGATCAAAAACACAGTCTGTTGGGGTTGTTTGTTAGTCCATTTTGGGAGGGAATCGAGATACGAATCGTATGAATTGCAAGATATTTGGATGGAGGGAAATGCAGATGATACCACAATTTCCCAATGATCAGTATTTATAGGAAAAGTATAACCCCTAAGAAGTAAGAACATTTGGAGTCATCTCAGCTTCCCAGATATATAACACAAATTGGCCTTAGTAAATGGGTAAACAGGGCAAAAAGTGGCACTGGTCACTAACTTGTTCACTTAATGCTGTAATTAACAGCCATTTAAAGAAATAGATATAAGTTATACCAAAAAGATATGTACCTGGATGGCTAGAAAAGCAGCCATGCACATGCAGTTCCCTATCAAGCACAGAACCCCAAGATGAAAATGGTCTAATAACCCAAGAACATGTAAACCACCGATTAACCATCCAGAACGCTCTGGCTGACCTCTGGCACTTATTTCACTGTGTACTGCATAATCAATTTCTGCATGTCCGACCACAACTGGACGCGATACAGAACCATCAATATGGCACCAGAAACACAAATAAGAGTTCCTAAAACCTTTGCCAGACCATCATATCTGAGTAAGTTCACTCTTTCTGTACTGCATGGAAAAGTTTATTAAGCTACGCATTACTGTATGTCCTCGTGTATCTGAATAAATTTATTAATATACACATTTCTACGCTACAAATGAAGACTGTGCAATTTGTGTTTGTGTTCTAGGATATACAACACACAGCGCGCCTGTGCATGTGGGTTGAAATTTATAAAATGATTAGAGTGAAACTGACCCCATCATTACAGCCAACAGAAATGTAAAGGCGGGAATCGCTGGCTGTGTGTGGCGGCATAAGTTGGATTCGTATAGCTTAAACCAATAAGAAACAGAAGCTGATTGCCAAATATCCTGATCATGAATCACAAAGCAAAGATACCACATCCATCAATTAAACATTTTCTAGTTCATATATAATGGAAATAGGAAATACTAAGTGACTAGTAACAAGAATCTCACCCGGTCAATCCAAGAAAGAAGAATGACATCAGGACGTTTTTAGTAATGGGCGGTCGGGTATGTCTTCAGCCAACATGATATGATCATACAACATTAGAAATTAAGTGAACAAAAAGATAAGACATAGATAGAGGGGACAAAAAGGTCACAAAATAAGTCAACAACCAGATTTAGATAATTATTAATAACATCAAGGGACAACCCAGTGCAAGAGGCCCCTTCAAGTGGAGATGATGGTTCTAGGAATTGAAATCGTGACCTCAGTTGCACCAACACTTTTAGTTGAAGATATGTCTAATGTCTGTGTCCGTGTCGGTGCTTCATAGCTTGTGACCGCCATCACAAGGCAAACTCCAATTTTTCAAACATCACTAACCAACAAAGAGAGAAACATTCTTGATTCTCCCAAAACCCCAAATGAAAATCAATCCACAAAAGTCAAACATCTTAAAAGGGTACATTTTTATGACATAGTTTAAAAAGAGAAGGGATAAAAAGAGCATACTTATCACGAATATAAGCGATAGGAGCAAGAATAGAGAGAGCAAGAAGATCTCTATAGAGGCAGAAAACTAATTGGTTGACCCCAACATTAAGGGCTACTTTGGTAATTACATGGTATCCACCATTGAATAACTGAACAAGTGCCATAGCCAAATGGGCCTTCCATACATCACTCCCTAATGATGCTGCCATTGGAATCAAAAATCTTGCTTTCTGAAACTTCCACATAAGAGAGAAAGAGGGTTGTTGGTAATGGTTGGTAATGTTGTATGAAAGAGTGATATAATATGAGAATTGAAAATGAAGGGAATACCTAACCTTATGCTTGGTATTGAAGAAATGGAGGAATAGAATAAAGTTGTTGATTTTTGAGTTAGCGGTGTTCGATCTTCATCGAGTTCCTGGATTGGAGAACTCCGATGCAAACCTTCGAAATTCGAATTCTATATTGAATTTGTTAATTTCAATGAAAATAAAATAAATACAAAATTTTAAGGAGTGAAAGCATTCTCACGAAAATGAGGAATACTAAATGACAAAAATGATTAGCCAAATGATTGATAGTATTTTTTTCGCTTTAATAGGTGCAAATATGGGGTGATTCTAGGGTGAAAGAGCAAATTAAATCTTTCATCGGTGAAGCACTAAAATTGACCGTTGGATATTGTTTAAAATACTATGAATGGTTAAGATTGAATCGACCAATATTAAATTTCAACCATTGATGAATTTTTAAACTACATCCAACGGTCAATTTTAATGGTTCACCTGTGAAAGATTTAATTTGCTCTTTCACCCTAGAATCACCCGCAAATATGAGGTACTTTGGTTTAAGCCCTTGTAATTTTTTATTTATTTATAAGCTCTTGCGCTTGTAAAATGACACGTTTTGTTTTAAGTCCTTCTGTTAGCAAACTGTTTGTGAGACGTTAAAAATCTCTTCCACATCACATGTATATTTGCAGGGGCTTAAACAAATTTTTTTTTGCAAGGGTCTAATAAAAAATATTATTTTTGTAGGGGTTTAAAATAAAATAAAAAAACACACATGGGAGAGATTTTTAACGTCTAACTAATAGTTTGCTAACAGAAGGGCTTAAAACAAAATGTGTCATTTTGCAAGGGCTTATAAATAATTTTTTTTTTGAAGGTGTTTAAACCAAAAACACCCTATATTTCTGGGCCCAAAAATATTTAAGCCTATTTTTTTCATAGTATTAAACCGAGTGGTATAAGAAAGTGGAAAATTTTTAAGATGTGATGAGATTTTTTTTTTTTGACAGTCGAATTAGCAAGTATCAGGACCTAACTCACACAAATCAGAAAATCAAGGATTCACACTTGGGGGATCGAATCCGACAACCGAATGTCCATAAACGATATTTTTCTCGGTGCGACCAATCAGTCTCGAACTAATACGTGATGAGATAAAAATTCTTTATTAATTTATACAATTTACAAACTCACATTAATAATTATCTTGAAATATTATTTAAGATGAAAATTGTTACAAAAATGAGCACTACATAGATTGTGTCATATTTTTCAAATTTTAGAAATATAAATTTAAAGAAAAATATTAAAAATAACTAGTGATATTTATACTATGAATATTAAATATTAAATAATTTTAAAATATATTTTATTATTAACAATTATAAAAATTCGTTAAATTTTTTTGACCATAAAAGTTCATTGATTAAATTTAAGAAATCATTTATAAGAGGAATAAAAATATATTTAAAAAAAATGCCATTTTCTTTTCAGAAAGTAAAAAATGAAATCATTGTCATAAATGAAGTAATATATGTTTAAAAAACTGCTATATATACTAGCTGGGAAAGATGGGCCCTCCGAATTAGTGTGTTAGTGGGTGGTTATATCTATTAGAAAATTTTACTTACACTAAGGGTATTTTGGTTAAAAAAATCTAACCCCAAAAGTAATAGTTTTTTTTTTGAATCCCCTTTATATATAGTTATAGATTATAGATTTAGATAGAAATCATCACTCTCATTATTGAGATTTATGCGGCCTGTATGTCTTCGGCTTGACACGGGTCAGCTTCCTCATTCCCTTAATGACACCAATATAACACATATTTCGAAGAAGGACAATCCAGAGTCTATGATGTATTGGAGGCTTATTTTTCTCTGCAACGTGCTCTATAAACTTGTCTAAGGTACTTACTTGCTATTAGACTTAAACATGTCAAATAATGATTCGTTAAAAATCTAAATAAAATTTATGACGATAGTGTATGTAAATTAAATCTAAATTGGATTTTCACTTTAAAAAAATCCAATTTGTATTTTGCCAAATTTTTACTGAATCACGGGATTTATGAGCAATTCTTGAGCAAACTTTGAGCCCATTTGTTACAACTTATTTTAAAGAATAGTCATTTTTTTATAAAAATAATCTATTTTATACGGTTTCCATCGGTCTGTTACAACTGTTCAAAAAAATGAGAATCTAAAAATAATCTAAAAACTACTTCAAATCAAAATCTACTTTGAATAACTTCATAAAAAATATTTTTTAAGAATAATTTTTTTTAAAATAAGTGATTTTCAGTATGTTACACAAATATAACAAACTTCTCATTCCCCTAAATAAATAGGAGAAAAACTCAACATTAGCTTATATATCTCTTTTTTTTTGGTTATAGCTTATATATCTCCTTTTTATTATTTTTTTAAGTAAAAGGAGGTACGGTTGTCGGTTAACCTACAA
Organism: Oxytropis ochrocephala; assembly: GCA_020916435.1. NCBI lineage: Eukaryota > Viridiplantae > Streptophyta > Magnoliopsida > Fabales > Fabaceae > Oxytropis > Oxytropis ochrocephala. Next base: position 12,743,404 of record CM037092.1, read on the forward strand.
ATTCAGAAATATATTAAAATTAAATTTCTTTTGACGTCAGAAGAACCTGAGCATTAAGAAAATAAAGGGAAAAGAGAAAGATATATTTTCTATATTGTTTTCAAAAAAAGAAAATTAAAAGAAATCAAAGTAGAATTATATTTCGTTTCACTTAGTTTGATACCAAAATGAAGAAAAAAGTGTCTAAAAAGTGGCAAGAGCAAAGATTTACAATTAGATTGCCAAATACACATTATGATGAGGAAGCAAGTTGATCTATCCAGGTATTCTAATAGTCTCCAATAACAAAAATGAAAATATAAGAGAAAGAAGATTATATTGAGATTGTAATACTGCATTCAGCAACTAACATGGACAGTTTGTCTTGAAACAACATTCCACCACATATATAGATTTCATGAAACATAAATTTACCTATTAAAGAAATGGGAGACCACCAATTTTTACAAGACAGTGGCATGCTATAATTTAATTATTTAATTTAATCAGATGATTTTTAGATTTGGGGATGCACTGGAGGATACCGAAGAGGTATCATGAAGAAGTGGCTCAGAGATATAAGATCCATGATGAGTAATTCCAACAGATGTCTGTCTTTCTTTATAAGATGCCCAGGTAACAGTATAAAGACCAGCAATGATCAAAGATCCCCCTATGATACTGCCGTCACATGTTTGAGAAAAATAAGAATAAGAACTTTCTACATCAAAACATTTCAGAATGCATGCTATAAGAAGAAAAAGAACTTCATTAATTTGATTCATATATAATAACATGTTATATCTAGTAAAAAAATGTTACATAAAATGAAGAGGGTTTATTGCAGATTTTCAAATTCTTATAATATCTTGTCCTTCACAAGTTTGTAGTCATTTAATTGACTTAAAATAGAATGCATCAATCAGTAACTGGAAGTTAAAGGAGCTATAATACCTTCCCAAGTATACTGGACTTCCAAGGAAAATCTGAGACAAAAGGGCCGAAAACCCGGGTTGAAGTGGATTGTAAAGGGAAGTCAAAGCTGGCCCCAATATCTTGTTGGACCAGCTAATGATTGCATAGTTAAGGGCAGATGCAATAATTCCCTGAACAAACAATAAAAGCATTTGGTCACAATTCCACAAAAAATAATCTATTTGAAAATAAATAATAAAAAATCAGTTAGAAGTTAGAAATGGATATTGATTGAAAATATAGTAACTCACAGCATAAATAACTGCCAGTATTTCTGATTGTGTCAAAATCCAGTCGGTTGAGCCATTAGTCATGAATAATGAGACAATTGCCATCAGTAAAACTCCAAAGAAGAATGAAAATGCTGTGACAGATAGGTTTGCAGGATACTTTTTTAATACTGGTGCCTGAAAACAATATTGGAAATAAGTTAAGCCTGATAATGATATCACCAACAAAAGATCCAGAGATCACAATAAATTGGTTCACAAAAGTTGAAGAGTGAGCACAATAGTTAACCCGATCATTATACATGATCACTGTTTTCCCCTCAATGTTATAATGAATCAAATCAACAGCCACTTAATGATCTTGATCTAAATAATTTCATTTAATGGAAATGACAAAGATAGATACCTGAATGGCTAAAAAAGCAGCCATGCACATGCAGTTCCCTATCAAGAACACAACACCGAGCTCAAAATTGTCTAAACCAAGATCCTGCAAGTGTAAACCACTGATCCACCATCCAGAAGGCTCTGGCTGACCTATGCCATTTACTTCAGACTGTGCTCCATGGATAGATTCTGTAGTAAATCCTATCAAAGCTGGACCGCGATACAAAACCATAAATATGGCACCAGAGACACAGATAAGAGTTCCTCCAACCTTTGCCAGACCTTCAAAACTGAGCAAGTTCACTCTTTCTGCACTGCAAGAATAAGTTTATTAACCTATGCCGTTACTTTATTATGTCTTAGTGAACATATCAGACTAATATTCTATTAAGTAATGTACAAAATTCGGCACTACAATTATGAATGTGCAAGTGTGCCTGTGTTCTAGAAAAAAATGAATTAACTGTGCCTCAACTTCATATATTTATGACAAAAAACATAAAACACTAGAGTAAAAATGTGCAAGAGTGAAACTGACCCCACCATTACAGAAAACAGAAAGGTAAAGACTGGAATAGCTGGTTGTAAGGCAGCAGCATAAGTTGGATTAGTATAACCTAAACCAATAAGAAACATGAGCTGGTTGCCAAATATCCTGAACATTAATCAACAAAAAAAAAATAGCAAACTCATCAATAAAACAGAACCATTCATATAGAAGAAAAAGTAGTAAATAAGTGGCTATTGCAAAAGGACCTTACCCAGTTAATCCAAGAATGAAGAATGACATCAATAGCTGCTTAGTAATGGGTGGTCTTGTCTGTCTACAGTGATCATCTTCGTATAATTAGGATACTCACATCAGAAATAAAGTGTACAAAACTGTAAGGCCAAACATGAAGACCCCATAGCCTTGTAATTTTTTTTGTTTTGATCTACATTTATTTTCAATCTATATATACAGAGCAGTGCTGGATGGTACAACAGAATTTTATATTAAACGTAAGAAAACCCAATGTGTCAAGCATTGGTATATTTAAAGTAAATGAAATTTTAAGTAAAATGGAAAACAATCCATGGCTGGAAACCTTTCACCAGCTTTCGTCTTTCAAATGCTTTGTAAATTAATCGTTTTATATATATTAAACCCCTACAATATTTGGTTTATGTTTAATTAATCCTTGTATGATAGTATATTACATGGACAAAGACAAAAATAAATCCATATTATAGAGATCAACACAATAACAACCAAAATAAAACAGAAATGGTTAGATATGTTGTTAGTCCAGTAAAATCAACAACATTCAACTTTAGTTCCCATAAAAAAATTACTTTTTGGTGCATAAATCAACTACTGTAATGAAGTACTGAAGTTTCAAAAATTTCACATAATAACAACATAAACTTGGGACAAAACATCATCCCGTAACAACATCATGGAAATCACACGGTCCAAGTTTTTAATTTCTTCACGCGTTTGACAGCTGGGACGACACCCATTATTGCCTTCCTATTCTTCTTCTTCTGTTTTGGCTTTTTGGTCTGGAGAGGCATCTCCCTAATGGGACCTGGGGGCACACCCTTTTTGAGTGCACTTCCTCTGGGTGTAGCAGAGGGAGGCAATCTTAAGTCCTGAGGAGGTAAAGGACTGTGCGGCTTCCATACCAAGTTATTTTTCATGGAAAATCTCACCTTCTTTGCACTTTTCTCCCCGCTCTTTGCTACTCCACTGTCTTCGGCATCTCCACCATTCACATCAACATCCTGAGATGTCTTTCCTTTTAAATTCTTTGTTCTCTTTCTCTTCTTGGATACAGCTCCAGTTGATGCAGCTTTGGGCACATCACATACACTTGCAACCCCATCATCCATTCCTGCTTCAGCAGCAATCTTCTCAAACTGCTTTTGGAGGTTTGAAATCACATTCTCGCTCAACAACATCGTGCTATCATCATTAACCTGTTTGTTATTTGAATTTTCACCATTTTCACTAGCAATATTTTCACTGTCATTCACAACAGGACTTGTCTCACAATTCAAATCAGACACGTCACTCTTCTTCTTTTTCTTCTTTGCCTTCTTTTTCTCACCATCAACAGAGTCCTTCTTATCCTTCTTACCTTTCTTCAACTTCTTAAACTTAGCAGTAACATCAGCATGTCCAACAGCATCTACCTCCACAACCGCATTATCAATAGGAACCAAATTCGGAACTTCCTCATCATCCATATCAACAGAATCAGGAATGGAGAACTTGAAACCAGAAGTCCCAACATCTTTCTCCAGCTTCAAAAACTCCCGATGAAGTTCAAACAACACCTTCCTATTCCCTTGAAGACAATTAGGAGCAGAACCCAACTCAAAACACTTGGTAGAAAACCCCATAACCAATGCTATTGTTCCCAAATTCACAACATCACCACCATTCAAATCAACATCTCCCTCACCCTTCTTCTTAATCTCCAACAACATCTTCCCATTTCGAACCAACACATCAAAAACCCCAGACTTAATCTTCCACAACAAAACCTTATCAGGCAATTTACCCATAGCAGTGAAAAAAGGCTTAAAAAACACTTCTAAAACACTCTCCTTAACCGGAAGGAAAGGCTTAAGTTCTTCAACAAAAACAGAAGCAACATGATAATTAACCCCATTCCCCTTCAAATTATCCTGAGCAGAGAAAGTAGCCTCATCCAAAATATTCATAAAACACTGAACAAGTTCCAAATTCCATGAATTTTTCTTAAGTAAAGAAAACAACTTCGAAATAAACCTACGAATGAGTAGATAGAACTTATCCAACCGAAGAGCGTCGATACCTGACCATTCACGACGCATGGTGATGAAGAAAGTGGAGAAGTACTGAAGAGAGAGTGCAGGATCGAGAATCAAGAGAAGCGAAGAAAGACGATCTATTAGATCTGCTTGAACAAGAGGCTTGTCGGAGTGCCAAACGCAGTAGAAGAGACCTTTCCATAGCTTTTTGATGTCGTCTTCGGGAAGTTGTTGAGATCGAGAGGGAAGCCATGATTTCAATAAAACACGGAGAGCTTTTTCGCGAATCGATTTTTGAGAGCAGGCTAAGTGCTTTATCAGTGACCGACCAACTTCTGGCCCTGAGCCGCCGTTATTCTCCATGGATTTCGTTCTTCGCGGTGGTGAAGAAACCCTAGAAGAAAACCCTAGATAAAACGACGATGGCTTTTATTTATTTCCGTGTAACGTCCAAAAGTTGGGCGGGTACATAAAAAAAAAAAAAAAAAAAGCAAAAATTAGGTTGGACAGAACAAAATACACTGACCCGACCCGACCCGACCCACTAAGCCCGTTGTGCAAATAAGGCAGGTGGGCAGCATGAATTTTATATCCTCTTTAATTATTATTGGACAGACATTTTAAAATAAAAAATATTTTTTAATTATTTTATTTTGTGTGTATGTCTTCTCTCTTCTACTTGAATTATCGAATAACTAGAGAGGATTTAATTCAGACTTGGATCATCATGTCCTTCCACGTACCCTACATCTCCTTCCATCATCTCTATCTCTCTCTCGTTATTAAAAATTGTAAGACCTACTATAACTCGCAGATAGACAATGTTAGACTGGACAACTTTTGTGGTCACTTAAGCTCAAACCTATGATCAACACTTTGTGTATGAGAATCCTTCCTTTTATAAGGCAAATGGTCAAACCAAAGCAAAAAATTTAGTCAAACATATGTATTGCATATTTTGTATACCGTATCATTTAACTTCCTCTACGATTGAGACACCTGTCACCAAATTAAGACCAACATTCATCTGATTGTGACACGTGTCAACAAATATTATTATAACTAATGACAATTTTGTAGTTTTGCTAAAAAATAAGGGCAAACATATAGCAAAAAAGACAAAAGTATGAATGACATTTTTGCAGTTTTAACAACAAGAAGAGGGTAAACATTTTCGGTGAAAGACAAAAAAAAAGTAATGGCACTTTTGTAGTTTTGATATAAACAGAGGGCAATTATTTTGAGAAAAAGACAAGATCATTTTAAGAAAAAATAATGACAATTTTGTAGTTTTACTAAAAAATGAGGGTAAAGACAAAAATATGAATGACATTTTTGTAGTTTTGTCAACAAAATGAATTCAGTCTGTGGGTGTGCATTCGTGTTAAATCATCTCTTGAGGGCGAGTTTTGCCACCCATTGTGATCCTACCCAACTCGAGAAATTTGTTTCTGCAGTTGCACGCAAATGATACCAAATTTATATCAATAGAAAGAAAAAAAAAAGACCCGTGCTCTGCACGGGCAAGAGTTAGTTTAGGATTATCCTACGGAATCATGATCCAACATCAATCAACTACAATGTTATGAATTTAGCCTAAATAAATATGTACAAGAGAGAATGTAGAGAGAGATTGATTTTAAGTATTGGAATGGAAAAAACCACAAAATAAGAAGAAAGTTGGAGCAAAAAGAAGAAAACGAGATGGCTCACGCAATCCAAGTGGTTCAACAGCCTTCCAAATGCAAATTCATAATTGATGTATAGAAATAAAAAAAGTAACCGAAATTTTCAAAATATAGAGCAGATAGATTGTAAAAGGGGTTTATTGAAAAAAGAGGGAGGATAGCATGCCTTTCTTTGAAAAAAGCGATAGGAGCAAGAATAGAGAGGGCAAGGAGATCTCTGTAGAGGCAAAAGACAAGTTGATTGACTCCAACATTAAGAGCAACTTTGGTTATCACATGGTAGCCACCGTAAAATAGCTGCGCCATAGCCATCGTCAAATGAGCCTTCCACCTGTCACCTCCTCCCATTGACCCTGATGAAGAACCTGTTGCCATTATTATAAATAAATAAATTCTGAGCTTTTATTTCAGATGCTTCATTTTGATTTACAAACTCCAATTATATGTGAAGAGTGAGGTGATTGACTAATCAAAGGAAAGGAATGGAAGAAAGTTTTGATAAGATAGAAAAGAACACGTTTGATGTCAAATTGTGACAGGGGTTTATTGGGGAATAAAATAAAAAAAATGCTGGTGTTAATTATTGAGTTGACAGAGACTCATCTACTACAGCTTTTTTTTGGTGAAGAGAGTCGTTCACAAATTAATGCATCAAGTCTTCAACATTAACATAAAATATTAATAAAAAGTAGTAAGACTGATTTTTTTTAGTTTAATATAATATTTAATATTTTTTTTCGAACAATTATATAATATGCAACTAGCGATATACCCGTGCATACGCATGGGTACAATCACATTTTTTATAGGAATTATCAATGACAAATATTTTACATGTATTAGTGATAGTTATTTTTCTTTTTTCTTTTTTAAAATTAAATATCAGTGACAACTATTTATTACGTGTTTGTCGTTGATAAAAAAAGTGACAATTTTTTGTCACGTGTCTTTAAAAAGTAGGGTTAAATATGTTTTTTGTCCCTACAAAATTTCATAATTTTGTTTTTAGTCCCTATAGAATGTAAAATCATGAATACTCATGTATACCTTTAGAATTTTTGAATGATATTTTGCATACACGTTAAGGATATTAAAAACATCTCTCTCACAAAGAATAAGCTCAAAATTAGATTTCTAGGTTAGTATTTCCTTTAGTTTGTTTATTGAATTTTTTGCACTTAAAAGATTAATATTTAATTCATCTCTTGTTAGAAAATTTGAAGTTTTTGTGGGAGAGATATTTATAATGTTCTTTATATGTATGCAAATCATCGCTCGAATATTCAATGCTTATACATAAGTTGGCATTTCGTAGGGACTAATTAAAAACGAAATTGTAAAATTTTATAGGGACTAAAAGTTGATGAAAAATTTTATAGGGACTAAAAACAAAATAGTGAAATTTTATAGGGACTAAAAACATATTTAACCCTAAAAATTATAGTCATCAATAATAAATATTTATCACGTGTTTTCTTATTATATATCAGTAACAATTATTTGTCCTTTTTTTTAATATCAGTGACAAATATTCGTCACATGTTCTTAAAGAAAACACAAATATTTCGAATGACAAATATTTATCCCGTGTTTTTTTAGATATCAGTAGTTTTTTGTCTTTTTTTGAGGATCAATGACAAATATTTATCAGTAGTTTGAATAATAATTAAGTCTTCTTGTTTTTTGTTCTAAGAGACTAAAATGTTAGATCAATTTTTTTTGCTAGTGATTAAAAGTTAAATAGTAGATTTATAGTAGTACTTATATTTTTTCCAAGTGTTTTTTCTCGCTTCCTTTCTTTGACACACTTCTTTCTCTCTCTTTTTCACTCTCTAATTATTTTTAATTTTTCAAAAAGTAGCTTTTTACTTTTGAAAAAGTCACTTTTCATTTTTGAAAAGTGTGTATTATTTAGTAGTTAATTACTAATTTACCCTCTAAAAGAAGTTTTGGTGATTTTTGAGTGGTATTCTGGTAAAATTGGTGATGGTTGATTTGCTTATAGTATAGTAGAGAGATGAGATTAAATAATAATCAAATAAATAATAGAACTTTTGAAACATTGGTAACAACATAAGAGCAAATCTTTTAGATTTTTGTTGTTTTTCTGCAAGTTTTTTTTGTTTTACAATATATTAATGAAAATAAGTAAGACCTGTGTAGAGACCCAAGAGCATTTGGATGAGATGATAGGTGTCTCTTCCAGCTTAACCAATGCCTTGGGTTTGAGTCCAGCCTTTGGTACGTATCAGTGTTAAATATCTTGAGAATGAGCTTTGCAACCCACTGTGGTCCTACCCGGCTCAAAAAACTAGTCTATGCAGTTGCGCGCAGAGGATACCAAGTTTATACCAACAAAAAAAAAAGACCCGTGCAAAGTACGGGTGAGAGTCTAGTTTACATATATAATAGGATATTACTTTCTCCACTCCCCCTCCTACTCTTTCACACCCCTTAACAAATTTTATTCCAAAAATAACCTCGCGTGAAACACTGTGGAGGACGTGTTTATTGACGTTCGAACGACCTTGTTC